>OX422223.1:168027542-168627542 GCA_949130495.1 Sambucus nigra
ACTTTAATTCCCGAGGTTTAAATGCCTTATTTAGCGCTGTCGCACCGGATGAATTCCGACGTATTATGACGTGTGAAACCGCTAAAGAAACTTGGGATATTTTACAATTAACTCATGAAGGAACTAGTGTCGTTAAAGCTTCAAAACTCCAAAACCTCACCACTCAATTTGAAACTATCAAAATGGATGAAAAAAAAACTTTTGATAAATTTTATGATAGACTTTCTGATATCGTTAATTCATCTTTTAACTTGGGAGAGAAAATACCCGACGACCGTGTTGTAAAGAAAATTTTAAGGTCCCTACCCGATAGATTTATTCCTAAAGTGACCGTTTTAAATTCTTTACCCACTTTAGCCTCTACGAAATTAGAAGAGCTTGTAGGTGATTTACAAACCTATGAACTAGATATGTTTCCCTCTAAAACTGAAAAGAAAATTGAAAAGGGTGTTGCTTTAAAAGCCCGAAAAGAGGTCAAACAAGTAGTAGAGAGCGAGAGTGATAGTGACTCAGAAGATATGGCTTTGTTTGCTCGCAAATTTAGAAAATTTCTTAAATTTAACAAAGATAAATTTAAAAATGATTTTTAAGAAATTTGATACTTCTAAACATGATAAAAGCGAGAAGATTTCTAAAGCCGAGAGGATCCCTAAACCTAGTAATGACAATTTAGATAGGGACGAGTCTAACAAGTGTTTTGGTTGTGAAGGTTATGGCCATCGAGCTTATGAGTTCCCCACTAAACTAAGGAAAGAGGGTAAATGACCCACTGCATATAATGCAACCCTTAGTGATAGTGATAAGGAAGAAAAGCCCGATTCCCCCACTAAGAAAAATTTTGTGGCTTTTATGGCTAGTCATGTGAGTGATAATGAGAACTCATCGATTGATGACATGATAGCACATGCCACTTCCACGGTCATTGTTCATGATTCCCTTGTTTTTAATAATAGTGAGAGTGGAGAAGAAAGAGAGAGTGAAAATGAAGAAGAGGTTGATGTGAGTGAACTTCAAAATGCTTTTCATGAATTATATAAAGAATCTATTAATTTGAAAAGAACTAATTTGAAGTTAGAAGCTTGTTTAAGAAAGAGTGTCAAGGTCGTTGATGATAGTGCCTTAATAGAAGACCTTAGGACACGTGAGAGGACTCTTCAAGAGAAGCTTGAATATGTAGAAGGCGAAAGAGATAGCCTTAGGGGTTTAATGGAATCCTTGAAAAAGGAGCTTCTTGCTTTTGAAGAGAGAAATGTTTTACTAGAATCTAACATTTTAGAATTGGAAATTAAATTAAAAGATTCTAGTAATGTCAAATTTGATTTGGAATGTCGTTCACAAAAACTAGATAAAATGTTAGGAACGGTCCAAATTAAAAATGACACATGTGGTTTAGGCTTCAATACTTGTAATGAATTTACTCATAATGCCCAAACCAATGTTTTAGGAGAATCTACTAGGAATACATTTAAAGATCACTACTTAAGTAAATCTTTTCGACATATTCTCTCTTGTACACATTGTGGTCGAAAAGGTCATCTTAGGAAATTTTGTTTTGATCTTAAACGAATTCCTAGAAAATCCCAACGCAATGCATCAAATGTTTTTAATATTCCTATACCCCAAGATAATCATTCTTCATTAATTTGGGTTAGGAAATCCGACTTGGCTGCCTTGCAAAATAGGGTTGTTGATTCTCATTTACTTTCACATGTTTCCTCCCTTGCTAAATCTAAAGGATGAACGTGTTAGTGTTTGCATACTTTAGCGTTTGTACTTTATGCTATATTCACATGCTAAATGTATGCTTGTTTTAGTCATTTTCTAGTCATTGCCTTAGTTCATATCCCATGCTAGAAAGTGTGATTGTTGTTTATCTTTTGTATTATATTTCTTTCATATTGTTTGCTTTAAATGAAAAATACAAAAAGATTTTTGGTTTATCATTTGAATTTTATCTCTTGTTAATTTAAGCTTAATGAAAGATTCAAATGATTTTTCTTTATCCTTTTGAGTGTATATATTTAATTTTTTGGATAAAAATGTTAAAAAACTCAAAAAGATTTTATTTTGTGTGTATTTTTGTTTGACACACTTTATGTGGCATATACTTGTGTTTGAATCCCATCTTTTACGCTCCCATGTGGCTAGAACTTTTGGTTTAGATTTTCAATCCTTAAAATGTTCTTTACCATTCTTTATATGGAGTAGTTGGATTTTGTGTTGTTTAAATGGATTCTATTTTTATATGCCTCTTTTCACACATGCACGAGCTCTTTTGAAATCTTAATGTCACATGTTATATTTGAGCTTTTTGAGGTGTTCTCCTACCAATCTAGTCATCTACATATCTATGACCTAGGAGGACTAGTGCATGTCAAAATCCATTGCATGTGAGATTCGTGTGAAAATGAAAACATGATAAATAAATATGCACGGGGAAGGGCTCCGAAAGGACTAAGTGATCCTTTGCGATAGTAAGCCACCGTTTATTGGATCTAAAAGAAATACGTGATCCAAAGGCCTAAAAACAGAATATTTGGCATTAAAAAGAAATCAATTGCCATGGCCTATGTTTGTTTGATATATTCATTCAAAAGAAAACGAATATATATGCTTATTGAGGGAGAATTAAATGGTATATCAACGGTTTTCACAATGTCCTTTTATCCTAGCTGTCTTTAATGTCATGACTCTATTTGGTTTGTAGAATCATCATCATGCTAGGCTTGTATGCATTGTGTATGTTTGTTCATTGAGTTCAATCTTTATATTGTCACATGAGGTTATATTTAAATGTGATAAAGTTTGCAATCAAATGAGAACTCCGTGAATGTTTATTAAGTGTTTGGGTCTAAATTTAATTGTTGCTAGTTCACTCCCCTACACTTCCGTTTCCATATGACACATTTTTGCCATACGAGTGTGCAAACTTATTGTATTTTGTGTTATATGTGTGTTTATATCTATATATATGCAAGTACTCTATTGGTATATTTCTAATGTATATATATATGATATTTGTTTGTCTTTGCCTTGCTTTTATTGCCCATATGCTTTCATGTCTTATCACTTTAAGCTTCAACATGTTGTTTATTAGTTCTTTATCCTTTGCCTATTCCTGAACAAAAAGGGGGAGAATGATGATAGGGGGAGAAATGGTATCTAATCCTATTATTATCGTATCTTTGTTTGGGGGTGATTTATCTTAGGGGGAGACGTCTTTCTAAGTAGGTCAGATAAAGGGGAGAATTATTTTAGGGGGAGTAATTATTTAATTGCATCTAGTATTGTGATATTCCCTATGCATTTGATGAGTTTGCTTAAGTGTGCAGGTATTCTACTAAAGCGGCTTCTTTAAAAGGCAAAGAGTTTAATCCTTGGGTTGAGTCAAGTTTGGGCGGGTTATGTTTTGAGTCTAGTGAGCTTGACGGCCCTTTAGGATTTTTGTTTTGGTTTTTGTCCCGGAATAGCCAAAGGGGGAGATTTGTAAGGACACAAATTTCCAATTGAGTCCATATATAGTTTTGGCTCAATTCCGGACAAAAACATTTATTCATAGGTTAGTGATTTATTGTAATACTCTCAAGCCTATGAAGTGTGTGTTGAAGACGTAGCGGCAAAGAATATAAAGCTTCATCAAAATGCCGGTTTACGTGCCTCGTGTCTACGTCATCATCTAAGGTTCCATGCTCCCAAGGTATGAATGTAATTATATTTATATAGGAGCTTGGAACAATATTTATTGGGTGTTAGGTTTAATAAAAACCATGTTTTACTTTCAGAATAATTTAATTGGAACTTTAATTTAACGTACATAAAGTTTCTGGGCCAAAATAGAATTTTAGAAAAATTTCTGGAAGTCGTTTGAAATCTCGTTCGAACGAGTTTTTTCGTTCTAACGAGGTTTCGTTCGAACGAGACTGCCAACGAACCTAATCTGGTCAGTCGTTCGAAGTCTCGTTCGAACGAGTTTTTCGTTCTAACGAGGTTTCGTTCGAACGAGTTTGCCAACGAACCTAAACTGGTCAGTCGTTCGATATGTCATTCGAACGAGTTTGTTCGTTCTAACGAGGTATCTAACGAGTTTCTAACGAGCCCAGAATGGTCGCTCGTTAGAAGTCTCGTTCGAACGAGTGTCAATGTCGTTCGAACGAGAATGCCAGGCGGGAACAGTTTTGAGCAGTTTTTGGCAGTTTTTACCCACTTTCCCCACTTGGTTTTTAACCAACTTTTTCAGACTTAATAATGTGCGGGAATGACATTTTCCAAATTATCTTTTTCATTCCATGCAAACTCCTAGAGAGTGTTTTGAGACAAAATTTGTTTATGGAAAAAGATCAAGTTTTGAGTGTTATTCTTTAATGAAAAGTCCTACACACTCTAGTGTTTACACCCAATAGTTGTTTATCCAAGTTCTATATACATATCTTTACTTGGAGTTTTGGCACCGATTTTCTCTACCGAATTAAAAAGGAGACGTTTCGGGTTTCCTTCTACATCCCATCACAAAGAAGAAGAAGTTTGTTGCGGTATTACTCACTTGGAGAAAGGCTCCAAGCTTGGGTGACGGTGACCATACAAAGTCCTATCGGTGGATTCCGAGATCGCGGTGGAGCTCCGTGGTTGTCCGCTAGGAAGAGGTTTCTACAAGAAGGAGAAACAAGGCTTGAGAGGGTTCGAGTCGAGGATGTAAGTCTTTTGTCTTGTAATTGTAATTCCATATCTAGTGGACTTGTGGCTAGGGCCGTCCGAGGTTTTTTCCCGTCTTGGGTTTTTCCTCGTACATCGCGGCGTAGTGTGATATTGTTTATTTTATCTTGCACAATAATTTAGAATCCATGCTTTAGGTTTAATTCAAGATAAAATTTGGTTTAATTATCACACTCATTTAATTTGGACTTATATTAAATGTTGGGTAATGTTTAATTAATTCAAGTCATTTGCTAAAATTTGGTCTCGCCTAATTAGCTAATTTTGATAAATATAATTTAGGCAAATTCTAGGACTTGGATTAACTTATTTTAATTTGTATTGAAGAAATTAAAATTTGGCTTTGTTTATTTGTGAACCATCATTCAACGCTTCCGCATCATTCATTGAATTTTATACAAAAGGAAATTAACCTTGATTTTAATTGAGAAAATCACCATCCGGGGATCCTTCAGATACACTTGGGCCATGGTGGGTTCAGATGTATATGAAAAGTATGAACACTCATGGGTCAAGTGGTTGGCTTGAAAGTAAGAGGTGCATGACGAAGCATTGGACACGTTGATACTCGTCATCGGAGGTGATGGAATGTGAGATGCATGTGTGGACGACGCATGAGTATCAACGGGGTGTGTGTGTGAGTTGAAGACACTAAGTAAAGTATGGTTGTTCGACTTGGGATCAACTTCAAACATGCTTCGAGACAAGGGGTAACGGACAAAGTATTCCCGTAAAGGAGGTTCTTCGGCCATATATATATATATATATATATATATATATATATATATATATATATATATATATATATATATATATATATATATTTTTTTTTTTTTGATTTTTGAATTTTTTTTTAAAAGGAAAATATATTTTTGTGATTTTTTTGAAAAGATAAAAAGAAAATATTTCTGAATTTTTTGAAAAAAGAAGGAAGAAAATGTTTTTGGAAGAAAAGACGGCATAAAATTATTTAGACTTTGAATATGACGAACTCATTAAAATTGACTACCGAAGGATTGAATTAGACACACACAAGTCAAAGATGAATCCTAACTAACTTGTAGCCAATTTTTATCTCCAAAATTAGTGAAAGAGTAGTCAAATTTTAGTTAAGTCTGTGGGCGACAAAAATCACGGAATTTATCTTGGTGATCGCCTTGAAAAGTGTGCTCCTACTTGGCTAGCTAATTGATTGATTTTAAATTTAATGATAGTTAGGGTAGCGCAAAAGGGATAACCGAGTGAGTTGGGTGATGAAATCTCTTCTCGTTTAAATGATTGGGTCGAGGTCTTAGGTTCATTAATTCATCCAACGATCCAAAATAAATGCATTGCGATAATAAAAATCACATAGTAGCAAATAAGCAAACAAGGGATGGACTCTCTTGCGGGAGATTTGCGAGTGATAAAGGAATGTACCTCCCACGGCTTTTACACACGTGGGGTGAAGAACGAGTTGAGTCGATCAGGGGGGAAGCTCGCCTAACTTCAGTCGGCCCCGGGAGTCTTACTGACCCAAAGTTGAGAGGCTTGTAAATCCTCACCTTTGGATGCTCTCTCTCTGCCTTGTCCGATTTTCCTAACACGCTTTTCTTCTCTTTTTTTTAACTATTTACAAATTTAAATGAATATAATAATAAGGGTGTCTCCAAGCACCGCAATGCAACCAAATAACAAGGTCCTACTATAAAAATTCTAATAAAATGAAAAGTGGTACGAAAAAGTATTAAAAAAAAAAGAATTACAATATAAAATCTTTCAATCTCTTCAAACCCCAAAGAGTAAAACAACGACATTCAAACTCCGAAGTTAGGAGGAGAGGAAATATCATCTCACAGCTAGTGCAATGTTCGCGGGCTACGAAGGACATAAAGTGTCCATCGTCAAGGATATGAAAGTGAGTGAATATTTAAATATTAGAGTCGCCCCCTATTTTATTCAAAATAGGAAAAATAGGTAGCTGTCTCCGAAGAGACGGCATAAAAAGACTAATAGTGCATTCGGAACCAAACGAATCATGGGTTCGGAGACTATGTTACAGAATGGGAAGGTGTTAGGCATCTATTTTGCCCTTTCGGTGTTTCGTGGGCAATAAAATGTGATCTTTGTCATAAAATGTGTAAACATGTGTATAATATATAAGAGTGCGCTATGCATGCAAAATGTTTAGATTGAAAAATATGTATACATGTGAAAGTGCGTGTGGAGCGAAATCATAATGTACTTTATCATGGGAAAAATGGGAACGAATCATTCAATGGAGTAAGACTAAAATAAAAAAAATCAAAATATAAAGATGGACAGAATATGAGACATGCTTTAGATCATGTCTCCCTATGAAATAGTGAATACGAATGTCAACAGGACTGCTAGAAAAGTAAATAAATAAATAAAGGTGGCTAAATTATGAGCGATGCACCAGATCGTGACTCACTATGAAAGAGTGAATATGCATGTCAACAGACATGTAAAAGGTCATAAAATAAGTAAAAATAGATGAACTATGAATAATTCACTAGATCGTGACTATTTATAAAAAAGTAAATATGCATGTTAATGAGACCGCTAAAAAGTGATGAAATAAGTAAGCTAACAACTAGAGTAACATATATAAGAAGAATACTAGTAAGAATAAAATGTACAATCCCTGGATAATTTGGGATGCCTATGTAGTCGAAATCGTCATCAAAGTCCATGTAGTTCGAAAGGGGAACAAGGTGGGGTCCGACCCATAATTCAAAATTAGAATTTTATTGTTTAGTTTATGGAAAAGTGTTCAAAAGTGTGAGAAAAACTCTAATATAGGATTTATAGGATAAACCATTTTTTTGAGTTTTTGATTTTATGAAACTAAGTTTGAGGATATATAAATAATAAAAATGTGATTAGGGTGGGGGAAAACAAGAATTAACTTGAAAATGTGCTAAAAGTAATGAAATATGTGAATAACACCAAATTAACAAACTAGAATGAAGAGAGTTTGGACCTTCTAAGTTGTTTGATTTATAATTTTTGAGGTTTTGTAATATGATTTTTAGGTGTAAAGATGGTGACGGAGTAGTGGAAAGTTGTGAGGTAAGGGGTTGGTGTAAGAGAATGTAAGAAAATACTGAAGGATCTGGAATAGTGAGGTGAAGTGAGGGTTTTCTTGAATAGGAAACCCTAAAAGGACAAAATGACCAATATGCCCCTGGGGTGTTCCGATCGGTATACGTACTAGCCTGCCTGCTGGCAGGGGTGCTAGACTTGGCAGCCAAATAATGTCCCACCTTTCAGTTGGCAAAGGGCATGCTAATTGGCATGCGAAAATGGATATTTTCGATAAAACAACCGTGAAATGCAAATCGTAAGTTCGATTCATGAACGATCGGGACCGTTGGAAAGAGGATTTAGAGATATAAGAAATTATGTGAGATACTCTTAGGTCCGAGAGTTTTTAAATGTCAAACAGAGCTAAAAAAGCATCCAATCATTATCTAATTCGGGTTTGAAGGAGGACCACGGGTTTGAGGTTGATGTGACTTTTTTTGGACCCTATGGAAGAGTATGAGGGTATTAGAATGGGGAGTTTTTATATCCTCTTAATGGAAAAGATTAGAATAAATGAAAGCCATCAAAAGATAGACACCTGAATCAAAGTTGTTATGGTGATAGCAAGTCTGGGAGACCTGGTGAGAGCCCAAGGTGAGTTTTGATCCTGTTGGGGAGGAATGGGTGTGACTGATATAGAGATTGTGAACGGTTCTGAGGGCCAAAGTCAATTATGAGGACCTAAAGAGTGTATGCGACCAATACAGGGACCGCAACCTAATTTTGAGGGTCCATGCTAATTTTGAGGACCTAAAGAGTATATGCGATGGATACAGGGATTGGGGTCGAATTATGAAGGCCTAGGTCGATTATGAGGACCTAAAGAGTGTATGCAACTAATACTGGTACCTCGGCCTAACTTTGAGGTCCTTAGTCGATTATGAAAATCTAAAGAGTGCATGCGACTTATACGAGGATCACGACCTAATTTTGAGGGCCTAAGTCAATTATGAGGACCTAAAGAGCGTTTGTGAACAATATGGGTATCGTGGTCTAATTCTTAGGGTCTAGGTTGATTTTGAGGACCTAAAGAGTGTAAGCGACCAATATGGGTATCGCGGCCTAATTCTGAGGGTCTAGGCCAATTATGAGGACCTAAAGAGTGTATGATACCAATACGGGTATCGCGGCATAATTCTGAGGGCCTGAGTCATTTTGAGGACCTAAAGAGCGAGAAGGTCAATTCTCAGTACCTAGGGAGAAAGAAGGTCAATTATCAAGACCTAAAGAGTGAGAAGGTCAATTTCGACGACCTAAAGAGTGAGAAAGTAAATTATGAGGACCTAAGGACTAAAAAGTCAATTTTGAGGACCTAAGGATTGAGAAGGTCAATTTCGAGGACATAAATATCTTATTTGGTTAATTATGAGGACGTAAAGAGTGTATAATAATTTTGGAAAGGATATGCGGTGATGTGAGAATTTTTTGAAAATTCTCAAATTTTGTTGATCGTTTTTATTATTTTTGATAAATTTTAAATGCTTGCACGTATTTTTGGGTTTTGATGATTTTTATTGGAAAATGGAAATTTTTCAAGATTTAGTTTTTAAGATTTTTGAAAATTTCTATGATTTTTTGAGTTTTTTGATGAATTTTTATATGTACGTGGAAATTTTGAAGTTGCATGATTTTTGTTATTGATAAATTTACAATTTTTGCAAAATTTGAATTTTTATTTATAATTTTTAGGAATTTTTGGAAAACTTTGTGTCTTTCGCATTTTTTTGGAATTTTTATAAGAAATTGTGAGGAGAGAAGAAGATAGGCATGGGGGACCCGTGCCAGTCGACAGGGGCACATAGATGCAAGGTTTTTTAGAGGTCCGTAAGGGGTATTGCCGACTGGCAGGCATATGGGTGTGCTGGTTGGCATACCCTTTACCCTTATATATGTTGTTGTTTTTGTTTTATTTTGAATTTGAATTGTACTTGGAATTTGTTTATTTCATTCGAGGGACTCATTTTATGAATGTATTTACATAAAGCTATTTCGTTGAGGAAGATTCTCTCCCCGGGATCGACGGGGGTGAGGGCGGTTTGGGACATCCTTCCCAATGAGGTGAAGGTCTTGGTGGATATAGCGTCCTTGGGCACTTTGGTGAGGGCACTTTTCCAGACATCTAGGTCGACGGCAGTGTTATGCGATCTCGGGGAGTGATGGTGGGACACCACCCACACCTTCCATTTCGGTGTGGGTGAGACGACGGTTTCACCGATAGATCATTACACCAAAAATAGGAATTTGGCATGGTTTAAAACTGTGCCAGATCAAATCTGGCACGGTTTTGAACAGTGCCAGAATCAGGTGTTCCAAAATGGCCATTTTTTTGGCACGGTTTAAAAGTGTGCCAGATTTGACCAAACAGGAACACTTCTGGCACACTTTTAAACCGTGTAAAAATTTGAAATTTCTGGCACACTTTTGAACTGTGCCAGATTTAGCACATTTTGATAAAATTTTGGCGTAGTTCAAACGTGCCAAAATTTGATATACTTTTGGCACGGTTTTAAACTGTGCCAAATTTTTGGATAAAAGAAAAAAAATTAATTTTTTAAAAACAAGAAAATTCACAAATTGCAAATTTTGCACATTGTTGATAAACTTATGTACATACAAACTTCAAAATATTACAAGTCTTTAGTAGTTCACAGACCAAAAAGAATTGGGTAGAATTTCCTCTATTTTCTGGACATTCTAAAACCTGCTAATATAAAACCTACGTAATATAAAGCCCGCACGACCACAAAATATAACAATAAACTTACAAAAGCCCGCACGGCCATAAAAGTTAACAATAAAACTACAAAAGCCCGCACGACCATAACACAAAAAAATAGAATCATGAATAAACTCCTTATTGTAAAACATTGAGTTCTCCGTGTGTTCCACGTGAATAAATGCTAACGATAAAATTTTATCCTGCAAAAAAAATAGGATACAAAAAAGCAATGATATTAGTAACCAAGTAATTTATAAAAAAAACTTACTTAAGCTAAAAAATTACATATAAGAGTTGCAATTATTATTATATTCTAAAATTGAAAATCTTACGTAAGTTATGACTACCTGATCAACTCCTATGAGTTACATTGGTCTCATGTGAGGTGTTAGTGCTTCTTACGGGGCCGTTTGGGGGCTGGTTTGGGTTTTCACCCTTTAAGAACTTATTTTTAAGCTTAATCCATATATTTTGAAATTATCCTCATATTCTCAAACCGAGAGGCCCGCGACTACGCGGTCAGTTCGTACAAGTTACATTGGTCCCGTTCGAGGTGTTCGTGCCACTTACGGGGCCGTTTGAGAGATGGTTTGGGTTTTCACCCTTTAACGTCTTATTTTTAAGCCTAATCTACGTATTTTTAAATTATCATCATATTCTCAAACTGGGAGACCCATGATTACGCGGTCAGTTCGTACAAGTTACATTGGTCCCGTGTGAGGTGTTCGCGCCTCTTACGGGGCCGTTTGGGGACTGGTTTGGGTTTTCACCCTTTAATCGCTTGTTTTTAAGACTAATCTACGTATTTTAAAATTATAGTCATGTTCTCAAACCGAGAAACCCGTGACTACATGGTCAGTTCATACAAGTTACATTGGTCTCGTGCGAGGTGTTCATGCCTCTTACGGGGCCGTTTGGGGGCTAGTTTGGGTTTTCATCTCTTAAGGTTTTTTTTAAAGCTTAATCGATATATTTTCAAAATATCATCATATTCTCAAATCGGGAGACCCGCGACTACGTGGTCAGTTCGTACAAGTTACATTGGTCCCGTGCGAGGTGTTCGTGCCTCTTACAGGGACGTTTGGGGGCTGGTTTGGTTTTCACCCTCAAACGGATTGTTTTCAAGCCTAATCTACGTAT
Source organism: Sambucus nigra (assembly GCA_949130495.1). Classification (NCBI taxonomy): domain Eukaryota; kingdom Viridiplantae; phylum Streptophyta; class Magnoliopsida; order Dipsacales; family Adoxaceae; genus Sambucus; species Sambucus nigra. The sequence goes on from OX422223.1 coordinate 168,039,202, forward strand.
TTTGAAATTATCATCATATTCTCAAATCGGGAGACCCACGACCACACGGTCAATTCGTACAAATTACATTGATCCCGTGCGAGATGTTCGTGCCTCTTACGGGTCCGTTTTGGGGCTGGTTTGGGTTTTCACCCTCCAACGGCTTGTTTTCAAGTCTAATCTATGTATTTTGAAATTATCGTCATATTCTCAAACGGGTAAACCCGCGACTACATGGTCAGTTCGTACAAGTTACATTGGTCCCATGCGAGGTGTTCTGCCTCTTACGGGGCGGTTTGGGGGCTGGTTTGGGTTTCACCCTCCAACGGCTTGTCTTCAAGCCTAATCTATGTATTTTGAAATTATCATCATATTCTCAAACCAGGAGACCCACAATTATGTGGTCAGTTTGTACAAATTACATTGGTCCCGTGCGAGGTGTTCGTGCCTCTTACGGGGCCGTTTGGGTTTTCACCCTCCAACGACTTGTTTTGAAGCCTAATCTACGTATTTTGAAATTATCATCATATTCTAAAACCGAGAGACCCAAGACTACACGATCAGCTCATACAAGTTACATTGGTCCCGCGCGAGGTGCTCGTGCCTCTTACGGGGCCTTTTGGGGGCTGGTTTGGGTTTTCACCCTTTAACGGCTTATTTTCAAGTCTCATCTACGTATTTTGAAATTATCGTCATATTCTCAAATCGGGAAACCCGCGACTACGTGATCAGTTCGTATATGTTACATTGGTCCCGTGCGAGGTGTTCGTGCCTCTTACGGGGCCGTTTGGGGGTTGGTTTGGATTTTCACCCTCCAACGACCTGTTTTCAAGCCTAATCTACGTATTTTGAAATTATCATCATATTCTCAAACCGGGAGACCCGCGACTACACAGTAAGTTCGTACAAGTTACATTGGTCCCGTGAGAGGTGTTCGTGCCTGTTATGGGGCCGTTCGGGGGCTGGTTTGGGTTTTCACCCTCAAACGGCTTGTTTTCAAGCCTAATCTACGTATTTTAAAACTATCGTAATATTCTCAAATCGGGAGACCCGTGACTACGCGGTCAGTTCGTACAAGTTACATTGGTCCCATGCGAGGTGTTAGTGCCTCTTAAAGGGCGGTTTGGGGGCTGGTTTGGGTTTTCACCCTCCAACGGCTTGTTTTCAAGCCTAATCTACGTATTTTGAAATTATCGTCATATTCTCAAATCGGGAGACTTGCAACTACGCGGTCAGTTAATACAACTTACATTGGTCCCATGCGAGGTGTTCCTGCCTTTTATGGGGCCGTTTGGGGGCTGGTTTGGGTTTTCTCCCTTCAACGGCTTGTTTTCAAGCTAATCTACGTATTTTGAAATTATCGTCATATTCTCAAACCAGGAGACCCGCGACTACACGGTTAGTTCGTACAAGTTACATTGGTCCCGTGCAAGGTGTTGATGACTCTTACGGGGCCGTTTGGGGGTTGATTTTGATTTTCACCCTCAAACGGCTTGTTTTCAGGCCTAAGCAACATATTTTGAAATTATCGTCATATTCTCTAACGGTATGTTTTTAATCAATTTGGAATGTTTATGGATTTTAGAAAATTTTGACATAGTTTCATTTGTTAATTCGTTAAATCCAACGTGCTTTAACATTTAAAATAAACTCAACAGCAACAGCAACTTCCAAAACTAAACCACCAACAAATCCCTTCCACCAATTTAACTAAACAAGCTCTAAAGTACACCATTTTACGTTTGGCTACTTATTGTCACTATTTCAGGCCATTTTTTTTATTTAATGCTACATCATTTAAAAGGAGACTTTGAGACTAACCAGATGCCATTTTTATTTTGATAGCCACCCGATGAACTCTTCACGCCATAACATCTCGAAAGTACCCATTTGGTCCAACAATGCCTGCAAATTCTGAAATCTTCTATTCTGAGAAACATCGATATCAACCACATTAAAAGTTCAACGTAAGCTACCTAAAAAATAATTTTAATGATTTAGGCACCAAGCTAATGTTAGTATTGTATGCCATTTTGGCTCTAAAAATATGTAACTACTCCAAAGCTTCATTTTGCTTACACCAATTACCCAAATCAACTAAAACAACCTCTCGAGTATAAAAATGAAATAAATACGTGCAGAGAGAAGTGGAGCAAAAAATCTTGATTATTACCTGCCTATGTATTATGGTTGCTAATAAAACCAACAAATAAAAGGAGTTGTCCACCCAAATATTACACATTCAACTATTGTACAAATAACTCGTTAAATTTAAGAGTCGTTCAAAATTGAGTATGGAGTCTAATCAACGAACTCCTAAAATACCTTTAAGCTTATTGTAAATTCAAAAGTGGCCATAAAATTTAAGCACAATAAAACTAATTTTGGAACTCCTAATTTAAATTTTAAAACCCAAATCCCAAATATGACCTAAGATATAACAATTTAATTCTAAACAATATATGAGTACAAAAACTTAGTAACGAAGTTTGAGCTTCGAAGGTTTGAGCTTCTTGGTTAAGAAATATCCTACAACAAAGAATAGACAAATCGAAGTTAGGTACAAATTTGGTATTTTAAAATAATTATTTTGAGAATTATTAAGTTAAGAAGTAATTAGTACGTATTATTTAAATGTGAGGGGTTTAATTCAAGCAAGGAAATTAGTGAGAAGATAAGTAGTTATATGCATAATTATATTTTAGTTCACATATATTAACAAAATGAGAAGTTTAATGAATCGAAATAGATGAATGGTGGAATCATTAGTTAAATTGGATTTCTAATATATATATGGGAGAAAGGAAATGGGAAGAATAAAATACCTGTAGCCTTGTTAGAAGAAGACGAGATGGGGAGAACCATGGTAGCGTGTACCATTTTCTTTCAGAACCGTGGAAAGAATAACATGACTGATATCTCCGATATTTTCCATATCAGGTGCCATTTTCTCTTCTCTATTTCCCCTTTTCTTTCAAAATTTGTTATTATCAGTGTTAGTCTAATAGTTTAAGAATGCTAATCTTGAAACATACTTTTCTTATACTATTTATGTATGTGTATTCAATTCATATAATGAATCGATAATCATTATATGTCACATGATTATGGGGGATTTATTGATTAGGATACTCGTCTCTCTCTAACATTAAATTACATAACTTGCATCATTACATAAGGGCCTATTTAATTTATCAACTACGCATCCCAATTCGTATATTTTTGTCGGGTTACGGACCGATACGGCATAATAAGATAAGTTTGTTTTAGAAACGAACACGACATACTTTGTGTTTTTTTATCTCACATAAACACGACTCGCATATAAACACTACACCACATGACTATGTACGTGAGCTTATAAAAAATGCTATGGACATACATACGACAAATCTGAACACTGGCCAAGCCTATTTTAACAACTAACAAAATAAATATGAAGCATGAAAAAGTCTTAAAGAATTATTAATCAGTTTATTTATTTTTCCTCAATCTAAACTAACAATAGACAAAATAAAAGAACACCACTAAATAATAATGCAAAATAACAACAAAAAATATGTCAAAATAAAAAAAGAAGAAGGAAATACGCTGATGCTTGGGGCAAAATAGGGAACAAAAGACTGAAAAAGAAATAAGTTTTCTTACAAATTCGTAATAAAGACATTGTAGTTATGATACTTTTTCTTCAGATCCATAGTAAAAAAAGGCACTAATATGGAAACAGAATACTCAGATATACACACTTACCATTGTTGGGGGATTGAGAGACAGGGGCGACTCAGAACGGATGAAATCAATAACTTGCGATGGAGCAGAACGATGAGGGAATGAAAGATACCTTGCAAAGAGAGAATAAATAGGGAATGAAATCAATACCTTCCGAAGGTAAGCGTCTCAGAACGACTTGTTTTCCATACACTCAAATCAATTAGTAACTGAATTCAATCATGTGATGGCTATGCTTATCCAAACACAAGTGTGACACCCCGCCTAATTAAATACCGGGTGTTCAGTCCTTTATTAAATTATAATCAAGGTGACGGTCGGTTCATTCTTAGCATTAATGTCGTAAAAATAACATTTCTAATTTAAACAGCCTAAATAATTAAGCTAAGTGTCAAAACCATTTTTAGACATTACTTTCCAAATTTTAATTTATAAACCAACATTTAAAACCTTACATAATTCACATTTAAATAATCACACAACAACTATCCTGGAACATATAATCCAAAGAATTAAACATTCAACTAATTAATTCCGACATTAAAACTTAAAGGAAAAACATCCCGACAATAATAAATCCCAAAGTGTAAATACTGGAAATAAACGAATCACAATATCCGATAAAACAACTGAATAATGGAAAAGGGCGACACATGCCCAACTGATAAAATAAATGCTAGAAGTGGAATTAAGAAATGAGGCCGTCTAAGCAAGAGGCCTGCAACTCCCACCTAAGCTGCAGCACGTTCCTTACAAAGGATCCTATGCAAGACGCCCCTGTGGCTGGGCACCTATAATATGTACATATATATACACAAGAGAGAAAAAAAATGGAAACGGGTCAGAGCCCGATTGTAAAAATGATTTAAAATTTGTTTAGAAAGTATTTAAAATATTTACTGGCCAATGCAACAACATATTAGGGCGACACTCCCTTGAGAAATTCTCACCTCTCTTCTAATGTGCACGCCTATCGTACTAACCTTCCCAACGGTTTAACTTATCTTACCTTATGTCGCTCGTAAGATTTAAACTGACAAATTTAACTGTTTAAGAGGTTCATTTCATTTAACAACATAGTTCCCATTTAACCTTATTTACTAATAAAGTCTCTCCGCAATATTTTATACTTTTCAAACACTTATTCCCAAATTGAAATAATTATTCATATCTTACTTAACATAAACACAGTAGGTAGTTCCCAAATTCCAGAATTTAATATATATATTAAATACTCATATAATATATATATTCTAACGGCACCTCACATAAAAATTATGGTGCGGGCATACTCTGCTATCCAATCCCCGTATCACTCGTACTAAGGGAAATACAAGTTCGGAATCAATCTCGAACTGTATTAACACAAACACAAACGATATTGAGGCGAAGCATAGATTCCAGGTCTCTAAGAGGTCAGCACATGCCCTCACGTCTCTTAGGACCATCTGAACTATCGATTCGATAGACTGTACCGAAGGATCTCTATCTTCTAGGGTACGAGTCAATATCCCCCATAAAGGCTCATCGAGATAAGACTGTCCCAGCGCGGTAACCTCAAGGATAGCAAGTAGCGCGGGCATGATTTTCACACGTATATAGTATATGCATAAACACAGTCATATAAATATACTACTATTACCATATCAAATTTAGGTACATCTCATAACCCATAATTATGACATTTGTCCTTATTACTCGTTATTTAGTTATCACGTATAACGTTTGCCTCTTATCTTAATTGGTGGGATTATTCCAACTTATCAAGTGACACTCGTGAATTTCTATACTCCCAAGTGTAATTTCAGTAGGTACTCATTTATTTTCCAACGTAACTATCTTACGCGTCTCCTTCTTTAATACATAGTTCCATCGTCCCTTATATGTAAACATCCCCGAAAATGTGAATCTCATCTTACATTAAAGGTTTCGTATTTTTAATAAGTCCTACTGGTCTTCTCTATCTCCCAAAATATTTTAATAAAGATGTCCAAAGATTACTACTCATTTAAATTGAATTCAACTATTTAGAAGGGAAATATGAGTCTGCCAGGAGGGGTCGATCGATCGATGGCAGGAGCTCGATTGATCGATGCGTCGATTGATCGATACTCTTGGTTCGATCGATCGATCAAACAGGTATGACGAATTCTGCAGAAAACCAATTAAGGGTTCTATCATCCAACAACATCCAAATACAGATTTTTCACTCCCAATCTCCCAGAAATTTATACCACAAACGTCCTAAACCCAAATGGACAATATTTAACGTAAAGCATGTGAGTATTCATCAAGATTCATGGATTAAAAGTGCTCAAATTCATACAATACTCATGAACCCTAAAAATTTCTTTAACTTAATTCAATTCATTCTTTCTCCAGAAATTCTACTTCTAATTCATCATAAATCCTTGGTTAAACCTCTACATATGAAGGGGATTTCCAGATTATCATTTATATCACTAAAACATGAAATTTTCTAATCTTCAACATGGGTTTTCTTTCATAGAACTCATCCTAATTAACCCTAAACTAACATGAATGAAGCATTAACGAAATTAAGCAAGATAAATACTTGCCTGGAAATATTTGTCTCTGGTTTGTGGCTGAAATCAGCGTGGTTGTAATCCTTATCACGCGATCTATCGTTTGGCGGCGACGACGGCGCAAACGGAGGAGTTTTCGGCCTAGAACTCCTTGGTAACCTCTTCCTTTCCTTCTCCAATGGCCGTCACTTGGTTTTGGTTGTGTTAACCCTAGAAGACAACCCTAAGGATATGATATAACCCTTGCAAATTCGTGGGTTTAATTACCCAAAATTACAAAATGTCCAAAATGCCCTCCCGGGGTACTAATTAAGCCTAAAAATGCCCCGAGACCCAAACTAAACCCCCGGGTACACTTTTCTGACTATCTCGACCCTTTCGGACACTTTGGCGCACTCAAAACGACCATATAAACACCTTATAATTTATTCACTTTTTATTAATCGATATTTAGTCCCGACACGACACAGGCACGTCCCGACTTAAATTTCTAAAATTGTCATTTTATTCACTCGTGACATTTAATAGAACCAATATCATATATTACTTTGCTCATTAGTAATATTCAACAAGTTTTCCAGACTTACTAACTCACATCACGTTAGTAATTATTAAAAATAATTAATTTTCGGATTTATATTAAATTAATATCTCACATTAAATTTAATAAATCCCCAAATTTAGAAAGCATAAAAATACGGGGTATTACAACAAGGGCGTAAAAATAATTTCCAATAGAAAGAAAAAAAATATGCTGAAACTTAACCAACAACAAATATTAGAGGAGCCTTAATCCAACACAACTTCCACAACACTAACAAGTATAAAGCTTATCTACTACATTAAAATATCCCTATATACTTAGATCATTATATTACATAACAAAACTACCAAGCACAACATCTGATACATCAATCAAAACTAGTATATTATCTAGAATCTAAATCACTAACTGACACTCCAACCTCTTACAACTTAAACATGATTTTCCTATGTTTTCTTGAATAACTCAAACAGATAACATATGTATGTGTATTTTATTTTTATAAAATCAAATGCAGAGTCTAGATCTGTAACTTGTGAACATTGTGAAGGATAAGCTAACCGAGTAGTACTAAAATGGAAGATGTACAAAAATCAAAACAAATAATCGGATTAAGAATTAGATGTTACGAACATATAGAGTGAAAATGAACGGAGATTTATTAATTTATTTACCTAAGAACATCTGATACATCAAGAGAGAAGATGGAATGAAATATGAGAGAATGTAAGTGGTGGCCGAAGGCTTGCCGGACAGAGCGCTGGATGCCGCAGTAGAGCCGGTAAGCGAGTGAGGGGAGGGAGCGAGACGGGGAACGGGAGATCGAAAGATCAGAGAGGAAAGAGGAGGGAATGACTTTTTTAGGGGATTTTATATTTTAATCAAGTGTACTCAATTTTGGCACACTTTAAAACAGCGCCAAATTTTGGCACTGTTTTAAAATGTGCCAAATTGTCATTAAACCGTGCCAAAATTTGGCACAGTTTAAAATTGTGCCACATTTTTAACATTCGGGTGTGCCAAATTGCTATTTTTGGTGTAGTGGATGTTCACCAGATTATGGGATTTCTATATGGGGGGCACATATTGTGACACCCCGCCTAAATAAACCCCGGGTGATCAGTCCTAAATTAAATTAGAACAGGTTTCTGAGTTGGTTCATTCTTAGCATCACTGTCGAAACTTTTTAATTACTAATCACCTAAGTGAAATTATACTCGTGCCAAAATTTTATCTTTCAATAATTCAATGAATTACTCATGCGAAAATAAAGTATTAACAATCACAAAGTAACTGAATCCAACCATCACATATAAATAAGAAATTGTCCGAATAAACCATCGGCTAAAATCCAACACAAATGTAAATACAAACAATAATGGATCTCAAGTATCTGAAGTAAATACTAAATCAAACCGTAAGCAATATGCTCGAATATCTGATAGAAAATCCCTACACTAGGAATAGAAGGAATAGAGGCGCCTATTCAAATCCTGCAACATCCACATATGCTGCAGCAGCGAATCTCTGGAATGAATCAAGCCTGGCGTCCCTGTGGCTGGACACCTAAAAGGTTTTGAAAATATATTATAGCAAGGGTTAACACCCCAAACATTTTGAAAACATTTAGCAAATGATTAACTTGCAGTAATAAAATATGCATGAATGCGCTTCATATTTTAATTAGTGTCGCACTCCCTTGAGGACATAATCACCCCTCAACTAATGTGCTCACCTAACGCCTACTGTATATCCCACCTAGTCCTCTACCCCGAAGCAAGATACTTGATATAACTCTTGTCAATCGCCCTACTCAATCCCGACTATTTTAAACGCATGATTTATAGGTTATTTACCACCTTAACTTAGTTAATCATATTTCCTTGAAAGCCATATAACGTTCACTAGTTATATAAATAATACAATTTTCTCCATGTATTTGAATTACCCGTATATAATTATTTACCCCATTATATACGTAAAGTTATCTTACAACAATCACACGCATGTTGAATATGAATATACCCCATATATAATTACTTGCAATACACTATATGTATTTAATGACCCGTATATAACTATCTATCCCATTATCTACGTAGAGCCATATTACAACATTCACACATATGTTGAATATCAAAATAACCCATCTTCCCGAGTAATAACTCACCAGATGTATTCTCTAAAGTGCTATTCCACTTGATGTACTCGCATCAACTAGTTACCCCAAGTTAGAATCGCTCATTAACTTGGCCAAATAAAGACATAATGGAGGCGGTCATATTCCTTCCCTGAAAGTGAGATAAGCTCCTCACCTATATAACGGACACTATGACCTGGGGATATACTCTCCCTGTTCCTCAAGCCAGGGGATTCACCCACATCGCGCAACCTCCCTTGATAGCACTAGAGTATATAAATTAAATAAATATCTAGTCACTGATATTTAATAACACACACAATATATATATATATATATATACTGTCACAACACCGTATATATATATATATATATATATATATATATAATTAGAGTCGGACCATATATATATATAATAATAATTAGTTCCCGGCATTACCGTGCACAAAAATCCGTAGCACTAGCCTAAAATTTCCCTGAGTCTATAGTCCGACTCTAATTTAATTATTTTACACGTTAATTAATTCATTGCTTTCCCAAGTCTATGGTCCGACTCAAAATTAATTAATTTATTACCTTGGTGTCACTCAACACATATACCCGGACTCACTCACGTGACCCGAAATTAAATATCACCGAGTCAAATCCCCGACTCCAAATTAATTAGTTTTCCTCTATCATTAATTTAAATGAGTAGTGTTGCCCTAGTACTATACCCGAACTTATTCACCCAGTCCGTTATTTTATTTATTTGAATTTATTTCCCCAAATTCATTCGCAATGTGTAGCCCTTAATTCCCCCACCACTCCCAATTATATCCCTTTATAATTATTAAGAATTTAATCTCATAATTAATTTTCTCTCTTAATTATTCTAGGGGAAATTTGCAACTAAAATCTTTACCCATATTAATCCCTAAGTCAAACTGCCGAAAAACCTGAAGGGTTGATCGATCGACCCCCAGCCGTCGATCGATCGGTCGAACAGGTGGTTGTCTTCTCCGAGACTCTGTTTCCACCATTAATGAAAACCTCCAAGTTTTATCCTATCCCCTGGTCTAACCCAAGCACAATCAACACTGTACCTACATATGAATAGGTTCAAGGCACCTTATAGAACTTCAAACTCAAATTAAATCCATGATTTTCTACTTTTCCTAGTTGGGAAATTTCTGGGTTTTTACACGTTAAATCCAAATTCCATCAATTCATCCCAATTTCGTTCACAATTTCTACTGGATTTCACATTCAAATCAGATATCTATACTCGGAACCATGTAACATAATTAATTCTCACTTTGAATTCATTCTAGTGTTCCATTAACAAAAACTCCATTTTGTACCTATTTATACCCAAAAACGGATTTTGGTTTACACATCACTAAAATATGAATTGAATATCACAATTAAACATCACAGCAAGTTAACCACTTGCCTTATGGGTTCATAGGGTCTGATCCGAGTGTGATTCGCAAGGTTGATTATGAACTTCCAATAGGTTCCTTGCCTTGTCTCCAAAAGGCTCCAATTTTGCAGCGAAATCACTCCCTATGGCTTCTTCTCCAAACCCTAGGTTCTCCCTTGTGTTTTCTGCCGTTTTCCTTTTCTTAGATTTAGGTCTTAAAATACTAATCCCGTTTTTAGTCTAATGGGCTTAATTAAAATGGCCCAACAACCTCCGTGTGGGCTCGGTCATGCCCAAAAATGCCCCGTGACCCATTTACTACCCCCGAATACACTTTTCTGACTATCTCGGCCCATCCGGACTCAACCGTGCACTCAAAATCAACATCCGAATTAATTTATAAAAATCCTTATCTCACACCCAAATTAGTCTATACTGATTCCCGGCTGAGATAAATAAATGCCACGTCACTAATACACGTTATGACGTAAATAAATTATTATTATTCACTTAGTAATTAAATTTCCCTAAATATTAACCATTCACTCTCCAATTAATATTTAAATAAATATTATCATAATTAATTCAATTAAATTACGACACACAAGTAATTTAAATTTTTTTGAATTAATTAAATAATACATGCACAGAAATACGATGTGTTACATACTCTCCCCCTTACAATGGAATTTCGTCCCCAAAATTTGGTCATTACTACGGCGAATAACTCTGGATACTGCTCTCACATATCCTTCTCCCGGTCCCACGTATACTCATCAATACTGTAATGACCCCACTCCACCACATTCTAACTGGTGGTACTATCTTAGACTGCAGCTTGCGCTCCCATAGCTACCAGTCTCCCCTCATATAAGGTGTCTTATTGCAAGTCATTATCCTCGAATGAAACGTGCCCAAAAGATCAATCGTTCCTCCTGTATCCCTCCAGCTATGCCACGTGGAACACATCCCATATCCGCTGAAGATGTTCTGGCAAACCCAGTCGATGAGCTACCGGTCCCACCCTCTCAAAGATAGGGAAATGACCCACATGTCTCGATGCTAGCTCCCCTTTCTTGTCGAACTACATCACCCCTTTCATAGGAGACACCCGAACCAATACCTGGTCACAAATTTTTAACTCGATGTCCCCTGAAAACATAGTGACCCAGAAGATGAGCCTATACTCTGCCGGCTCCACTATCTCTCAGTTAAGAAATTCCCCTCCTATACGGGTGTCAATTTTCTTGTTGCCAAATCGTGTGACTATCTTCCATGTAATTATCCGCATCATCCCTGATTAATCATGCTAGATTTGAACCTTTAACTCATGGTGACGTACCCCTCCTTACATCCCTGAACTGTATGAAAGGATACAACTTACTTAATTCCCGCTGATGGACCATAAACCATCTCGGGTCCTAGCAACTTATTATTTCCTCACCTCTTATCTACCAAAGGTGGGTAATGAAACTTTTCCCATAAAGTCTCCTAAGGTGTCACGCAGACCAAACCGTTATGAGGCATCACACGTAACTTTTCCTGTGGTAAATACTACTCCCGAATTACCTAAAAATCTAAAATGCAAAATCCTCACTTCCCGTCTACCCATCTATTTATGGGCAACACGTTCAACCCGATATGTAACACTGTCCCGATCACCTCCTGACAGTTTACCCACCTGAGCATTAATCCCTTCAATGGGACCGTAGAATTAAAAAAAAAAATTTCCTGGTTGATACCCTCCAATCAACCTCTTTCCATCCTTAAATGGTCTACCCGGCAACAAATTCACTATGTCCCATTCAGCACCGATTCCCACGCTCAAGAACTCTATTCCTTGTGCGATTTTCGTCGGGCAGGAATCTATACCTTGTCTATGCGTAAAACCACTATAGGTATATGACTAAGTGATACTCTTTTCTATCTTCCCAAAAATGTGGGTTTCTCCCTTGCGTAGGGATATCTTATTACATAGGTCTCCCTCACCTTCCCACTCCCTACGGTGGAGGTAGTTTTCCTTGATATACATAGTCTGACCATTTCCTTTCTCACACGAATTTCATTTCACCACACTTTTCTACTTATTCTCTGACTGCCCCGCAGGCATATATTCAATATGTTTATTTACACATCCCTTTTATTTAAGACGACTCTGAAATCACACTAACCAAGGCGCTCATACACCCTATGTCCTGTGCTTAACCGCACAACATTTACCTTAATTAACCAGGGTGCCCATACACCCTGTCCCCGTGCTCAACCACACGAAAGTTACCCGACTATGCTAGCCGTAACCCATAGTATACTTCCAACTCCTAGTCATATCGCATACATGAATAATAATCGGGGTACCCAACCTATGTATTAACGACCAACCATCTGCCCACTTCCAACGTTGCGCTAAGTTTGATGCGTGGGACGTCTCGCAAAGATAAATCCAAACAAGGAACCCCCCGATACACTATTATTTAACATGGTAGGTCATTGAGATCTATTAGATCCTCAATCCATTGTACGTACCCCCAAATACTTTTCTCTTAACATAAAAGCATATACGCATACTATTATGCTACAAAAGACAACATAAAATACCGCGCCCTTACTATCACTAGTTCTTATGCAAAATAAATCCCGAGCTATCTCTCCCCGCTTGAAAAATAATTCTAACCACCCTAAATCGCTTCAATATACATCCCTTCTTACCGGGAAAAATATAATAATACAAGACATTCTTATATGTCCTTCGTACCACATAATACAAGCTATATACACACACATATATAGGCCAGTCTCCCTCGCAGGTGCCTAGTAGGAGTCATTTACAACCTGGTGTCACGAACACCAAAACTTACTATCACTATCCGTAATAGTTCACACCCATTAATAACCAATCCATACCCAGGAAAAATCACGCTTCGTTAACACTCAAAATGAGTAAATCTTATAAAGTATACCCTTTTAGTTTTTACACATGCTCCCCTGCAGATAGGACCAAAGAGAGCCCCGTTACCCCGTGGTAACCATATTCTTAATATTAACACTACTATACACCCACCAAACTCGTCCCCCACGCGAATATAGTGCTAACAAGAATATTGTGGTCACTCGTGTCACGAAATTCACCCCATCTGTCCGAGGATAAAACTTATACTTCCACTCGCCTATCCACCGACGCCCCAAATGGTTCCTGGACATAATATTCCCATCCGACTAAACCAAAATTTCGCAATTGTTGTCCCTACTGGGCATTCCCTTCTATCCCCTGCCTCACTGTGGATATACTCAATTGTTGTGGTTTCGCTTCCAAACATAAGATACCTCCCTGTGTCAATCCCCTGCCTCTGGCCCAAATTTCCTTGTTGGGGTTGTCCTTCTCGCATACTTGGTAGTCTTGACCCTAAGTGTTACCCCCGTTGTCCCTTTGGCTTCCCTAGACCTATGGGACTCGTTATTGGCCTCGATGCCCCGGATCAAATTCACCGTCAATAGGTAGAAATTTACTTAATTTAAAATGGAAAGATGGGTCCCTTACTAGGTATACCCTTCCATCGTGCTTCACTAGCACCATTAAATCTCATTTCGTTCTTAGGTTAAACTCTATAACCTTATTGGCTCCTGCATCTTAGAAGCGTTAATGTAAGATGGTAAACAAAAGATATTGACGACTTCAACACTAGTCATCCTAGTCGGATTTTCCCTCTATTATTGTGTATTCTCACACAGTTCATTATCCATTTGCGGGTTCCTTGATCGTTCTCCATATCTCCTTCGTCAGTTACGAAGTTCGCTTATACAATTTATCGTCTCTCTCACGATCAGTTACAATCTTACCCATTTCATAAATTTTGAAATTTCGCTCGCATCCTTATTGGAATAGCGAATGGATGGTCTTATGGTCACACCGTACCCAAAATTTCTCGTTTGACTCCATATTTTCTCCTTCATACGTGGTGACTGACTCTCTTACCACTACAACACCGCCCCACTGGGCCAAAATTTTTATTCAAAATTTAGTCCTGGGTGCCGCTGCACACCACCCTACACAATTGTCTTTGGGTTATCTCTTCCCATTGACTTATCACGCTACTCCGCTACTCGAATACTTAGATGGCCCTTCCAAAAGGGTCCTTCCACACTTTCCCCACCCCTTGCTAACTACGCCGGGTGAAACTGAAGGTGTATCACCGTTATCTACAACAGTGCTTTGGGAGACTATGGCTCCCGGGTGATTATTCTATCCCCACTGGCCTGAACAACAATCAAGGTGATTCCTATTACGATCACCATTTCCAGAATAACCCATGTTTTCTGTTGAGCCTCTCCTCCTGCAATCCTCCTCTCACCCTTATTGGTCGCCCAAAGAATGTTCGGTATACAAAACCCAATCGAACTCGTGTATGAATCACATCACTATACTTAATAGAAGAAGAACGCGAGTCGCATACGTAGAGGAATACAACAATCCTATCATAAGGCTCTATATCAAAGAATGCTAAGCTGAAACGTGAAAAGCTGCACAGATCCTAAGGACACTAGAAATTGATGCTCTGATACCATCTGTGACACCCCGCCTAATTAAACCCTGGGTGATGAGTCCTAACTTAAATTAGAACAGGTTTCTCAGTTGGTTCATTCTTAGCATCACTGTCGAAACTTTTTAATTACTAACCACCTAAGTGAAATTAGACTGGTGCCAAAATTTTATCTTTCACTAATTCAATGAATTACTCATATGAAAATAAAGTATTAACAATCACGAGCTAACTGAATCCAACCATCACATATAAATAAGAAACTGGCCGAATAAACCATCGGCTAAAATCCAACACAAATGTAAATACAAACAATAATGGATCTCAAGTATCTGAAGTAAATACTAAATCAAACCGTGATTAACATGCTCGAATATCTGATAGAAAATCCCTACACTAGGAATAAAAGGAATAGAGGCGCCTATCCAAATCCTGCAACATCCACATATGCTGCAGCAGCGAATCCCTAGAATGAATCAAGCCTGGCGTCCCTGTGGCTAGACACCTAAAAGGTTTTGAAAATATTTTATAGCAAGGGTTAGAACCCAAAACATTTTGAAAACATTTAGCAAATAATTAACTTGCAGTAATAAAATATGCATGAATGCGCTTTATATTTTAATTAGTGTCGCACTCCCTTGAGGACAGAATCACCCCTCAACTAATGTTCACACCCAACGCCTCCTTCATATCCCACCTAGT
The DNA here is from genome assembly GCA_949130495.1 of Sambucus nigra. Lineage (NCBI taxonomy): Eukaryota > Viridiplantae > Streptophyta > Magnoliopsida > Dipsacales > Adoxaceae > Sambucus > Sambucus nigra. The sequence continues at coordinate 168,054,782 of OX422223.1, forward strand.
CCTCTACCCCGAAGCTAGATACTTGATATAACTCTTATCAATCGCCTTACTTAATCTCGACTATTTTAAACGCATGGTTTATAAGTTATTTACCACCTTAACTTAGTTAATCATATTTCCTTGAAAGCCATATAACGTTCACTAGTTATATAAATAATACAATTTCTTCCATGTATTTGAATTACCCGTATATAATTATTTACCCCATTATATACGTAAAGTTATCTTACAACAATCACACGTATGTTGAATATGAATATACCCCATATATAATTACTTGCAATACACTACATCTATTTAATGACCCGTATATAACTATCTATCCCATTATCTACATAGAGCCATATTACAACATTCACACATATGTTGAATATAAAAATAACCCATCCTCCCGAGTAATAACTCACCGGATGTATTCTCTAAAGTGCTATTCCAGTTGATGTACTCGAATCACCTAGTTACCCCAAGTTAGAATCGCTCACTAACTTGGACAAATAAAGACATAATGCAAGCGGTCATATTCCTACCCTGAAAGTGAGATAAGCCCCTCACCTATATAACGGACGCTATGATCTGGGGATATACTCTCCCTGCTCCTTAAGCCAGGGGATTCACCCACATCCCGCAACCTCCCTTGATAGCACTAGAGTACATAAATTAAATAAATATCTAGTTACTGATATTTAATATCACACACAATATATATATATATACTGTCACAACACCGTATATATATATATATATATATATGTATATATATATATATATATATATATATATATATATATATATATATATATATATATATATATATATATATATATATATATATAGGGGGAGACTCTTGTACATACCAAACGGTACATACCAATTTTTTAAAATAGTAAAAAATTATTTTTCAACTGAATTTTTTTATGTGATGTTTAAACATTTCAATAGAACTATATAAAAAAAATCGACTAAAAATAATATTTTTTACCATTTAAAAAAAATTGGTCAAACTTTTGTAGCTTTTGAAGCACTTTAAAAGCTGCAAAAGTTTGACCGATTTTTTTAAAATAGCAAAAAAAACTTTTTTGCCCTAATTTTTTTTATATGGCTCCTCAAAATGTTTAAATATCACATAAAAAAACTCAACCCAAAATCATTTATAAAATAGGTCCGCGCCAGCGGTATGCACCGTTGGTATGTACCGTTTGGTATGTACAGGAGCTTGCCTCTATATATATAATAATTAGTTCCCGACATTATCGTGCACAAAAATCCGTAGCACTAGCCTAAAATTTCCTCGAGTCTATAGTTCGACTCTAATTTAATTAATTTACACATTAATTAATGAGAAGAGTGCGCTTGCGTTCAAATAAGGAAGTTATTTAATTAAACACAGTTTTTACCACTCAAGTCCTAAACATGCATCTATGTGTGATTAAATACGATGATGAAACATGCAAGAATACATATATGAGGAAAAATCCCCCAATGGGGAAAAACCTTTTATTTTAACAATAATTTTGTAAGAGTACGGCTTACACGGATTACAATAAAAATATATGACACAGAAATACCCTCGGGTGTCGGTTCTGTTGTCGACGACTGGAACTATCCCTTTTTAGTAGGGCAGCAGTGAAGAAGAGAGCGGCTTCCTCACAAATTACTCCGGATGAGTAAATGATCCTCTTGAAGGTTTAAAGATTCACACACATATATGGGAATGGTTTTGTGAATCAAAAAAGGTTTAGAAAACCTGAAAAAGTGAATTCTTATTCTGGGCTGTTTTCGCAGAATTTTGAGATTGCAGAAAGACTTGAAAAACGTGTAGAAGGAGATCATATATTTATACAAAAATCGAGGCGGTGGCTCATTCGAACGAGATAGCCATGTCGCTCGAACGAAGGATAAAAGTCGTTCGAACGATATCGCGCGACATGCCTATCTCGCGCGAATGACTTTCAAAGTCGTTTGAGCCATCTCGTAGATCGAGGCAATTCGCTTCTACACTTAGAAAAATTCTGCTTTTGATAAAAAATAAAACCAGACCTCAAAAATAATTTTCAAAAACATTTCCCAAATATTTATGCAAATATTTAAAGCTCCAACAAAACATATTACTAATAGAGCGTGGTGGAGTAGTGGGAATAAGCTGAGCAGCACGTTTCATGTAGCATGATGCACGTGAAGAAAGTGGATGCATTGAATTTGGATAAAGGCCGTCGAGGATGATCGTGTTGACGTGCCGAATGTAGCGGTATCAGACATATGATCTGTGATCTAGGAGAAAACAAAAATTTCCTAGAATCTACCCTGGACATTTATAAAATTATGTCCTTACAATTAATTCATTGCTTTCTCGAGTCTATGGTCCGACTCTAAATTAATTAATTTATCCCTTAATTAATTTATTACCTTGGTGTCACTCAACCCATATACCCGGACTCACTCACGTGGCCCGAAATTAAATATCACCCGGGTCAAATCCCCGACTCCAAATTAATTAGTTTTCCTCTATCATTAATTTAAATGAGTAGTGTTGGCCTACTACTATACCCGAACTTATTCACCCAGTCCGTTATTTTATTTCTTTGAATTTATTTCCCAAAATTCATTCGCAACGTGTCGCCCTTAATTCCCCCACCACTCCCAATTATATCCCTTTATAATTATTTAGAATTTAATCTCATAATTAATTTTTCTCTCTTAATTATGCTAGGGGAAATTTGCAACTAAAATCTTTACCCATATAAATTCCTAAGTCAAACTGCCAAAAAACCTGAAGGGTCGATCGATCGACCCCCAGCCATCGATCGATCGATCGAATAGGTGGTTGTCTTCTCTTAGACTCTGTTTCCACCTTTAACGAAAATCTCCAAGTTTTATCCTTTACCCTGGTCTAACCCAAGCACAATCAACACTATATCTACATAGGAATAGGTTCAAGGCACCTTATATAACTTCAAACTCAAATTAAATCTCACAATTTTCTACTTTTTCGAGTTGGGAAATTTTTGGGGTTTTACACGTTAAATTTAAATTCCATCAATTCATCCCAATTTCGTTCACAATTTCTACTGGATTTCACATTCAAATAAGATATCTATACTCAAAACCATAACACAATTAATTCTCACTTTGAATTCATTTCAGTGTTCCATTAACAAAACCCCATTTTGTACCCATTTATACCCAAAAATGGATTTTGTTTACACATCATTAAAATATGAATTGAATATCACAATTAAACATCATAGCAAGTTAACCACTTGCCTTATGGGTTCGTAGGGTCTGATCAGAGTGTGATTCGCAGGGTTGGTAATGAACTTCCAATAGGTTCCTTGCCTTATCTCCAAAAGACTCCAATTTTGCAGCGAAATCACTCCCTATGGCTTCTTCTCCAAACCCTAGGTTCTCCCTTGTGTTTTCTGCCGTTTTCCTTTTCTTAGATTTAGGTCTTAAAATACTAATCCCGATTTTAGCCTAATGGGATTAATTAAAATGGCCCAACTACCCCGTGTGGGCCCGGTCATGCCCAAAAATGCCTCGTTGGAATGGTAATTTAGAGATCTTCGAAAGTCCTTTGGACTGCTCCCGGGTTCAGGAGTTAACTTTGGGTCAAATGTGGCTCGGAAGCGTTTGTCGGTCCATTGGACGGGGAATCATTCGAACGCAAACGGATCGTTCGTCGGTATGGTAAGTCCAAATCATGCACGAAGCAGACTGTTGGAAATGTTAGGAGATGTACTTCGATATTCCAAAGAGTTTGACCCGGTTTGGGGTTGACTTTGGTCAATCGGGCCCTGGAAGCATTCGGTGACCTCTTGGAGTCAAACGGATCATTCGTCCGCATGGTAAGTCAGAATCGCACACGGGATGGACCTTTGGAAAGGTTATTTAGTGCCCTTCAATGATTCATTCATCTTCGATTGAGATGAAGAGATGACTTATGTCAAACAGAGCTCGGGAGCACCCGGTGGCCTCTGGGTCAAGTTTCGAATGCAAACGAAACGTTCGTCCGCATGGTAAGTCAGAATCACGCATGAGATGGACCATTGGAAAGGGTATTTAGTGCCCTTAGAAGATTCATTCAGTCTCAATTGAGATGAAGAGTTTGACTTTTTGGTCAAACTAAGCCGGGGAGCGCCCGATGGCTTCTAGGTCAGTACTCAAGACATGACCTAGGTTTGTAGTGATGAGGGGAGGTACTAGGGATCTAAGGAGAGTTTGGGGGTAAAAAAATGGGGTGTCTATAGAGCCCCTCGACGGGTGAGTTTGGAACAAATGATGACCATAGAATAGACACCACATGATGCTTTTGAGGGAGTATAACCGATTCAGAGGGTCGGGGCCGATTCTGAGGACCTAAGGAGTGTGCTAGGGACAAAATGACGATTTAGGTCGATTCTGAGGACCTGAAGTTGTGTTGAGGGATGACCAATTCTGTGGGTCAAAGTTGAATCTGTGGGATTAGGGTGAAGATCTAATAACTAAGGTCAATTCTGACCTAAGAGTGGTGACGACCGAGGACCGAGGTCAATTCTGACCTAACTCAAGTGACGATCCAAGATCGAGGTAAATTCTAACCTAAGAGTGGCGACGACCGAGGATCGGGGTCAATTATGAACCAACTTAGGTGACGATCGAAGACTGAGGTCAATTCTGCCCTAAGATTGGCGACGATCGAGGACCGAGGTCAATTCTGACCTAACTCAGGTGACAATCCAAGATCGAGGTCAATTCTGACCTAAGAGTGGCGACGACCGAGGACGGGGTCAATTCTGACCCAAATCAGGTGACGATCCAAGATCGAGGTCAATTCTGACCTAAGAGTGGTGACGATCGAGGATCCTGGTCAATTCTGACCCAACTCAGGTGACGATCAAAGACCGAGATCAATTCTGACCTAAGAGTGGTGACGACCGAGGATCGAGGTCAATTATGACCTATCTCAGGTGAAGATCTAAGATTGAGGTCAATTCTGACCTAAGAGTGGTGACGACCGAGGACCGGGGTCAATTCTGACCCAACTCAGGTGATGATCCAAGACCGAGGTCAATTTTGACCTAAGAGTGGTGACGATCGAGGATCAGGGTCAATTTTGACCCAACTCAGGAGAGGATCCAAGACCGAGGTCAATTCTGACCTAAGAGTGGTGACGATCAAGGACCGAGATCAATTTTGGATCAACTTAGATGACGATCCAAGACCGAGGTCAATTCTGACCTAAGAGTGGTGACGATCGAAGATAGGGGTCAATTCTGACCTAACTCAGGTGACGATCCAAGATCGAGGTCAATTCTGACCTAAGAGTGGTGACGATCGAGGACCGGGGTCAATTCTGACCCAACTCAGGTGATGATCCAAGACCGAGGTCAATTCTGACCTAAGAGTGGTGACGACCGAGGACCGGGGTCAATTCTGACCTAACTCAGGTGACGATCCAAGACCGAGGTCAATTTTGACCTAAGAGTGGTGACGATCAAGGATCGGGGTCAATTCTGACCCAACTCAGGTGACGATCCAAGACCGAGGTCAATTCTGACCTAAGAGTGGTGACCATCGAGGACCGGAGTCAATTCTGACCCAACTCAGGTGACGATCTAAGACCGAGGTCAATTTTGACCTAAGAGTGGTGACTATCGAGGATCGGGGTCAATTCTGACCCAAGAGTAGATGAATATTGGATTTTGATTTCGCTGGAGAAAATGTCTTTTGATTTGAGCTGGGGAAGCCTTTGTTTCTCTAGGAGACCTCGAGCGCGGGGGGGGGGGGGGGGGGGGGACAACCTATTTTGGGTGCTGTAAAAAATTCCGCTGGGGAAGTGATCAGGTGATCCTTAGAGATCCTCCGGTGCTTTTCCAGGAGGAGATTCACTTGGTTTTTAAGGATTTCGCTGGGAAAGAGGGGTTCCTCTTAAGGGAATGCGAAATTTTCTTGGTGAAAATGTTCTAAACCCTTCCTGGGATTTTTAGGAATTTTTCGAGGATTTTTCTGGGCTTTCTGGTATTTTTTAGGAATTTCTGTACAGAATTTAAAGGAGGGTGCCCGGTCAGCGTGGTATGAGGGGTGCCATTCGGCAGTGGCACAAACTTTTGGGCTACCTCGGGAAGGTAAGGAGTCAGTGACGATTGGTATGGTGGGGGGAAGTGCCGATCGACATGGCGCTTGGCATCCTATAAAAAGGGGGCGAATCCCTTTATTTTTTCACAGCCTCTTTGCCTTCTCTCTTTCTACGATTTCTCTACAAATCATTCTAGCATTTCGATCTTCAAGAAATGGCCGCTTTTGTGAGCACTGCAGTCCATAGGGAGTGGTTGACCGTTGATGACTGGGCGAATGTGGAGTGGAGGGCCAGGGCGCCTCTTACTTTGGGGAGTGACAACTCCTTTGATGCGTTTGAGCCTATTGCAAATGAGCGGACCTTGTTGCGGGAGCTATTGTGTCATCGCTCTTCGAGATTGAGTCCAGACGGTTATGTAAGTAACCCGACCTTTGGCATTCCTTTCTTTTTGGTGATTTTTCTTTCTTTCTTGACTTTTGATGAGACTTTTTCTTTTTTCAAGTTTGATATTCCTTTGAAGAACACGCGAGACCGCAGGACGACGGGGCTTAGGGCTGTCTGGGAGCATCTCCCACCAGTGGTGTGTTGGGTGGTATCATCAGCGGGTTTTGGGAGGTTGGCATCGGTGCTGGATAAGACGCCTCGTTCGACAGCGGTCCTGTGCGCTCTGGGGGAGAGATGGTGGGATACTAACCACACCTTCAATTTAGGCTTCGGGGAGATGACTGTGACTCCCATAGACATGCAGCAGCAGCTGAGGTTGGATTGCAATGGAGAGCATATATATGCGGATCGCTCTTTACGGGTGAGACCAGAGGCAGTGCGTGCGGCACGTGGCGATGTAGGGAGGATAGTTTCTGAGGATTCTATCCGGCTGTCCCGGTTGAAGGATGTTCTACTGAGCAGGGTGATTGATGTGGAGGACGGGCTGCAAGTGAGGCAGATTTCCCGATTATTTATTCTGTTAGTATTGGGAGGTTTCATGGTGGCGTCGAGTGGCGACGTCATCCATTTGTGGTTCTTGCCGTACCTGAGGATGTTTTCAAACATCCCTATCTATGAATGGGGGAGTCTGACTTTGGCGACCCTTTACTCTTCTCTGGATGCATTCAGCCGGTGCTGCCGACAGACCTTTACTGGGGCTATGTACCTTATTGAGGTGTTCTTCATGCATTCGCATTTTCCTTTCATGCATTCGCATTTTCCTTATGCGTCTCTTTGTGAATTCAAACGTGGTTCTACGAGGTGATTGGGTGCAATACCCCGCTAATCGCTTTGAAGGATGACACTGTTGGGGACTTCTGTCGATTGTATTGATGGCGTAAGGCCAATCTACAGTCAAAGGGATCTCTCTCTGTCTGGAGGCGGTGCATAAGGTCTTGAATGACCTGACCAGTGGTAGGGTAAGGCTTTTTCCATTTTAGTCTTGGTTTTTGCACCTTCTGATCTTGTATTTATTTATGCCTGCTTGGAGATTTTTAGGTGATCTTTTATCCATGGGGGATAGCCATTTAGGATGCGGGGGTGACCGGGGTGAATGCGCGGATGAGGCGTTTACTGGCGTATGAGTTCAGCCATTCCTGGTACCTCGGGGAGCGGGTGGTTTGTCAGATTGCTGAGGAAGAGGTGGTGGTGCCACCTGCGCAGCCTCCTGCGTCTATGAGGTGAGAGCGACTGCTGTCGGAGGATGAGAGGATCACAACGATGATTGATGAGTCCTACTTATTGTACATCGATACGGCTGCACCGTATGACTATATGGACTTTGTGACGAGCTGGTTGATGGAGCCCAACATATATGATGCCCTGCCTTTCCCTCCGAGGGGTTCGAGTCGGGAAGGTGGGATCTTCCCACAACGACGATGGTCCGTCGGCATCTGTGGCGACGATGACTTCAGAGGTTCCTTTTGTGCTGTTGCAAACCCCTTCATAGAACATTCGGCGGGCTGATGGAGGGATAGTGCCTATGTTGCACCGTCCTCATGCGATGGATCCGGAGGAGTTGGGTTTGACAGAGGAGGTCCTCCGACCCGTGTCATACCTTTCTGTTCCTCTCTTTCTTTCTTTTCTGTTTTGGTCATCTCTGTTTTGATACTGATTTCGCTCTTTCTTGGAGCAAGTCCGAGTGTCGACCACTTGGCTAAGGGACATCAGAGACTGAATATCTTCGGCGACCGTCCATATTCAGGACGCGGTTCCTGTTCCTTCTTGCTTGGTGCCGTCTGCTTCATCCGGAGAGGACTCTGGATCGGGTAGTGGTGTCACATCGTCTCGCCGTAGGAGAAAGAGAGCACGTCGTAGGGGTGGAAGCTCTTAGTGAGAGAGGGAGAGAGAATGTGGGTTCGGGCTAAGTCCCGTTGTTTTTGCTTTTTCTTTTTATTTCCTGCAAAAATGATGTAACACAGAAAACATATATATGCAATGCAATGACGTTTTTTGATTATCTCATATTAATGATGAATGAATGCATGCACATGCGCTTTTTACTTTACTGTTGAGACTGTAAAAAGAAATATTTTTGGAATTTTTTTGAAGGAAAGTTTTTTGATTAAAGGGAAATTATATAAGGAGAAAAGGGATTTAAAATTCTATTCATAATATCAATTTATTTTTATTGAGTTTTCTGATTTGACAAAAGAGGAAAAAAGAGAAAATTTTAAAAATGGGGGGTTGCCGATCGGCAAGCATCCTGACCTGCCTATCGGCAGTTCAGTCCAGTCCCATCAATTCAAAACTTTGATTGGTACCCTCTTCAGCCTTTGGTACCTTGTGGGGTAGGATTCCCTCCGCTTTCTACAGGGATTATGTCTCTCGTGAGGGTTCTCAAGTATAAAAAGGGGGAAGGGTGGAGTGTTTTCATCACACCCTTGCATTCTTACCTACTTGCCCATTATCTCTTAGCCTTGCAAGATGGCTCTCCCTGGTAGCATTGAGTTTGCCAATTACCTCGAAGCCTTGGAAGTAATGTGCTCTTATAATGTCGACTACGATGCTTTCAACATGCGTCGAGTCTCTTTGTGGCGCAATCGACCTATTGAGTGGAACGTGCTGATGGCAGCGGTACAATTCTGGTATCCCGAAGACCATGTATTCCTCTTTGGGTTGTAGGAAGTTTGTCTTACCTACGAGGAATTTTCTGCCATGCTGGGTGTAAATCCCAGTGTTGCTGCGACTTTGCTCGAATTTTCCCGTTCTTCTAGGGATTTTTTTTCGAACTTCTTCATATTTCTCCTTCGGTGGCCAGATCATTGGTTGTTGGAGGAATGATCTCCCTCCCGACAGTGCTGCAGTCCGTGCATTTGCGGGAAGTAGGGGATGGTGGATATGTTGGAGCCATTGTTCTGGGTCTAGTTTCAAAATTGCTGTTGGTGACTGGAGAATTGTAGGTGGACCCGCAACTTGTAGCCATTACTTTATGGATGTTATACCGTCGTCATCCTGCGGCGGTGATACTGGCGGAGACCCTGAATGGCCTGGATGCCTGGAGAGAAGGTCGTTCTGACTTTTTAAAGGGTAGCCCCGTGATGCTGTTCATGTGGTTGTCTGAAAGATTTCACTTGGTGACTCCTCCAGAATATCCCTTGTCGGTCGTACCCAACTTCTTTTCACTCTACTTCATCAGTGTTGGTCTGTATGTTGAGAACTGGGAGCATTGGCTAGTGGAGCATGGGGCTCGTGGTCTGTATTGGTCAGTGCCTTGGTGGGGGCAGTTGCAGCCTGTTCTGGAGCTAGGAGAGTATTCATATGTGTGGTTGGTTGGTCTCAGACAGGCCTCCTTTTATTTCCCTTAGCGGCTTCTGCGCTAATTTGGCTGGGCCCAGGTCGTGCCACCTCGGATCTCAAATTTCTTTCCGGTAGAAGATTTGATTGAGCGCCTGCGTCTATTACTTGGATCTCTGTGGGAAAATTAGCATCCGTCGACCCGTCCCTCCCAGTCTGTCGGGAAAGTTTGGCATGTCCCCAAAGATTATATGAAGTGGTTGTGGAGGAAAGTAGTCTGCAAGATGTTGACAGTGGAGACTGGACAAAGATGGTTTGTTTTATCTAACACCATGGAAGGGGGTATTGTGGTCTTTTCAAATATGGTTCAGGCTCATCGGTCCATGGAGTGTTTACGACACTCTATTCAGGCAGGGGAAACTTGGGGACCTCAGGATGTAGATGATAAGGGTGCAGGCTCCTCCGGTAGCTGTGGGTAGGACTCTTGGAGAGTTTATTTGTGTAATAGGGAATAAATGTGGGGATTTTATTTGGCTTTTTATTGTAGTAGGGGGAAGGGGTTATTCGTTCCTTTTCTTATGTAATCCGTACTGTAATTTCTTATTAATAAAATAAACAAGTTTCTGATCATCCAGCTGTGCCTTTCGATGAGTTTTGTATTTTGAATTATCTATACTAATCGCTAAGGCATACATAATCCTTTTGTTCAAGTATTTGTTAGAATTAACCGTCATTCTCGGAGGTAAGAAAAGAATGGTATTTTGTGAAGAAGAAAGGGCCGCACTCATGTCAGGTGTATGAGCTACCTACGTACCTCTGGTTTTTTTAAAAAGTTTTTTTATCTGTTTGAAAATAGTTTTTGCAGAGGATCAGGCCCACGTAGTTCTGAGTAGAGGGAAATGAAGAGTTTTTTTCTTTTTTTTAGAATAGAAGGGGGATGAGAAGAGTCGTAGCACGACGAGATTTCAGACTAAGGGTAGAATTTCTTGAGACGGTCCAGATTGACTGGACGATCCATCTTTTCTAAGCATGGCGGCACCGTCGGATAAGATTTTCTTCACAATGTAGGGTCCGCTCCAATTGGGCTTGAATTTCCCACTGGGGTCCCAGATGGGTTCTATTATCTCTTTGAGGGCTAAATCCCCCTCCCGAACACCGCGATCCTTGACTCTTTTGTTGAATGATCACGCTATTCGGCGATGGTACCCCTGTATGTGGTAAAGATCTTTAAATTTTCTTTCATCTAGGAGGGCTAGCTCATCAAGACGGCTTTGACACGAGTCTTCTTCGCTAACTTTTCTTTCGAGCATGATGCGTAGAGAGGGTATTTCCAGCTCCACAAGTAGGACTGCTTCCATGCCGTAGACTAGGGAGTAAGGGGTAGCCCCAATAGAGATTCGAATTGAGGTTCGATAGCCCCAGAGGGCGTACGAGATCCGGTCAGCCCAATCCCTACAACTTTTGGTCATCTTGCTGATGATAGCTTTGAGGTTCTTGTTAGCGGCTTCAACTGCACCATTGGTCTGAGGTCGATAGGGAGAAGATTTGTGTCTCTGAATCCCATACTCGTTGACTACTTCTGTGACTTCTTCCTCGAAATGCAACCCGTTATCTGACACTAGCTCGTGCGGGACCCCATATCGGGAGATAATATTCTTCTTGAGGAATTTGTCCACTTTCTTGGCGTTCAATACTGCGTATGACTCATCTTCGACCCATTTGGTAAAGTAATCAATGGCGACCAGTATGAACTCATGTCCGTTTGAAACCTTTGGCGTAACCTTTCCTATGATGTCGATACCCCAGGTGGAGAACGACCAGGGAGAGGTCATGTTGTATAATTCTCACGGAGGTAGGTGTTGAAGATTGGAGAATTATTGGCATTTGAGGCATCTCCAGACATAGGCGGTGTAGTCTTGGGTCATGGTGGTCCAGTAGTAACCCTGTCGGATGATTTTCTTGGCAAGCATATGACCATTAATGTGGGGCCCGCATTCCCCACTGTGGATTTTCTGCATTATCTTCTCAATCGCAGCTCATGCGATACAGTGCAGATGAGTTCCATCGAAGTTCCTCTTGAGTAAAGCTTTATGACAGATGATGTACTGGGCGGCCAGCCTTCGGAGGGTTGTTCGGTCTTTCTTGTTGGAACCCTCGGGATACCTACCATATTTGAGGAGGCACCAAATATCATAATACAGCAATCGTATACTTCAGGATCTTCGGTGGAGACAAGCTCAATATGGTAGCAATGGGTCAGTTTGTCTTGCTTTTGAACTATGAAGAGGGTCATTGTTATTCTCTTGGGCATGTCGACCATGGAGGCCAAGGTAGCGAGAGCATCGACTAGGTTATTCTTTGCTCGAGGTAGGTAATGGAAGGTGATATCTCGAAATTGGGAGGCTAACCCTTCTAATTGGGCATGAAAGGGTTGGAGCTTTTCGTCCTTGACTTTCCACTTTTTAAGCACTTGACCGATGATAAGGGAAGAATCCTCGTAAACATCAAGGTATTGAATACCTTTCTTGAGAGCAACTTTAAGGCCTACTGTGCATGCCTCGTATTCTGTCATGTTGTTGGTGCAAGGGAAATCCAATTTAATGGCGATGGGAGTGTGGGAGTCATCTGGGGCAATCAGAAGTATCCCAATGCCATATCCCTTTTTATTGGCAGCACCGTCAAAGAACATTTTCCATCGAAGGCGGTCTTAAGCGGTGCAGAGGATATTTTCATCTGGGAATTCGGAGATCCGTACATCTGCTTCTTCTACAGGGTAATCGGCGATGTAGTCATAGATGGCTCTTCCTTTAATAGCTTTCTGTGTGATGTACATGATATCGAACTCGATTAGGAGCATCAACCATCGGGCCATTCGACTAGATAAGGCGGGTTTCTTAATCAGGTATTTGATGGGGTCCATTCGGGATACAATTTTGATGGGGAAGGTGTAATACCCCGCATTTTTATCGATATTTATTTATGGGATTAATTAAATTAAATGTGAATTAATTGAGAATTAATCCGGATAAAATACTAACAAGATGTGAGTTGGTATTTGATTATAATGTGTATACATATGATGTTATATGAATATTGAAACTATTGAAATTACCGCGAGATTGAAATACGACAATTTGGGAAATTTTGTTGGGACGCGCGTGACAGTCGCGTCAGGAATATAATTTTTAATTAAAAAGTGAATTTTAGTTTTATCAACCCTATGGTTATTTTGAGTGCGCCAACGTGTCCGGAAGGGTCGAAATAGTCAGAAAACACTAGCCGGGGGTTTAGTTTGGGTCCCGGGGCATTTTTGGGCCATACCGGCAACTTAAAAGGGTATTTTGGTAATTTTGAAATTTCAGGATAATTAACCAACGAATTTTGGGAGTTAAATATTAGGAAATTAATGACCCACTAACCCATTACCAGCACTTAGGTGATTAGAGGGCAACGGGAGTTAGAGGAGAAAGTTAGAAAAGTTTCCAAAGAGAGAACCTTATCCTCCATCTTCAACCTTCAACCTTGGGAGAGAAAGAGAAAGACCAACCTTCATCAATTCAAAAGAAAATTCAGAGAACAATCTGAGGCAAGTGGTTTAATTATGTTAATTTCAAGCGAATGTTTCTTCCATGCTTAGAAAATTGATAAATTTGCATTGTATTGGGAGATTTATAAAAACCCATGAAATTGGAGTTATAAATTCAGATTTTGATGTAGGTTTGCATGTAGAGTTGTTATTGGGTGATTTGACTAAAAGAATTACTACTTTTTATGTTACAAAAACGGATTTATATATGGAAATTGATGACTTTAAATTCTAGGGTTCATACTCATAAGGTTTGGGGAAAACTTTGGGAGATTTAAATAATTAGGTGTTGTATAGGAGGATTTGATCCCATGAATGTGCTAGATTACGACCTAAGAATGTTTAGGAATGTTGAGGAACCTTAAAATATTGTTGGAATAATTTTTGGAGGAGTTTTGAGGTGAGAAAATTGGTGAAAAACGTAATAGGAAATTTCTGGGCTTGAAACTGTCACCTCGTTAGAAGACCTACCCAGGTCGTTCGAACGAGCTCGTTCGAAGACCTGCCCAGGTCGTTCGAACGAGCTCGTTCGAACGAGCTTCTAACGAGTTGACAGTTTGACTTCTAACGAGTGGGATGTTCGTTCGATGCCTTTCGTTCGAACGAGATCTCGTTAGATGGCCATTTCGTTCGAACGAACTCTCGTTCGAACGACCTCGTTCGAACGAGACTTCTAACGAGTTGACAGATTGGCCTTTTTGGCCTGGTTTGATTTCTAGTGTCCCGTAACCTTGTTTAATTGTATAGATAACATTACCTTGATGACTAATTGAGATAGTTGGGATATTCGGGATATATTGGGGAGTAAAATATAGAAGAATGATTTGAACCAAATGGTAATTGTGGGTTAGGACGCAAATAACTAATTACGACGTGAGGATAATGGATAATGTGTATATATAAACCGGGGACACGTGTATTGGTATGAGAATGAGAAGTATATTACTAATAAAATATGATAAGTACTAAGATGTGTGCATGCTTAGTATATGTATATGATTTTATGTGTATGACATACCTACCATACTTGCTATCACGGGAGGTTTACGTTCGCTTAGGGCCATCTAATCCTTGTGTGCCCGGATTTAGATTGGTGCCTAGAGAACATAATGCTAGAATGACTTATTTGTGAGTTAATAAGTCAGCTGACTATGGAGCGTAGGTATGTACGTGACCCATGGATATGTTGAATTATGTTCGCCTCCATTTTCGTGTGTTGTGCTTATTCTAACAATTCCTGAGAGATTCGGAATTTGTGATCCTTATGTACATGATGTACCGGGATGGATAGCAGAGTATGAGTGCACCACAGCTTAGCCTCGGGGTGCTTATATTGTATATTTATGATGTGAATAACATACGGTTAAATGAAAAGAATTGTTATGTTTGAATGTGAGAATCATTATAGTAACGCATTGAGAATATAAAATGGGAGATAAACTTTGGTAAATTGTACTACTAATACTTTGAAATTTGAGAATTTAAGTAAAGCTCTCTATTAAATTGATAACGTTGGGACTTATAGTACGAATCGAGTAGAAAGGAAAATATTTGTTTTGGTCTAGTTAGATATGAGAAACACTTGTATGGGTACGGTACGTTAGGAGTGCACAAATAGCCGAGAGGTGAGTATTTCATGTGAGAGCACGTCCTAACATGTACTTTGCATTCATTGTTTTAATGTTATTAAAACACTTGCTGTTTTTAAAATACTCTCCACTATCGGGCTCTGACCCATTTGCTTTCAAATCTATTTTTTTGTAAAAACCTTTTAGGTGCCCAGCCACAAGGACACCATGCATAGGATTCTAATTCAGGTGACGAGCTGTAGCTGTTGTGGAAGTTACAGGGCCTTGCTAGTAGACGCTTCTTTTGTCTTGACTCCATATTTAGTTTTAATATTTGTAGGGCATGTCGCCCATTTCCTTTAGAGACATTTTATATTTCAGTTATTCAGACTCGGGTTTGTAATTAATTCAGGATGCAGACTTGTTTCATTTATTTCCATTTTGGGATTGTTGTGAGGAGTATTTCCTCCAGACTCATCATTAATTGTTGGTTACTCTATTGAGACTTTATCGTGAATGGTTGTGTTACATTTCTATATTTCATTTATTGCATGTTAATCAGATTTAATTTAAAATTTGGCAACTCACTTTTTAAATACTAGGTGGTTAGTAATCATTAAAAATGTTTTCGATAATGATGCTATTAACTGGACCAACTTGGCATTTTGTATTGATTTAATAAAGGAGTAGCTACCCGGTATTTAATTAGTCGGGGTATCACAGAAGGCGATCATGTAATGTCGCAACTTTTGGGTGACCCAGACAACTGCGACACACGCCTTTTCCAAAGCAGTGTAGTTGACCTCGTACCCAACCAATTTGCGACTGGCGTAATAAATAGCTCTTTCTTTACATGAGTCCTTAAGTTATTGGGCCAGTAAGGCCCTAGCAGCAGTGTCGGTTATGGTTAGGTATAGGAGCAAAGGGAGACCAGGATGTGGTGTCATGAGCACTGAAGGTTGGGTCAGATATTGTTTGATTCGGTCAAATGCTTCTTGGCAGGCCTCATTCTAAACCTTGGTTAAATCCTTTCGGAGGAGCTTGAAGATCGGTTAACAGATGGAGGTTAGCTGGCTGATGAACCGACTGATATATTACAATTTTCCAAGAAAACCTCGGACTTCTTTCTCTGTTCGGGGTTGTGGTATCTCAAGTATGGCCTTCAGCTTTGCAGGATCTGCTTCTATCCCTTTTTCACTGACCATGAATCCCAAGAGTTTTACCTTTGTAACGTCGAAGACACACTTCTGTGGATTAAGTCTCATCTGATACCGTTGCAGTCGTTCGAAGAACTTTCGAAGAGCGGGAACATGACCTTCTCTAATTTTGGACTTGATAATCATATCATCCACATAAACCTCGACTTCTTTGTGAATCAGATCGTGTAGGATGGTTGTGGAAACCCTTTGGTAGGTAGCCCCAACATTCTTGATACCAAATGGCATAACGGTGTAGCAAAAGGTTCCCCATGGGGTGATGAATGCGGTTTTTTCTTGGTGGTCAAGGTGCATCTTGATTTGGTTTTATCCATCAAACTCTTCGACGAATGACTTAAAAGCATGACTGGCTGTGTTGTCCATGATCATGTCGATATAGGGTAGTAGATAATCATCCTTTGGAGAAGCTTTGTTTAAATCTCGGTAGTTTACACACATTCGAACCTTCCCTCCTGATTTTGGCACATGTACTATGTTGGCTAGCCATGTGGGATATTCGATCACACGAATGAAGCCCACGTTCAACTGTTTGACCACCTCTTCTTTGACCTTGAGCGACCATTCGGTGCGGAGCTTTCTCAATTTTTGTTTAACCGACTTGTAATCTGGGAGAGTGGAGATCTCGTGCTGAGCTATTTTAGGATCAATGCCGGGCATATCATCATCGGACCATGCGAAGACATCCACGAACTCCTTCAATAATTCTTCGAGTTATGCACGCTTATGCTTGTCAAGGGTGGCCCCTATCCTAATCTCGCGCAGTTGGCTACTAGAACCGAGATTAATAACAACAGTCTCTTCTTCATTAACTTGAACGTGGTTAAATTATTTATTATTAACCTTATTTAGATCAGTTAAGAATTGTTCATTTGCAAAATCATCATCATCAAAAGTTTGATTAGAATCCAAGCAGTTAATTTAAGGCACAACAAGATACTCAAAATTTTCGTTTATTTCATTGATAGGAAACACAACATTGAGAACCTTATCAAAAGAGGTCTCGATTACATTTGAACAAGGATAGACAACAGAAGAAGAAATAGGGTAAAGCGGAATGGACAAAACTCTGGGGTGATTTGACTGAAGATCGAAGCCAATAGGGAGCCATGCCAAGGGCTTGCAATTGACCTGAGAAGGCGTAGAATGAGATTTATTTTTGAGAAAAGGGAAGAAACTATATATATATATATATATATATATATATATATATATATATATATTTTTTTTTTGATAAATAAAGGAGAAATGTTTTTGGATTTTTGATAAAGAAGGGATAGATGTTTTTGGAGATGGAACTCAACATGATTATTATGATTATTATGTTCTCACTTATAATTAATTCTCCAAAATGCAATGCCGGACGGGACCCGAGCCTGGAAAAGTGGGGTTTTTAATATATGCAAAGCTACGGTTTGGACTTAACCAGGCTCGCAGACAGGGTCCGTTTTAAAAATGCTCAAAAATTCGGGCGACGGATCGACCTGGAATTTCGATAGAGTTTCGAGTTGAAACCGACAATCTAAAGTGCGTGTCCTAGGTTTGACACCTATATGCGGGTATGCAGTTGGTTGGGTGAATCGGCATGGGTTCTCCCCTTTGGCGTGACTTCCACGATATACTTCTTGCTCTTGCGGGCAATCGGTACGTGTGGACAAGACATTTGATATACCTGAGTGTACGTGAATTGCCTCACCATATACCTCGTGGGGATGGTACGTGTGAGAGAGAATTTGATATACTCGGTGTACGTGAACGAATTCCTTGCGATATACCTCCCGTTATGACTTCGGTCAAGAGGTACAATGCGGGGGAACTGTTCGATATACGTCGAAGGTACTTGGCCAATGGAAGGTGAGAGTCATATCACTTAGGCTAACTGCGACCTGCCGGACCAGCGCCCATCATGAAGTGACCCTCCAGTTACTGGTTAAAATTTGGTCAATAACAATGCTCTTTGGTGATGTCGTGTGAATCATGCATGATTCTCTTATTAGTATCTTATGATGAGAATGCCTTTCTTGACTATGCCAAACAGGGAGCAAAGTACGAGTACCCAAGGTACACCAAGTATGGATAGGTGATCCGTGCAACATGCGGATATATGTGATCCTAGGTGCACGTGGTGTGAAGTGTTCATGGAGAATTTTCTACAAGTGTGTGAACAGAAGCATAAGCATGGGATATACATGGAAAAGGGGGAACATGCAGATATGGGGGGAAATATAAACAATTATAGCATCCATACAAATAGAGTCAAGCCCTCAAAATACACAAATACCCAGCGGAGTCACCACTGTGGCCATCCCCGATCCTCGCCGTGCGGGCGAGCGTGCAAAGGGGAAAGGATCCTTCGGGTCCCGTGCATCCCTCTCGGGAGCGCTTCGGCCGGCGTCATTTGAGATGAGGTGTAAAAATATAGAGAGATTCAGAGTCGCCAGTCTATTTTACTCAAAACAGACAAAAGAAAAAGGGGAAGCCATCCCGAAGGATGGCATCCAAAGACATACTGGTGCATGCGAAACCAAGATGATTCGAGAAGGGTTTGGAGGCTTAGTTACTAAATGGGAAGGTGTTAGGCACCTATTACGCCCTTTCGGTCTCTCATGGATATTTGCTATTTTCCTTTATATTTCCCCCCGTGATATGTGTGCATGTGTATATATATAATGGAGGTAGGAATCCTCGACTTGTATCATGGAAAAGATAAAGCGAGTCATCGTAGGAAGATATAAGAATAGTATTAAAAAAATAAGATTTACGCGATTACCCCTACGTTGGTCGTTATAATGGAATGATAACGCATATGGAGTAATACGTTACAAGTATATAAAAGAAAATAAGAGAAGATAGGAAAATAAGAGAAAAAGTGAGAAAAGGACTCGAGTCTCGGGTTTTACCCCGAGACGCCTATGTAGCCTATAAAGGCATCAAAGTCCACGTAGTTAGCATACAAAACGATGGGTGGGGTTTATCCCATAAATCCAAATGGAGGATCTCTTATTTGTGGGCCTGTGTGTGTGTGTGTGTGTGTAGGAAAAGTGTTTTAGTTATGAGGAAAGTGTGAGAATCCCTATTTGGAATTTATGAGCAAACCCTCTTTTTCTTATTTTTTGGGTTTTTATTTATATGAAAATAAGAAATGTGCAATAATACTAAATAAAATGTATATTAGGATGTGTGAGATGTGATAATAAAAAATGCTAAGTAATAAAACAAGTTATGGCGAATTTAAGAGAATTTAAGAGAAATTTGAGAAAGTTGGACCTTCTTGAAGATCTTGAGCTTGATCTTGAATGTGGGAGAGCAGCCCTTGCACTTGGATGATGATGGAGAGTGGATAATTCACCAAGTTTGATGAAAAGGATGATGAAAAGTGGAAGTAAAAAAGGGATTTGGAAGTTGAAATCACGTTGCATTCGAGAGAGGTTTCTGGGATTCGCTGAGAGTGATTTTTATCAGATCTAGGCTCCCCTTGCAAATGAGGTGAAGGCCTCCTTTTATAAGCTCAGGTCACTACCGATCGGCATAGACCTGAGCCTGCCTATCGGCACCTGCCGATAGGCAGGGTCTGGAACATGCCATTTGGCAGTGTGTTTCAGGCCTTTTCGAGAAATCGGCTACCGGGGGAAAATCATTGGTCAAAATCGTACATGGGGCAGATCGTTGGAAAGGTAATTTAGATACCTTCGAAAGTCCTTTGGACCGTTCCCGGGTTCGGAAGCTGAATTTGGGTCAAATATGACTCGGAAGCGTTTGTCGGTCCATTAGACGGGGAATCGTTCGGACACAAACGGATCGTTCGTCCGCATGGTAAGTCCAAATCACGCTCGGGGTGGACCATTGGAAAGGTTAGGAGGTGTTCTTCGACATTCCTAAGAGTTTGACCCGGTTTGGGGAGTTAAATTTGGTCAACCGGGCCCTGGAAGCATTCGGTGACCTCTTGGAGCAAACGGATCGTTTGTCCGCATAGTGAGTCGGGATCGCGCACGGGATGGACCGTTGGAAAGGGTATTCAGTTATCTTCGAAGATTAATTCAGCCTCGGTTGAGCTGAAGAGTTGACTTAGGTCAAACAGAGCCCGAGAGCGCTCGGTGGCCTCTGGGTCAAGTTTCGGACGCAAACAAATCGTTCGTCCGCATGGTAAGTCAGAATCGAGCACGGGACGGATCGTTGAAAAGGGTATTCAGTGCCCTTCGAAGATTCATTCAGTCTTAGCTGAGATGAAGAGTTTGAGTTTTTGGTCAAACTGAGCCGGGGAGCACCCGATGGCTTTTAGGTCTGTACTCGGGACATGACCTAGGTTTGTAGTGATGAGGGGAGGTACTAGGGACCTAAGGAGAGTTTGGGGGGTAACAGAATGAGGTGTCTACAAAATCAGTCCAAGATATCAAGTGGAAAAAAGAAATGGATGATGAAATTAAATCCATTAAGAAAAATAACACATGGAAGCTCACTAATTTTCCCGAGGGATAGAAAACTATTAGAGTAAAATGGGTTTTTAAAATCAAATTGAATGTGAAAGGCGAGATTCACATGCATAAGACTTTCTTGGTGGCAAAGGGATGCAAGCAAGAGTATGTGTTGATTACAAAGAGATGTTTGATCTAGTTGTGAGGCAAGACACATTTCGATTGGTAATCTCCTTAGCTGTTAAAAAATGTTAGCCTATTTTTCAATTGGATTTGAAACCTATATTTTACACTATTAATTGCAATAGCAACTGTTTATTTATCAGCCTTCTCGTTATGTGCAGTAAGGCAATGAGGAGAAGGCTCTTAGATTAAAGAAATCACTATATGGGATAAAATAAGCACCACGAGCTTGGTATAGCTGCATATGCCTACTTTGTCAAACAAGGTTTCCAAAAGTGCCCATATGAATCTACTTTGTAAGTTATGGCTGGTGATGGAGGTAAAATTATCATCGTGTGTTTGTATGTCAATGATTTTATTTACACTGGAAGTGATGTTGATATGTTTAATTATTTTAAGAAGTCTATGATGAATGAGTTTCATATGATTGATTTGGGACCAATGCACCATTTTCTCAGATCAATAACTAGTATAATTTTGTTTTTCAAAAGAAGTATTTTCTTGAAGTTGTTAAAAGGTTTCAGATGATGAATTTCAATCCAGTTGGGACACCAACTGAAAGTTATTTGAAGTTGACAAGAGATCCTGGTGGAGAGAGAGTCAATAACCCCTACTTCAAGCAAATTACTGGAAGTCTAATGTATTTGACTTAAACAAGGCATGACTCACGCATGATGTTGGTTTAATTAGTCGATACATGGACAATCCAACTGAGATGCACCTCAAGGTGACTAAGAGAATATTTAGATACTTAAAGAGCATAACATATTTTGGTATTCTTTACATAAATGGTGAAGGACCAAGTTTCTTTAGTTTTACTGACAGAGATTATGCACTTGATATTAAGGATCAAGAGAGCAATTCTTGTAGTGTATTCTTAATGAGCTCAGGTGCGGTTTCATGGTCATGAAAGAAGCAACAAGTTGTGACACTTTCGACAACTGAAGTTGAGTTTCTAGTTGTTTCTTCATGTTGCTGTCAAGCCAACAAGGTTCAATAATAATATTTTATGATAATGTTTCTGCTATAAAGCTTTCAAAGAATCCAATAATACATGGGAGCAGAAATCATATAGATATCCGTTATCATTTCTTGCGTGATCTTTGCAAGGGTGGTGTGCTCTTCTGCCCTCACATTCTGTGAAGAACACACTCCAAATATGCCTCTCAGCTTCATGAATACTTGGAGTGTGTTCTTCACAGAATGGCAGGGCAGAAGAAGATGTTCAATCCTAAACTATTTTCTGCATAAATCAGATTCAGGGAAGGTGTTAAGATTTATTTTTAATAGGGGTAATTCAATGCTAGTCCTATTTATTGAGTCAAAGATGCATTAAATCCCATTAACTTTTTTTTAACGCACTAAGTCCTTTTTCATTATAAATTATATATATTTAGACAAATAGACCCTCACATTTTAAACCCATTTACTCTCTCTCTAAGAACAAACACATAATCCCACACTCTTTCTCCCTTTAGCAGACCCATCTCCACCCCCACCCCACCCTCCCCTTTGCACACTCGCCAGAAATAGCACACCGAAAAATCTCATTAATAACTGTTGGAATTCTCGCGCGAAGTGTTTCTCTCTCCCCGTTTCTTTCTCTCTCTTCGTCTATATTTTTTTTCGCGCCATCGGCGCCATAGCGCGAGCTGGACAAAAAGAGTTTTCGTCCCCAAAAATGGAGTTTTCGTCGGAAAAAATGGAGGTTTAACAGAAATAGTTAACTTTTTTTCATAAAAAAATATCGAATATTGGTGTTGTTTGATAAATCTTCACGAGTAGATTCCAAATATATAAATTTTGTGAATTTTGGATTTGTAGATTTAAAGTTATGGACTTTTAAAGATTTAGTATTTTTTTAAAAAAAAATGACGCAACAGTTGTGAGGGTGTATTTGTCATTTTAATGTGTTGAGGTAGGACTTTTGATACCATTAACTCATTCAAAAAATCTCTTGCGTCATTGATTAAGTGAATAAAACTTGATAATTATTGCCCTTTTTAATATTACCTAGACTATAGGAGAATCCCTAGTTTGTAGGAGTCATGGTTAGTTGGTTTATTCTTGTTTATTTCAAAGTCATGTAGGAGTGGGTTAGCTTCACAAAATCTGCTAAGGGTTCGTTTGATAGCCAACAAATTCCAAGGCAAATTCAGAAAAATTGAAAAATTCTGGTATTTTTCAGCTTTTAGGGTGTTTGATAGCCTTAATTTGTCTTGAAATTTGTTTTCTATGTACAACACCCTTAAGCACAATTTTGCCACCCTAGTGTGGAATTCAATTCTTCGGGGGGGGGGGGGGGGGGAGCAGGTTTTTGTTTTCCACCTTTAGGTGACAAATCACTCAAAACCAAATTTGTTTTGTAAACTCTATATATTTCATAAATAAATAAATAAATAAATATATATATATATTTCGTATATTTATATATATTTCATATATTTATATATTTCGTACATTTATATAATTTATATAATTCATATATTTTAATATATATTTATATATCGTATATTTTGTATATTTCACATATTCCTTATATTTATATATTTCGTACATTTAATATATTCCGTATACTCATATTTTTCGTATGATTAATATATTTCATATATTTCGTATAGTTTTTTAAAAATAATTCATTTATTTCGTATATAAAATATATATTATATATATACTGAATATATATTATTTACAAAATATATATATACACACACACGCACATATATTATATATATACAAAATATATACATATGTACAGAATATATACTTACATATATACAAAATATATATTTTGTATATATGTAAATATATATTCTATAATATATATACAAAAGAATATATATACAAAATATATATTTTGTATATATGTAAATATATATTCTATATGTAAATATATATTCTATATATATGTATATATTCTGTAAATAATATATATTTAGTATATTCAATGTATAATATAATATATATTCATACATTCCATAAATAATATATTATATTTTCATAGATTTTGTACATTAATAATATATATTTAGTATATTATATTATTTTGTACATTTAATAATATATATATTTAGTATATTATATTATTTTGTACATTTAATAATATATCTCTATTAATATATATTTAGTAATATAATTATTTTGTACATTTAATAATATATATATTTAGTATATTATATTATTTTGTACATTTAATAATATATCTCTATTAATATATATTTAGTAATATCATATATAAATATTATTAAATATACAATATATATATATATATATATATATATATATATATATATATATATATATATATATATATATATATATATATATATATATATATATATATATATATTCCATAAAAAAATTTTTCATTTATAACTATTTTCTAACTTTTGCGTTTGATAGAAAATGTGAAAAATTGATGATTTTTCAACTTGTATCAAAGAGACACAAGTTGAAAAATATTCATTTGCGTTGGAATTGTTTGCCCTGAAATCAAATATCTTGGAATCATTTGCATTTTTCGAATTTTCTATCAAACGGACTCTAAGTGACATTGTGATTGCTTGGAGAAGAAGTTCAATTCTTCTATTTATGTTGTATGCATTCACTCAATTTTAGTATATGAAGTAGTTAGCATTTCAGCATTCTGTGTTGTTCTCAAATTCCCCCCTTTTTTTTTTGTTTTTTTGTAGTCTCTCCAACACCCACTTATATTTTTTCTAACGGTAATGAATCCATCATTTTAAGTAAGGACTAAAATGTTGGAACCCTTGCACGAAATCTGGCCCATTTTCTGTCGGAGAATAAACCGGTGGCGTTTGGAAATTAAAAAAACTTACACTATTCTAAATAATTTGAAAAAATACATATTTGGAATTACTTCCATCAATATTCAACAAACATTTGATATATAAAACACAAATTACAATCACTTCGCAATACACAAATGCACAAACGGGTACATGCAAGAGATTTTATGCACATTGAAAGCCTTTAGGGACCTTCTTTCCACATGAATTAACAATCAAAGTGAGGGCAATGGGAACCTCAACGTTAATAACACCCAAAACATTAGCCTTAATAGCAGTGCACAAACACAATGCAGCTTCAAGGTCCGCCAGACCTGTTAACAGGGTACAACACTTGGGGCTAGGTTGTTCCCCAATAACTTCATGAACCAGTCCTAGCCAGTCACCACAAACACCAAACTTGAGGGTATCTTTAGGGCACTTTGCTGCTTTTGGGGGACTTGAGGGAGCTTGTGGTGGACATGTGGCCTTATGGGATGAAACGCTAGTGATGAAGATTGTGTTAAGTAAAATGAGAAGAGCAGTCGCCTTACAAGTAAACATTTTTCTCCAGAAACGAACAATTGCCACTACTGATTGGTGCCTCAAATAGGGGTCATGGGCAGATGAAGTAAGAGACAAATAGTAAACTAGTGGTTGGTGTTGGGCTATGGATAATGTTGAACCTGGATACTTATCATGTGGCCATTGGCATTGGAACGTTATCATTCTAGCCCTTGGTCCACTATGACGATCAACATGCCAACATTTGTGTAATGTAATTACTTACCACACAGATATCATCAAATATGTCAATTTGTATAGTCTCGTTAACATAATTTGTAGGTAAAAATTATATAACGTCAAGAGATCGCAATCAACAAAAAAATTGGACTTTTTTTTTTCCCTGAAATGGACAGAGTAGGCGAAACCTAATTCAATATTGTGCCAGATCTCGGGGTCGTATGATCTATTAGAATTCTGTGTTTGCTCGACCAGTTACCATATCAAAAACATTCTCTAGAGTTTCTATAAGGGCCTATTTAGAAAAAGAATAATGATATATGCACCTACTCTTAGTACCAATCTAGTACCGAATGTGCTTTAAATGTATGTACCAAAGTGTGGATCCCACCACGGTACAATGCATTTAAAGCACATTCGGTACTGAATATGTACTATGGGCCGGTAAGTGTAGCACGATCCTTAGAAAAAATATAATAAAAAAATCTCGCACAACACATCCAAGACGCATAATTTGAAATCTGATTTTCCATGTGGAGTCAAAATATCCTGATTCATTAACAAGTTGAAGTAATTATATAACTATATTTTATATGTGCTCGTTCATTTCATTAGTTTTGTGGGAAATCGTTGGCCAACTATATATTATGACTGAAGTATATGCTACGTAACATGTCTCTAGGTCATAGAAGTATTGTACTTCATTCGTCCAAAATTAATAATCTTTCAAAAGTCGAATGTTTCATGGAAATCTAGACTTTCCAAATTAATTCTGTTAAGAATTATAAATACATTTGAAATGCCTCACTTTAAAAATCTGGAAATGACAATATATATACATACAACTAGGCTCTCCGACGGGCTAATTTAACGGGTTTAAATGACAGGCTTAATATCGTCCACACGATTTTAGGACCGCTATCATCTACTGGACCATCTGTTGGGGACCGCTTTGTCTTTTTATGCCTTTGTCTTTTTCTAATGTTTTTGGGAATATAACTTTCTACCCCAGTGATTTCTAAGGTCTTTTAAGCTTGTTTTAACGCTTAATTAATCTGAAAGTCTAAATGTAGAAGTTTCAGGACTACTGCTACTTCTCAAGCTTCTTCCGTCACTATCGTACTGTAGTTCTGAATAGCAAGGATTATGTATATAAATAATTTCTTCAGGGAGTCTAGAAATTGAAAGAGGTTTTGATGGAAAATATTCTAGTGTTAAATACCTTATACGGTATCGTGGGTTTATCAATCTAGTCTCTTTATATATTTGATTAATAATATCAATTATATCGTTGTCTATGAATTTGTCTAAATTATTATCACTATAAGATGACAAAAATCTACGGTATGTTCTAGGGGCAGCTGTCTTTATGTTTTTAATAAGAGGGCGGATTCCTCCAGCTCTAATTAAAGTAACATTTGTTTCAGCTAACCTTTTTCGTCTAATAAATTTTAATACGTCTATACTATCTTCGTGTATTCTAGTGTATTTTTGGTATTTTTCAGGTCTTGATAGTTCTTCTGCAAAATCTTCAGTTCTTAATTTTTATCTAAAGAGATCACGGATTCCAGTTCTAATTATTTCTATTCTAGGTACTTCTCTTCTTAACCATTCAATAATCTGGTCTATGTATTTAAACGTACCACCTGCGTATATTAAAGCTGTTTCTATAAGTTCTTTATCTTTAGGGTCTGTAAGAGTCCAATCTTGGATTTCTCTAGTTAAATCTAAATTTGTTTGATTAACAAATTCTAAAAAGTCTTTAGTGATTTGTAGGCTCATACAAGATTCTTTTTAAATAATAATATGTAAAATAATTAAGGGTTTCGTTCGAGTTATACCTTCCTTCTGGTCTGCAATATCTTTACCTTCCTCCCTTCTTCTATTCATCCTTACTACTATTCTTCTCCGGTCTCGACCTCCTACAACTCTCTCTTTATGTGTCACACCTCAATCCACTATTTTGGCGTTGAACCCGTTTCCTGCCTGTACTCTTTCACGCCTAACGCCCACCTATCTAACGGCTAATCGGCACCTGACGGTGGTTCACCAGTATAACACCTTGTGTGCTACACCAGAGGTTCCACACAATAGTCCTCCATGAACAGAAAGTTGGAGACAATTTGAAAAATAATAACAATTTAGCATAAGAGATTTCTGGAAAAGAAAATACTTTTATTGCATTGCATAAGTAAATACAACTCTCCCCTCTCCCCTAACTATGAGAGGTTTACTCACTCATATACATATTACTCTCTACAAGCATACTCTCTCTAGAATTCTAACAACTGATCACTCTCAAACTCCTGATGTCTAGAACTCAGTTGGACGCTCCCTTTTATAACATAAGGGCACTACAATCGACTGGTAACCGGCTACCAAAAGAGATTCAATTTAAAGAGATACAAATTATTAAAGTCTTATACTATTTTCTTTACATAAAGTAAATCTGTCGTCTAGCAATAATTCTAACCTAACGTCTTTGTAAGGATTTTTTTTCTTCTTTATGAAAAGAAGCAATCCGGGGGCCCGTGTGGGGCATGTCTGAGCTGCAGGCTGTAGGGGAATCTAATTGTAGTCTTGCATAGGTCTAGCACAGGGCATCTTCTGTCTTTAATAATTCTTCAGCGAACGAGGGGCCCGTTTTTGTTCCATTTGTGTCTTCTTCTTCCTTGTCTTGGTTTGGTAGGGCATTGTTGAAAAATTCATCAATGAGGCCTACAGTCCTAAGGCTAGCTAGCAAAGCTATCTCTACCATTTTCTTGGATTCTTTCTTGAGCCTTCCGTTGAATGGCTCATCAGCTTGGATTATCAGGTCTTCTTTGTGGTAGGCAGTGTACCACCTGTCTTCTCCTGTCAATAATTCCATGATTTCAATTGTCTCCATGGCTTGAGCAATCTGGAGCTTGGGCTTATCAACAATTAATTCTTTAGTTTCGTCTTCTGATAAAATCTCAACGTCTTCGAATATATAATTGGAAAATCTAATAAGTCTAAATCCTTCAACTCTCATTCCTCTACAGGAACTTGGAGCAATCTGATAGATTCTAGCAAATAGAGGAAGGTAGTCTTCTACCTTTTTAACATACTCATGGACTATTTTCCAAGAGCAATAGAGTCTTTAATATCTTTTATCTGGACAAGTCCAATGAACCCATGGTCTATAAGAGTTATATAATCCATGTCTGATTTTCCAAAAAGATATATTTTTGGAACGTCTTTGAAGAATCCCTTAATTATTAAGGCATCTCCATTTATTTCTGATAATAACATATTAAAATGATCAATAATGTTATTAGCTTCTTTTTAAAGTCTTTTGTTAATGGGAGATTATTATGACCAAATGGTATAACAATCTTAGTCCTAAAAGTCTTTTTCTGATAACATAAATCAGTAGGTATAGTTTTGGAGGTTTCTCCAAGAGTATGAGAATATGTTTGAATCTGAGGTCAAGGTACAGTAGTACCACTGAGCTTGGTAACTGCAAGTCTTTGAGTCCTCATAAATCTGACAATGGATACCAAATTTTTTTTGAACTCGATCCATAGTCTATTCTTCACATTCCACCATATGACGTCTATAAGAGTATTTTTGTCTTCTGAAAATTTTCGTCTAAATTTGATCAGGTCTGGATATCTTTGATCGGGTCTATATGGGGGAAAGTACATCTTCCCAATGAGTCTATTTTGAGCAACAATCTCTTGTCTAGATTTTTCTGGAGGAACCAAGATATCATCAAAGTTCTCTAGGATTGGTCTTTCTTGAGAGTCTTGAATATGAGTCTGTCTTTGCATTACACCAGTATTTGTTCTTACGCGTCTAAGATAGTCTGCAACGTCTTCTTTATTCAGTCTATTCGTTCCAGAGGAACTCATGTCTTTTAAGTCTTCTGTTTACAACATAAAATATGAAATCATATTAGTGTTAACAAACATTAGTTCTCTTGATATAATATCTGGAATGGTATTTTTACTTCCCTTAATATGTATAACAGAGAAGTCATAACCATTAAGAAATTATTGCCATCTAATTAGTCTATTAGTCCTTGATTTGGATAAGTCTAAATCTCTGAATTTTACTACATAAGAAGAGTCAGTATAAACAGTAAAATGTTTAGGTCTAAGAAACAACATATATTTTTCTATTGCCCTTACTATGGATAAAACTTCTTTTTCATGGGTAGTGTATCTTGTTTCTGGGTCTGTAAAGGTTCCAGAACTATGTTTACAAAGTTTCTTCTTTTTCGTCTGATGATCAATGGCAAAGTATACCGCTCCCCATTGTTTATCAGAGGCATCTATTTCTACAATAAACTGGTCTTATGCATTAGGCAGTTCAAGTAAAGGAACACTCTTGACTGCATCTTTAATTTGTCTTATTACTTCAAAATCATCGTTAGTCCAATAAAAGGGATTAGTTTTGTCTGTTCCTTTTAATTTGGCCATTAAGCCTTTTCTTTTGAAGCAAGATCTTTAATAAAATCTGCAACACAATTAAGCAATCCTAAAAATGATTGTAATTGTTTTCTATCTTTAAGTTGATCTGGAAACTCAAGAATCTTTTTGGTTATGTGTTCTGCCAAGAATAATTTGTGACACCCCGCCTAATTAAATACCGGGCGATCACTCCTTTATTAAATTAAATCAAGGTTAACAGTTGGTTCATTCTCAGCATCACTGTCGATAAAAATAAATTTTTCAATTTAACACCCAAAATAATTAAGCTAAGTGTTAAAAACATTTTTCATACAAACTTTCCAAATTTTAATTAAAGAAAAGATTTATTTATTTAAAACAACATTTCTACAATTAAGAATCACACCACGATGAACTAAATAATAACAAACATTCGTCAATCGAATGTCAACATAATAAAACTAAAATCACAAGTCCATACTGAAATAAATCCCAAAGAATAATACTGGAAATGACTGAATTATAATTGTACCAACAACAAATGAGATGATAAAAAGGGCGACACGTGCCCAATAAATGAGAGTACTAAGAGTGGAGTCAATAAAAGAAGCCGTCTACTCAAGTGACCTGCAACTCCCACCTAAGCTGCAGCTCGTTCTTCTTAAGGGATCCTAAGCAAGACGCCCCTGTGGCTGGGCACCTGAAAATATATATATATATATATATATATATATATATATATACAAGAGAGAGAGAGAAAAAGAAACGGGTCAGAGCCCGAAAGTGTGTTTGATTTTAAAATACGTTAAGCAAGTATTTAAATTGATACAGGCCAATGCAACAACATATTAGTGCGTCTCTCTCTTGAGAAAATACTCACCTCTCTTCTAATGTGCACACCTATCGTACTAACCTTCCCAACGGTTTGTTTTAGCATCTAACATACTAGTCTTTCTAACAGCTTTAACTTAACTTAAATTACTCGTAAGATTTATAATACATGATATCCACTTTAAACGATGTTCCAACAAGTAGCCCAAAATTCTCTATTTTTAACTTCATAAAAATAATAAAGTTCCCGTGACATTTTATACTTTCTCAAAACAAGTATTTAATAATTTGAGTCAACAACCATGTTCTACTTATCAAATCTCAGTAGACAGTTTCAAATATCATAATCTCATATATATATATTAACTACTCGTATAATATATATATATATAACAGCACCCCGAATAAAACTATGGTGCGTGCATACTTCCACTATCCAAAGCCCCATATCACTCATTTTAAGGGGAATACATTCGGAATCACTCTCGAATTGTATTAACATAAATACACAAACAATATTGAGGCGAAGCATAGATTCCAAGTCTCTAAGAGGGTGGCACATACCGGTGTCTCTTAGGACCGTCTGAACTATCACATCGATAGCCTGTACCAAGGACATCTATCTTCTAGGGTACAAGTCAATATCCCCCATAAAGGTCCCATCGAGATAAGACTTGTCCCAGCGCGGAAACCTCAGGGATAGCAAGTAGCGTGGGTATGATTTTCACATGCATATAATATATGTACACACAATCATATAAATATACCACTTTATCGAATTAATATAGGTTCTTCTCATCACCCGTAATTATACCCTTTATCCTTAATTACACAGTTATGGAATTACATATAAGGTTTTATTCCTAACCTTAACTCGAAGGGTTTTCTCACTTATTACCTAACACTCATGGATTACATCCTCAAAATTCTGAAATTCAGTAAGTGACTTTATTAGATTCCAACGTAACTCTCTTACGTACCTCACCCTTTAAATTCATAAATCTACCAACCTAAAGTAAATATCCCATAAATACCATTTTCGTTAAAGATTAAAGGTTCTAACATTTATCTATATACCCTACTGGTCCTCAATGTCTCCCAATTCATTTTATTTAGAATGCCCAAAGATAATTTCACGATAACTTACGTTAACTAATTAAACAAGTGAAATAGGAGTCTGCCAGGAGGGGTCGATCGATCGAAGCTTGGGGCTCGATCGATAAAACCTTCGATCGATCGATGCTCTATGTTCGATCGATCGATCAAGCAGGTCTGGGTAAAAATTCTGCAGAATTGCAGTTACGGGATTCATAAAAATTCTTCATCAATATCCATATTTTCCAACACTAATCGACCCAAAAAGTCTACTACTAACATACTAACATAGTTCCAGATGTTTTTAACGTTCAGCATGCGTGTATACATCATTAATCATGGTTAAACAATCCAAAATCTCATCTAAGCATCAAGAACCCTAAAGTTTTCATAACTATTATCCAATTCAGTTTTTCTCCAGAATTTCTTCCTCATATAACATCAAAATTCGTGGGTAATACATCTATAACATCAAGAGTTTCCAGCATAAGGTTTTAATATTCTCTACATGCAATTTCCTATCAAAATTTGGGGTTTTCTTACATGGATTACATTCCTAATTAATCCTAAACTAATATGAACATTGCACTAACGAAATACGCAAGTTAAACACTTGCCTGGGATTTTCAAAAGTCTGATTTCCTATGGATTATGGTGTGGTTACGTTCTCCTCCTCGCGATCTACGCGTTGGTGGTGACGGCGGTGCAAACGGAGGTGTTTTGGCCTTGAATCTCCGAGAAAGGTCTCTCCTCTCTTCTCCAATGGCCGTCCTAGGGTTCTGTATGTTCTAACCCTAAATGGCTAACCTAACCAGCTGATAAAGGCTGCTAAAATTCGTGGGTTTAATTACCCTATTTTGGAAAAAGACCAAAATGCCTTCCCGAGTCACTAATTAGGCCTAAAAACACCCCGAGACCCGAACCAAACCCCCGGGTACACTTTTATGACTATCTCAACCCTTCCGGACGCGTCGGCGCACTCAAAACGACCATACGGACAACTTATAAAATATTCACTTTTTATTTAACACAATTAGTCTCGACGTGACACGGGCACGTCCCGACTTAAATTTCCGAAATAGTCATTTAATTTACTTATGACATTCAATATAACCAATATAATATATTACTATGCTCATTAGTAATATTCAACAAGTTTCCCATAATTACTAACTCTAGTCACGTTAATAATTATAACATAATTAATTTCCGGATTTTTATTAAATAACAGTCACATTAAATTTAATAAATCCCCAAATTAAATATAGCATAAAAATACGGGGTATTACATACTCCCCCCCTAATAACGGAATTTCGTCCCGAAATTCGGAAAATAAGGCATACCTGGTAAAAACAACTCTGGGTATCTCTCGCGCATATCTGCCTCACGCTCCCAAGTAGATTCCTTCACATTATGATGCTCCCACTGGACTCGCACAAGTGGAACTACTTTCGACCTCAATCTCCTCTCACTATAGTCTAGAATAGCCACTGGTCTCTCCTCGTAAGAGCTATCAGACTGTAAGTCCATCTCGTCTATCACAATGTGAGTATGGGCCATATCATCCCAAAGATATCGTCTCAATGACGAGATGTGGAATACATCGTGGATGCGATGTAAATGATCTGGCAATCCCAACCTGTATGCTACTGGCCCAATCCTCTCGATGATGGGAAATGGTCCTACGTACCTCGGAGCCAACTTCCCCTTCTTCCCGAACCTCATCACTCCCTTCATAGGAGATACACGCAACAACACTTGATCTCCCACATTAAACTCCCGGAAGAACCGTTTCGCATCGGCGTAGCTCTTCTGCCTGTCTTGGGCTACCCGAATACGACTCCTTATCATCTCAATCCTCGCGGAGGTCTCCTGAATCACTTCTGGTCCTAGCAACTTGTTGTCCCCCACCTCGAGCCAACAAGTTGGAGAACGACAAGGCCTGCCATACAAAGCCTCAAATGGAGCCATGCCAATCGTAAACTGATAGGAGTTATTATAAGCAAACTCTACCAGTGGAAGGTGTGGCTCCCAACCTCCTCCGAAATCGAGAACACATATGCGTAGAATATCTTCCAACATATCATTAGTACACTCTGTCTGTCCATATGTCTGTGGGTGGTAAGCTGAACTCAGTCTCAACTCTGTACCCATAGCCTCCTGAAAGCTTTCCTAGAAACGTGACACAAAAATCTTGTCTCTATCTGACACAATATTTAGGGGCACCCCATGTAATCTGACAATCTCAGCGATGAACAACTGGGCATACTGACCCGTGGTATAATCTGTCCTCACTGGCAGAAAATGAGCCACCTTGGTCAAACGGTCTACAATCATCCAGATGGAATCGTGGCCCCGCTGTGATGTAGGCAACCCTGTAATGAAATCCATGGAAATACTTTCCCACTTCCACGCGGGTACTTCCAACGGCTAAAGTAATCCTGACGGTTTCTGGTGGTCCACCTTCACCAGCTGGCAGGTAGAACACTTGGACACAAACTCAACAATGTCCTTCTTCATCCCACTCCACCAGTACTGTCGTCACATGTCCCGGTACATCTTATCACCTCCCGGATGTACTGCAAATCGGGACCCGTGAGAATGAGTCATCACTTCATGACGTAACTCCGCTCCTTCTGGAACCACTAATCTCCCATTAAACCGCAAACCTCCATCAGAACTAACAGAATAGGACTCAGCACCCTCGGCTAGAAGTCTCACAATCTGCTCCTGACAAAACGGATCTGTGTCTGTGCCTGTATCACCCTCGTAACAATCTCAGGTGTGACTGTCATCACGGATATGAAAGAACGTGCTACTGCGTCCTGGTGACCCAACTCCTTCCACTTTGCTTTTTAGATGTCCACTACATCGTCTACGGCTCAACGCATCAGCAACTACGTTGGCTTTCCCCGGATGATACTGTATATCGAACTGGTAATCTTTCACAAACTCTAACCACCTGCGCTGACGCATATTCAGCTCTTGCTGAGTGAATAGGTACTGCAGTGACTTATGGTCTGTGAACAAACGGAATTTCTCGCCCAATAAGTAGTGCCTCCAAATTCTCAATGCAAAGACGACCGCTGCTAACTCCAGGTCGTGGGTGGGGTAATTCTTCTCATGCGGCTTAAGCTTGCGGGAAGCAAAAGCTATAGCCTTCTCTTCCTGCTGAAGTACTCCCCCAAGTCCCCGTAAGGACGCATCGGTGTAAACCAGGTACTCTACACCCGGCTTCGGTAAAGAAAGGACTGGTGCTGAAGTAAGCTTATCCTTCAGCTCGTCGAAAGCCAACTGACAAGCGTCATTCCAAACATATGGTACCCCCTTGCGAGTCAGATTCGTCAATGGACCCGCTATTTTGGAGAATCCCCGAATGAATCTCCTGTAGTATCCGGCTAACCCCAAGAAACTACGCACTTCCGTCGGTTTCGTGGGCTGTCCCCACTCCCTCACCGCTGACACTTTTCTCGGGTCAACTGCTATCCCCTGCTCAGAAACAACATGGCCCAAGAATTGTACCTCTCGCAACCAGAATCCACACTTCTCATATTTAGCATACAACTGATGCTCTCGTAGAGTCTGAAGAACCTGCCT
Organism: Sambucus nigra; assembly: GCA_949130495.1. Taxonomy (NCBI): domain Eukaryota; kingdom Viridiplantae; phylum Streptophyta; class Magnoliopsida; order Dipsacales; family Adoxaceae; genus Sambucus; species Sambucus nigra. Next base: position 168,089,988 of record OX422223.1, read on the forward strand.
CAAGTACTCGGCATGCTCCTCCTCGGAGTGTGAATATATCAAGATATCATCTATGAAGACGATGACGAACTGATCCAAGAACTCTCTGAATACTCGATTCATCAAGTCCATGAAAACGGCTGGGGCATTTGTGAGCCCGAACGGCATCACCCTGAACTCATAGGACCCATATCTCGACAAGAAGGCATTCTTTGAAACATCCTGCTCTCTAATCCGTAACTGATGGTACCCCGACCTCAGATCTATCTTCGAAAAGAAAGTTGCTCCCCTCAACTGGTCGAATAGATCATCGATTCGAGGCAACGGATACTTATTCCGTATCGTGACCTTGTTCAATTCTCGGTAGTCCACACACAATCTTAGTGAACCATCTCTCTTCTTTACAAACAAGACTGGAGCGCCCCAAGGTGAGGTACTTCTACGAATGAATCCCTGACCTAATAGCTGCTCTATCTGATCTCGTAGCTCTCGCATCTCTGTCGGAGCCATACGGTACGGTGCGCGTGCTATAGGTCTCGTATCCGACAATAAATCTATAACGAAGTCTATCTCACGACTGGGCGGTAGGCCTGGTATCTCCTGAAACACATCGGAATACTCCCTAACAACTGGGATCGAATCCAAAGGAATCACAACCTCCTTAGAGGTATCCTCCTCTATGTAATATAAATGAGCGGTCGAACCTCCCTCTGGGCGAGGCATCGCCACTATAAACATCTCTTGCCCCGGAATGGCAAAAACAATGCTCCCACCGAAGCAATCAATCATGGCTCTATAAGCTGCGAGCCAATCCATACCAATAATCACATCATGCTCGTGCATGTCTAAGACTAGCATGTCTGCAGGCAATACCAAGCTACCAATCTCTACCCCTACTCCCCGGCATATAAAGAATATAAGTGATCCACTCCCCAGTGGTGAGTCGACACACGTCACGGTGCTCTCTGCTGTGGCTAACAACCCTAAGGACTTTGCAAAATGCGTAGCTATAAAATAATGCGTTGCCCCCGTATCAAACAAAACTTTACCCATAGTACCATGGATAGGAAACATACCCTCAATCGCGGGTGGTGCCTGTGGAGCTGCTGCCTGGTGGACGTTATAGACACGTCCATACTGCAATTGCCCCTGCTGCACTGGAGCTGCTGGAATGGTTGGTAGGGCTGGCACCTGGGCTGGAGCTGGGAGGGCAGGTGGGAAAAGTGGTCTCTGCGGCTCATTACGGGCTCCTTGCTGCTGTGGGGCCCTATCGCCCTCTGAGCAATCCTGGCGCCTATGGCCATGTTTGGCGCACCCAAAGCATCTGCCTTTGAAGTTACCGCCCTTCTGACTCTACTGTCCACGGCCCTGCTGGCCGTTACCTCCACGCCACTGGCCCTGTTGGCCCTGATGTGCACGCTGTTGGCCTTGCTGGCCCTGTTGCTGTCCCTGTTGTCGGTGTTGGTCCTGCTGGCCCTGCTGATTAGGCTGGCCCTGATGGCCCTGCCTGAAACCACCGAATCCCTGCCTAGAATCACCTGAATGGAATCGCTTAGCAGGGTCCCCCTGATGGGAACTCTGCTCGTGCTGACGAGTCTGTCCATGAGTTGGTGCCCCACCGACACTATTACCCCCGGTCCTGCCCTGCTGGCTGGACTCTCCTGCTCTCTTGCTTCCCTGAAGATGGAAGCGGTGATCCTGGCAATGTAATAACGCTGCATTGAGTACGTCAGTGAAAGTACTCAGGGATAGATTTCCAATGAGGTGCTGACGGATCCTCCAAGCTAACCCGTCGACAAACAGCAAAATCTTCTTGCCCTCGGTGGGTGCCTCATCCGGCACAATAGTGAGAAGTCTCGTGAACTCCTCCTCATACTCATCTACAGTAAGGTTCTCCTGCTTCAGATTTAGTAATTTTCGCCTCATCTCAGTCTGCACTGCGGGTGGAAAATACTTGCGGTCAAACCGCTCCCAGAACAACTGAATAGGGATCGTGTCCCTCTCCTCCAAAGTAGTAGTGGACTCCCACCACTGTAATGCGGCTCCCACCAATTTAAAGGAAGCCAATAACTGCTTTTGCATGTCAGTGCACTCATACATACGGAGGTGCCGCTGGATGTCTTTCTTCCATTGGCTGACTGTAACAATATCGGAGCTACCAGAAAACTCAGGGGGATGCGCTTTCTGAAAAGCATCCCGAACCCTCTCCCATGCGGATGGAAGCTGTGCTGGTGCTGGCGCCACTGCCTGAACCTGGGGTGGAGCCTGCTGAATCACCGCTATTGCAGCATTCACCGCCTGAGCAACAATGGCGGCTACTTCATTCGCATTCATTGTGCCTGGTGCCTGAGCTGCTGGCTGCTCGGCTTGGGCACGCCTATCTTTCGGAGCACGTCTCGGAGGCATCTGAAACGTGAACAAGTTTATTAGTCTACAGTTATCAACAAATCTCGAATAGCTGAAGACTTAAACGTAAAAGTCAGAATACAACAGTCCTAAAAAATAGGGCTCTATAGCAATAACGTTAAGCTGAAAGCGAAATAAGCCGTACAGATCCTATGGACACTAGAACCTGATGCTCTGATACCACCTGTGATGCCCCGCCTAATTAAATACCGGGCGATCACTCCTTTATTAAATTAAATCAAGGTTAACAGTTGGTTCATTCTCAGCATCACTGTCGATAAAAATAAATTTTCCAATTTAACACCCTAAATAATTAAGCTAAGTGTCAAAAACATTTTTCATACAAACTTTCCAAATTTTAATTAAAAAAAAGATTTATTTATTTAAAACAACATTTCTACAATTAAGAATCACACCACGATGAATTAAATAATAACAAACATTCGTCAATCGAATGTCAACATAATAAAACTAAAATCACAAGTCTATACTGAAATAAATCCCAAAGAACAATACTGGAAATGACTAAATTATAAATGTCCCAACAACAAATGAGATGATAAAAAGGGCGACACGTGCCCAATAAATGAGAGTACTAAGAGTGGAGTCAATAACAGACGCCGTCTACTCAAGTGACCTGCAACTCCCACCTAAGCTGCAGCTCGTTCTTCTCAAGCGATCCTAAGCAAGACGCCCCTGTGGCTGGGCACCTGAAAAAATATATATATATATATATACAAGAGAGAGAGAGAAAAAGAAACGGGTCAGAGCCCGAAAGTGTGTTTGATTTTAAAATACGTTAAGCAAGTATTTAAATTGATACAGGCCAATGCAACAACATATTAGTGCGTCTCTCTCTTGAGAAAATACTCACCTCTCTTCTAATGTGCACACCTATCGCACTAACCTTCCCAACGGTTTGTTTTAGCATCTAACATACTAGTCTTTCTAACAGCTTTAACTTAACTTAAATTACTCGTAAGATTTATAATACATGATATCCACTTTAAACGATGTTCCAACAAGTAGCCCAAAATTCTCTATTTTTAACTTCATAAAAATAATAAAGTTCCCGTGACATTTTATACTTTCTCAAAACAAGTATTTAATAATTTGAGTCAACAACCATGTTCTACTTATCAAATCTCAGTAGACAGTTTCAAATATCATAATCTCATATATATATATATTAACTACTCGTATAATATATATATATATATAACAGCACCCCGAATAAAACTATGGTGCGTGCATACTTCCACTATCCAAAGCCCCATATCACTCATTTTAAGGGGAATACATTCGGAATCACTCTCGAATTGTATTAACATAAATACACAAACAATATTGAGGCGAAGCATAGATTCCAAGTCTCTAAGAGGGTGGCACATACCGGTGTCTCTTAGGACCGTCTGAACTATCACATCGATAGCCTGTACCAAGGACATCTATCTTCTAGGGTACAAGTCAATATCCCCCATAAAGGTCCCATCGAGATAAGACTTGTCCCAGCGCGGAAACCTCAGGGATAGCAAGTAGCGTGGGTATGATTTTCACATGCATATAATATATGTACACACAATCATATAAATATACCACTTTATCGAATTAATATAGGTTCTTCTCATCACCCGTAATTATACCCTTTATCCTTAATTACACAGTTATGGAATTACATATAAGGTTTTATTCCTAACCTTAACTCGAAGGGTTTTCTCACTTATTACCTAACACTCATGGATTACATCCTCAAAATTCTGAAATTCAGTAAGTGACTTTATTAGATTCCAACGTAACTCTCTTACGTACCTCACCCTTTAAATTCATAAATCTACCAACCTAAAGTAAATATCCCATAAATAGCATTTTCGTTGAAGATTAAAGGTTCTAACATTTATCCATATACCCTACTGGTCCTCAATGTCTCCCAATTCATTTTATTTAGAATGCCCAAAGATAATTTCATGATAACTTACGTTAACTAATTAAATAAGGGAAATAGGAGTCTGCTAGGAGGGGTCGATCGATCGAAGCTTGGGGCTCGATCGATCAAACCTTCGATCGATCGATGCTCTATGTTCGATCGATCGATCAAGCAGGTCTGGGTAAAAATTCTGCAGAATTGCAGTTACGGGATTCATCAAAATTCTTTATCAATATCCATATTTTCCAACACTAATTGACCCAAAAAGTATACTACTAACATACTAACATAGTTCCAGATGTTTTTAACGTTCAGCATGCGTGTATACATCATTAATCATGGTTAAGCAATCCAAAATCTCATCTAAACATCAAGAACCCTAAAGTTTTCATAACTATTATCCAATTCAGTTTTTCTCCAGAATTTCTTCCTCATATAACATCAAAATTCGTGGGTAATACATCTATAACATCAAGAGTTTCCAGCATAAGGTTTTAATATTCTCTACATGCAATTTCCTATCAAAATTTGGGGTTTTCTTACATGGATTACATTCCTAATTAATCCTAAACTAATATGAACATTGCACTAACGAAATACGCAAGTTAAACACTTGCCTGGGATTTTCAGAAGTCTGATTTCCTGTGGATTATGGTGTGGTTGCGTTCTCCTCCTCGCGATCTACGCGTTGGTGGTGACGGCGGTGCAAACGGAGGTGTTTTGGCCTTGAATCTCCTAGAAAGGTCTCTCCTCTCTTCTCCAATGGTCGTCCTAGGGTTGTGTATGTTCTAACCCTAAATGGCTAACCTAACCAGCTGATAAAGGCTGCTAAAATTCGTGGGTTTAATTACCCTATTTTGGAAAAAAGACCAAAATGCCCTCCCGAGTCACTAATTAGGCCTAAAAACACCCCGAGACCCGAACCAAACCCCCGGGTACACTTTTATGACTATCTCAACCCTTTCGGACGCGTCGGCGCACTCAAAACGACCATACGGACAACTTATAAAATATTCACTTTTTATTTAACACAATTAGTCCCGAGGTGACACGGGCACGTCCCGACTTAAATTTCCGAAATAGTCATTTAATTTACTTATGACATTCAATATAACCAATATAATATGTTACTATGCTAATTAGTAATATTAAACAAGTTTCCCATAATTACTAACTCTAGTCACGTTAATAATTATAACATAATTAATTTCCGGATTTTTATTAAATAACAGTCACATTAAATTTAATAAATCCCCAAATTAAATATAGTATAAAAATACGGGGTATTACATAATTTTACTTTATTAATGTTCATTCCCACAAAGTCTATTTCAGTCTGAAATAATTTCATTTTTCTTTCGGAAATAACAATACCATGTGTGTCTAATTCTAAGATAATCTTTTTAAGATGGTCTGCATGCTCTATCTTAGTCTTACTGGTTACAAGAATATCATCTATATAAACAAGACAAAATTCTGAATAAGGTAAAAATATATTATCCATTCTTCTTTGGAAAACTTGAGGATCATTCAAGTATCCAAATGACATTACTAGCCATTCGTATTTTCCTTGGGGCACACTAAAGGCTGTCCAAGTAATACTGTCTGGATGCATATTAATTTTCCAGAAGCCTGATTTGCAATCAAACTTACTAAATATAATTCTATCTTCAATCAAATTGATCAAATTATTCTTGTTTGGTATCTTATAAGAATCAAATTCATAATTCTTATTTAATTGTCTATAATCTATAATCAAACGTCTTTTTCCCCTTTTACGTTCAGATTCATTTTGAACATAGAAGTCTAGGCTATTATGTCTACTTTTACTTTCTCTAATAATACCTAACTTAAACATTTCATCTATGTCTTTCTTGAATTCTTCCCTATCTTCTTGTGAGTATCCTTTCTTATAAGTTCCACCATTAATAGTGGCGTCAGGGTTAATAGGGATGATTTCACAATAGCTTTGGCCTTTGTCCCACTTAGTGATGGGATTTTCTCCTAAAGTAGGCTCAGTAAGTTGCCTAATATTTTCCTTTTCTACTTTTATATCCATTTTCTTCTATTTGGATATAGCTTGAACCTGTAATAAGGTATGCTGGGCTTGATCTAAGATGTCTTGTTGTATAAACGCTATTTGCTTTTAACACTTTTGGTCTGGACACTTACACTTTTTTAAGGGCTTAGCAATTTCTAAAGTTTCTTGTTGGGTTATAGGTCTAGGTCCACCATGCTCAGCTGAAGAACTCTGATGTTTTATGGGTCTATAATTGGGTTTGACCTGCATAAGGTCAAAAGCAGTCTTGTGATCTATTAGAGGGGCTTTAATATTAAATTCCTCTTTATCACTATTAATATCTTATCCTTATACTGAGTATAAGGATGATATTTACTAATAAAGTCTTGTCCTAAAATTATATTTCCTGTGAAACTAGGACGAGGGTCCATTATCCAAAACCGATGATTAACGATTTTGTTGGTCTGATTTCCTAATTTAAAATAAATAGGAATAGTCTGGAAATATAAGGTAAATGGATATCCATTAGCCACTTTACCATAGATTTCTTGAGTACTTTTTTAAAAAAAAGTCTTCAGGGAAAGCATTAGCTTTGCAAATACTCTGAGAGCATCCTGTATCTATAAAAGCTGAAAGTCTTTTAGGATAGTCGTTATGTTGAACAAATAATTCTACAAAACAAGCATGTGGTTTAGTAGAAAATCCTAATTGTTCTTTTCTAAAATAGATATTCCTTTTTGAGGTTTATCTATAAAATCTAAGGGTATTTGGTCTTCTGAACTACTATCAGAATGATGTTCTTCTAAATCATAGGAAATTCCCTTTCCTTTGAAGTCTTCATTTTCTTGCAATCTTTTGGCTATATTTCTATCAATGTCTTGATAATATGTTTTAATATCTAAGTCTATTTGAGCGTCATACTGGCTAGTATAAAGTGCTCTAAATTTAGTTCTCCAGCAGTCTTCATGGTAGTGTAATTGACAAACAATTCAAACCATAAATAATTTTGTTTGTATAGTCTCAAAGCATTCTACGCATATAAAGTCTTTTTTGCAACATTTCATTTCAAATGTGCAATAATGTCTTTCATCAAAGTAGCATCTAGGTATATAGGTTAGTAACTCAGGATTACTAACTGTCCATCTTTTTTTTAAAAAAGAAAATGGGCTTAATAAACACTTATACCAAGCTTCTTCAATGTCTATATATTCATTATCTAAATCGTCTTGATTAATTTGCATCATGTACAAGTCTAAAGTATCCTGAGAGTCTTCGTACTCATCAGTATTACTATTATAGTCTTCTGAGTCACTATCTATATATGCACTATAGATACTAGTATTGCCATCATCCTCTATGTCTGATATTTCTATAGCATATAGGATATCTAATTCTTTTTGATCTGCATAGTCTAATATTGAATAAATAATCTTAATACTTTCTTTGTCTTTCTTATTAGGGCAGTCTTTAGTAAAGTGTCATTCTTTGCTGCAAGTCCAACATTCTTTGGTGGCAGTCTTAGATTGAGCTACATCTTTTTCTTTCCTATAATTAGGAACCTTTTTATACTTACTAGTATTCTTCTTAAAATATCTTCTTTGGTTAAATCTATTTTTGTTAGCCTTAGGATCCTTTTTTCTAAAGGTAGTAGATTGTCTAAATTTATACTTCTTTGGGAATCCTAAAGGTCTAGCTTTAAACTTCATATGTTTCCATTCTAATTTTTTTTTGAATTTTTTAGATTCACTTCCACATCCCCATTGGATTGGAGCGATGTCTCTTTCGTCTTTGATTGGAGGGATCTGCTTGAAAGTTTCTTCTATAAACTTTTCTTGGGTTATATCACGTCTCTTAGATATGATATAGTCTTTGGCAAAATTGATTGTTTCACCAAGGGAGTTGTTCTTAACTCCAGCTACTCTTGGCCAATTCATATATTCATTATTTAGGATTTGTCCTATGGCTGGTATCTTTCTAAAGTATTCGTCTTTTAAGTTCTCTTCAAATTCTTTAATTTGGTAATATAGTTGTTCATAATTATTGCTATATTCATTTATCTTATCTAATTTGCAAATTCTAAGGAGGGCTAACTTAGTTTTTGCTAGGTCTTGTTCATTGATTTGCGCTAAATGTCCAGCTCCAATGAATTCTGATGTGAACAATTGAATATATTCTTCAATTGATCTTTCTTCTAAGTTTTCTTTCATCTTCTCAACCTTTGCTAAGGAGTCTTCATCTGTTGGTTTTCTTAAACTATCTAAGTAATCTTTTGCAATACCTCTAATGGATTACTCAGTGTACTGCTTACATGAACTTGCATCCCATTTCTCATTAGATGCAAAACACATGCTCATCTGATTACGCCATTCATCTAAGGCTTTCTTCTTATCTTGAACATTGTCTAGGTTAAGGTATATACCTACTTGATTTATGGCTTGGCTAGCCATAGTCTTAACAAGAGTGAAACTCTTGTCACTAGTTGGAAAGTCTTTTATATAATCAGGTTTAGTCTTAACTACGCTGCTTGAGTATATAGGAATATTTATTCCTATTGGTTTACTAAAAAGTCTAGGATCATCTTCTAGCCTACTGCTACTTTCGATCTCTTGTTTACTAGGCTCTACTTGTGTAGATGGCATTAGTCTTTGTTCTCCTTCTTCTATTAGTCTTAGGTTTCTAAGAAGTTCCTTAGTATTCTTAGATTCTTTTAATTTTAATATACGCTCTTGAGCTATCATATTAAATCTTTCTCTTTCTTGAAATCTAACCGAATGACTTTTCTTAAGGTTATTTTTAAATGTCTTCATATCCATTTTTGAGGGTTCATGTCCAAAGTTTTGGATTCTAGCTTTTTCTTTAATTAAGTCTTTTTGTTCAAATGATCTTCTAGGTCTAATTACCGGGGCTTGTCTTAGTAAACTAACACTAGTTTTACTAGTACATTCTACTTCTGAAGGATCATTGATTATGGCTTCTCCCATATTCCTAAATCTAATTTCTTCGATCTGGATATTCTTATCGACAATCTTAGGAGGACCAAACTGGATGGTAACATTTCCAGTGACGTCGTCTTGATTAATAAACAAAGGTTTATTTTGTATAGTCTTAGTTTCTTGAAATTCTGGCAATTGCCAGAGGGTCTTAGCTTTTTCTTTCATAGGTCTAGTATTCCTAATACTGAAGTATTATTATAGTCTGAAACATTGGTTCTAACTAAGATTTCTTCATTTAGTCTATCGCTAGGAATTCCCGATTTCATTCCTTCATAAGGAAATTGGGAGAACTTCACATAGCTTTGAAATTCTATATTTATATTAGCGTCTGGGATAATATAGTCTTCATAGCCACTAGCATATAAGATTAACTTAAAATGTTTGGCTGTGTCTACGGTTACGGTAAATGTCGAAATGACATTAAAATATCCTATATTGTCTGACATTTCTAATTGGGCTATCCCAATAAGGCTTTTCTCAAAATCTTTCCATCTTTTATCTACTAAACAACATAATATGTTGATATTATTCTGAGGTCTATGTAATCCTTGGATTCTTGCTTGAAAGAGTCCAAAGGTTAGGAATTGGAACTTTCTATCAGTTCCTCTATATATAAACCATCCTGACTCAAACACTTGGAGATCAGTATAGGATTTATCTAACACATGGTACCTACAATGGTAATTCATATTATAATTAGGAGTATTAGGAGTGGCACCTTCCTTAAACAAGTCTATGTATCTAACGGTTGGAAGTTGTCCATTATGAATGGAATCTTCAACAATCTTCCAGTCAACTTCACCCCATTCTTTCCATTGGAGAGGATTGGTGAAATTTCTTTCTTTCCACCATGTCCTAACATTGGAGGATAAATCCTTAAGTCTTTGGAGCATATGATTACTCTATCCAATATTTGGGATAAAGCTATGTAAGGATATTTTTGTCCATTAACAATTTATATGTCGTACGCCGTTACACCGTTGAAGAAAATTCAAGTTTCATACATTCATCAACGGATTCGAATATCAGAAGAAGAAGAGGAATCAAAGTCTGACAGACCGGACCGATCCGCCTGAAATAAAAGAATCGATCCGATCAACCGGACCGGTCCGCCTCATACCGGACCCATCCGTTTTGCTGATGGACAGTATACCCCGGACCGCAAGCGAACCGATGAAGCCTGTAAAAGAACCGATCCGATAATCAACGGACCGATCCGCCTCAGAATAAAAGAACCGATCCGGTCAATCGGACCGATCCGCCTCAGACCCGGACCGGTCCGCCTGGGATAAACTTAAACAGATCGTGTTCAGATTTTTAAGGCCCAAGACTTCTTATTTAATCCCACTACGGGAAGTGGTTTTCTAAGACTTATACACACGATTTTCAGAGTACAGAAAGCCCTAAGTCTTCACCTATTGAGCATTTATACTCTAGGTATTTGATTCACACAAATTGTCAATCCTTTGTGAATCACTTTGCAACCCAGGAATGCACTTTTACTGTTCACACCCTTGTGGAGAAGAACGTTCTTCTTCTCCATTGCAGCCCTACTGGAAAGGGATAGTTCCAGCCGCCGACTACAGAATCCGACACCTGAGGGTAATTCTTAGTCACTTGTATTTTCATTGTAATCTGAAATTGTACAGCCTACAATATTATAATGAAAATAAATGGTTTTGCCCCTTTGGGGGATGTTTCCTCACAAGCATGTGTTTGAATGTTCTTGCTTAGATTATCATCTTATTCAATCACATATTGTTGCATGTTTAGGGTTTGTTTGGGTTAAAAGGTGTTTAATATATAATTTCTCATTTGAACGCAAGCACATACGTTCTCAAATTGGTATCAGAGCAAGTTACGCTAGTCTATCGCCTATTCCTATTTTTCGCAAAATTTTTCTAAGATATCAATTTTCTGAAAAAATTGATTTTTGAAAAAAAGTGCGTGTCAAATGGAGAAGTTATATAATAAAATGCCTGTTTTTGACGGGACAAATTATGCTTATTGGAAAGCCCGAATGAGGTCGTCTTTAAAAGCCATAGATGAAAGGGTTTGGATTTTGGTTGAACGAGGGTGGACACCTCCCTCCGTGACTGTTGATAATATGATCAACTTGAAACTTGTCACTTCTTGGACTGAAGATGAATTTAGATGGTCTTCTTTTAACTCTAAAGGTTTGAGTGCTATTTCCGGATCCATAACTCCTGATGAGTTTCGCCGAATTATGACGTGCACCACGTCTAAAGAGGCTTGGGATGTTCTGAAATTGACACATGAGGGTACGGACGCGGTTAAAGAATCAAAATTACATAATTTGGCCACCCAATTTGAGACTATTACCATGTCCGAGTCTGAATGCTTTGATAATTTTTATGCTCGTCTGTCAGACATCGTTAACACAAGTTTTAATTTGGGTGAAGTGATTGATAACACGCGTGTCGTTAAAAAGATTTTGAGATCTCTCCCAAAACGCTTTATTCCTAAAGTCACTGTCTTGAACTCTTTGGGAAATTTGAAATCACTTAAGTTGGAAGAACTTGTAGGAGATATTCAGACCTATGAGATTGACATGTTTCCCAAAACCATTAAGGCTAAGGATAATGGCATTGCTTTAAAGACTCATTTTAAGAAAAAGAAAGAAAAAAATTTTGAGTCCGATTCTGAGTGTGATTTGGACTTAGATGACTTGGCCCTGTTTGCAAAAAATTTCAAAAGAATTCTCAAATTCAAGAAAAGTGGAAATTTCAATGATAAAAGGAATTTTGAGAAAAATAATGAAAAAGATTTTAAAGATCCTCCTAAGACAGACAGTGAGAGATGCTTTGAATGCGATGCTAGGGGTCATAGAGCCTTTGAGTGTGCCACTCGTCTGAATAGAGAGAAAGGGAAAGCTGTCCTAAATGCTACCCTTAGTGACGACAGTGAGGTTGAGTCGGTGGACTGTGGAGATGAGTCACTGCATGAGCATAACATCACCGTACTCATGGCAAGTCATGTGTGTACCTCCAATGCTTCTCACGACGATGAGGATGCTACGTCACAAGGACACCTCGACAGTAAGAGCGATGAGAAAGAGGGGGAGGATGAGGCAAGTGAGAGCGAGTGTGATCTCCCACGCGCTTACGCCGAGTAAGATTATGAGTCTTTTGAAACTAAGAAGTTGTATAAAGAGTTAGATCTTAGGATCACCGCTTTAGAGAGAGATTTAAGATTGTTTGGAGAAAGAGAGAGTTGTGATGAGAGTGGAAAAGAAAGAAAGAACTTGAGAAGATAAGATGTTTTGAGTGCGATGGGATAGGGCACAAGAAATTTGAGTGTCCCTCTAAACTTAGGAGAGAGAGTAAGAATGATGCAATGCCCACCTCTCTAAGTGATAGTGAGGATGAGGTTGGTGATGAAAGTGTGATCCAAAAAGCTTTTCGAAAGTTATTTATCGAGACCATGGAAACAAAAAGGTCAAATAGAATTCTAGGTCTTCGGATTTGTGAGTTGAAGGAAGAGAATGCTGAGCTAAAAAAGGGAAAAGGTGACTTGACCAACACGGTGTCTTGTCTGACGACACGTATATCCCATCTCGAGGATGATCTCAAACAAGCACGAGAGGTCCAAGTCACATTAGAGAATGCATCTGAGAAGGTTGATAAGATGGTTCTCTATCCCATTTTGAATGATGTTGGAAAAGGTAATGACGGTACATTCACTACTTTTAATGCATCTGAGCCTGTATCCACCTTGGTGAGTGAGTCCCATGGGAGCTCGTCTAGGAATGTTCATCCCAAAATTGTTGACAAATTACTCCCTAGACCGGTTTATGTTTGCTCCCACTGCAAGAAGCTAGGACATCTTAGGGATTTTTGTTCCAAGTTGGGTTTAGTACCATATCATGCCACTTCACACATTCATGTACATACACCCACTCATGACACTTTGCCTGCATATTATGATGGAGAGTTTGCACACATTCGCGAGCAAGTGAAGTTTTTGATCAAGACAACACATGATTTAGTGGATTTTGTTCAAAAGATGTCACCATCTTTGGAAAACTCCACCGTTACTCCCAGTTGAGAATCTTGTCTTGGTTGCTAGCATAGGTTGATTTTCATGCTGCGTCTTCATTTGCCTATTTTTAGCATGTACCATTAGTTTGTTTATTTTCGTTCATTTTTTTCGTTAAAACAAAAATACAAAAAGATTTTCCTTTAAGAAATTTTTTTGAAAAAGACCAAAAAGATTTTTTTTAAGCACCTTTTTTGGATGAGAATTTAAGATAGCTAAGTCACAACTTCATTCCATTTATCCATGTGACTGTTTGATAGAGATCTGAGAGGCTACATCATTTCATCTATGTGCTTTACATTGGTTGGAGTCTTTGAGATGTAATTAGTGATATCTTCCTACATGTTTGACTCCTATATCCTTTATTGCACACATGCACGGCTATATTTGATTATTGCACTTGTCTATCTCATATTGGCTTGAGTATTTCCATCTCAATTCTGTCTATACAATGTACAATATGCGATAAAACTTGACAAGATTGGAATGCATGTAAAAACCGTTTTGGTGAGACTTTGTGTTTTTGTATGACGGGGAGGGGCTGCGAAAGGTAATCATCTATCCTTTGCGCAAAAGCCACCATTAAAAAGGACCTAAAAAATGGAGGATTTTTAATATCCGAGGTCCAAAGAGCCCGAAAAAATTTAAAGGCAATAAAAAGCAATTCATGCCAAATATGGGACATTTAGGTTTCACCATCAATTCTCCAAAGTTTGAGAATTTAGAATGCCTCTATTCAAAATTATATCTGAGGGAGTTTGGTTGGAGTATTTTTAAACGGGTTTGCACTTCCTTGAAAGTCCTAAAAAAGCATAAAATCGTTTTGGACGTTATTGATGTGAAAATCACTTTGAGCTTTGATTTATTGATTTGATTGAGTCAATATCTTATATTGTCATTCTTTTACACCAAAGGACGCATTTGAGTTCATTCGCTAGGAGTATCCAATATTCATCGTGCACATATGTCATGTTTGTATGCATTGATTTTCCTATCAAATTTGATCACACCACTTCATTTACGCTATCATCATCTTGGTTGCTTTGTGTTCATTCATGGTGTGATTTTATCCTAGTGACACCCCGCACTTGCTTATTTGATTTATTTCTCTCATTTGTCTATTTGGGGACATCATAAAAAGGGGGAGAATGAATTATCTTATTATGGGGGAGATTTGAAAGTTTGAGTTTGCTCATAAATTGGTATATATGTTTATCTCATTTCAAACTCGATATGTCACTTAGTATTTTGCTTTGTCTCATGTGTGTAGGTACTACATGGATTATCATTGGATTGCACACCCTGATGAGAAAAGTGTTGAGATTCCTGCAGAATTGAAGAGCAAACGCTATAGTCTTATTCAATCGTATCTTTCCAGTTTTGGGTTCATGGAAGGGTAGATTTGTATAGGCATTTTGTTAGTTGTTTTGATAATTCGGATGTTCGTTTTTATGTATGTACCGGCATAGACATAGGGGGAGATTTATAAGGACATTTTTGTCCATTAACAATTTATATGTCGTACGCCGTTACACCGTTGAAGAAAATTCAAGTTTCGTATATTCATCAACGGATCCGAATATCAGAAGAAGAAGATGAATCAAAGTCTGAAAGACCTGACCGGTCCGCCTGAAATAAAAGAACCGATCCGGTCAACCGGACCTGTCCGCCTCATACCGGACCGATCCGTTTTTCTGATGGCCAGTATACCCGGACCGCAAGCGAACCGATGAAGCCTGGAAAAGAACCGATCCGATCATCAACGGACCGATCCTCCTCAGAATAAAAGAACCGATCCGGTCAATCGGACCGATCCACCTCAGACCCGGACCGGTCCACCTGGGATAAACTTAAACAGATCGTGTTCAGATTTTTAAGGCCCGAGACTTCTTATTTAATCCCACTACAGGAAGTGGTTTTCTAAGACTTATACACACGATTTTTAGAGTACAGAAAGCCCTAAGTCTTCATCTATTGAGCATTTAGACTCTAGGTATTTGATTCACACAAATTGTCAATCCTTTGTGAATCACTTTGCAACCCAGGAACGCACTTTTGCTGTTCACACCCTTGTGGAGAAGACCGTTCTTCTTCTCCATTGCATCCCTACTGGAAAGGGATAGTTCCAGCCGCCGACTACCGAATCCGACACCTGAGGGTAGTTCTTAGTCACTTGTATTTTCATTGTAATCCGAAATTGTACAGCCTACAATATTATAATGAAAATAAATGGTTTTGCCCCTTTGGGGGATTTTTCCTCACAAGCATGTGTTTGAATGTTCTTGCTTAGATTATCATCTTATTCAATCACATATTGTTGCATGTTTAGGGTTTGTTTGGGTTAAAAGGTGTTTAATATATAATTTGCTCATTTGAACGCAAGCATATACGTTCTCAAGCTAACTATCTTACTAGTCTTATCTAATCCGTCATTTATGACTCGTCTACCTATAGCATTCTTTTCTCTAGTTTCTATAGGAGGGATTTCTCTAAATTTACAGGTGGTTACCTATTTTTGTTCAAGTCTTTTTTCAATTCTTTCTAAGAAGTCTGAATAATATTTTTGTATTCTTATTTGACTAAGGATTTCTTCTTTAAAATTCTTATTCTCTTTTCTAGTCTTCTCAGAAGTTTCTTCACTATGTCTAGCTAGAGAATTAACTAGGGACTTTGCAACATTTGTAATATAGTCTTTTATTTCATTATCTTTTTCTTATTGTTGCATAGTTCTAACTTTTATGGATTCTACCATTTTTTCTATTTTATCTAAACGAGTTAGAATAAAAGGAGAGTCTATTTCTTATTGGGATGGTTTATTATATACGACCTTAATTCCGTTTATAATTTCTTTGTAATTTTCTTCTACTTGGGCCATGTCTAGTCTAAGTTCATTAATAATACTATCCATTTTGGATAGGTTATGGCTTTCCCTATTATTAAGGTAATTTGCTAAATTTTGTTGAAATTTAACCAAGTCTGTATAGAAGGTGGTTAATCCTTCTGTCTTAGCCTTTAAGTCTAAATGCAAGTCTTTAACAAAGCTACTGTTATAGTCTTGAGTAGCTTCTATGGATGTAGAAATTAAATTTAATCTTTCTAATATAAGTCTAGTTGCTTTAGCCGCTTTGGCAATCTCATTTTCATTTATCTTATAATAAAATCTACCATCATTTATCTTTTCTAAAATTCTGATACATTATGAATGGAGAGGTCTCTTGGTACCTCATTCTAGTTCGATCTAACTATCTCCATTAGGAAGATAACTATTGAATCTAGGGATGAGCTTATCTTGTTCTTTAGTAAGTTTAATTAACTCACTGTCTTGATTTTTAATTAAAGTTTTGATTTCTAAAATGTCTTTGTTAAGGACTTCTATATGATTAGTCTTAACATTTATTTCTTGTAAAACTTGTACAAAGTCTATTGGGATTTGATTATCTATTTCTAGTAGTCTTTTAGAGATATTTTTGATCTCTGTTCCTAAGGTTTGAGTGTCTTTTATTAATTGTCTTAATATAAGGAGTATACACTTATTTTGGTCTATTATGCTATTAATAGCACTAGCAGCAACTTGTCTACTGTCTGCGTGTTTGGCTGGGATATGTTCAATGTGTGAACAACCGTCTATATATGAGGTTAAGCAACCTACTGGTTCTAAATCAGTTATGGGTATAGGTTGGTAGTCTGGGTTAGTTCCAAAAATATCTTGGTAAATGCGAGGGATAAATCCCAAGGCATTAAAGTCTTTATACTTTTAGTCTAAAAGGAACGTCTTATGGCTCTGATACCAGAATTAGGGGTTTGGTCGGAATTTGGTGAGTTTCTAAAGTTCTTAAGGTCTTGATACCAATTTGGGTCTAAATTACAATTCTTTTAAATATATAGTCTTAAAATAGGGTTTTAGTATAAGACAAGAGGGGGACCATCTAAAGAAAATAATAGAAGTCTTATGGACCATGAGGGCACCACAGCCGGATAAGGACAAAAGTCCGTTAATCCGTTCTTTAAGAACGTCCGTTTAAGAGAATGTCTCTCTCTCTCTCTCTATATATATATATATATATATAATACTCTTGTGCGGACTAGTCCGCATTTTAAAAATGCGGACCAGACATGTATCACCTAACGGTGCGCTTTAAGAGTGCAGATCGAAAATTTCAAATGTATATAAGAGTCCGCATTATTTTTTTTAATATATATATATATATAAATATATATATACAATCCTGCTCTTTTGAGGACTAGTCCGCATTTTAAGAGTACGGACCGGACATTTGTCACCTCGCGGTGAACTCAGAAATTATCGGCGAAATTATAAGCACACTCTCTCTCTTTTCTGGGCTCACCACCAGGTGACACATGTCCAGTCTGCACTCTTAAAATGCGAACTGGTCCGCACAAGAGCAGTATTGTATATATATATATATATATATATATATATATATATATATATATATAAATGGAAAGGATCAAGTGTGGTCCCAGTTTGAGGTCCCTAAGTGAGGTCTATTTTTTAAATTAGTAAAAAAAAATATTTTTTGGCTGATTTTTTTATGGTTTTTAAACATTTCAGTATCATAAAAAAATATTCAACTCAAAATAAATTTTTTCGCTATTTTAAAAAAATCGGTCAAACTATGTTAACTTTTATGTCATTTTTAAGCTGTTAAAAATTGACAAAGTTTGACCGATTTTTTTTTAAATATTAAAAAAATTCATTTTGAGTTGATTTTTTATATGGCCCTACTGAAATATTTAAAAACCATAAAAAAACCAGTCTAATTTTTTTTTTACTATTTTAAAGAAATGGACCCCATTCAGGGATCTCAAATTGGGGGACCTCATGAGATTCTCTCTCTCTCTCTCTCTCTCTATATATATATATATATATAGGGTATGCCCGTGCCTAAAGTCACGTCGCTAATTTTTGAAAGTGTACGTCGTTGATAGAACCACACGTCGTATTTTGTTCGTAACAGATGAACAATTTTTTAAATAACCTATGGTACGAACCTATTAGTTTAACTTCAAATCACGAACTGATTACTCAAACACAACTGTTGCATATTTATCCCTTTTTCAAATTCATAGATCCGCCCATATCTCAGTTGTCACTAAAACTCTGCTAACACATATATTAACAAAAGTTCACCATACTAAAAAGTATCAAAAAGCAATGTAAATCGTGTATATATATATATATATATATATATATATATATATATATATATATATATGAATAACAACGCAAAAAAACTAAAAGTAAAACCAAAAAATAATGAATGTTGAAACATGTAAGGAAGGGTTATATATGTTAAAATAATGTTCCCAATATGGCCATGCCAATGGCACATTGATAATTTCACGCTCATACATTAGACACCATTTTTAACCAATGGCATGTAATAAAGTGTATATATATTTTTACGCTCCGTCGTGTTGTATGATCGTGTCATCCTCATACATTAGACGCCATTAAAAATTAGGAGAGGATTTTATACAAAAATCAAAACATCAATACTAATTGATCTATTTTTCATATTTAACCTTCTTACATTTTCCGATAATTTGTAATGACTATTCCAGTAATATGTCAGACCAATATATAGATGGAAGGGAAGGACCAAATCATGAACCAAATGCTTGAGATTAATTAATCAATATTTAGTGTGTATTTGATTAAACATATTTTTTATGGAAAAAAATGCCAAAGATTCTAATTCACAGATAAACCACATACTAATCTACAATACAACATTTATGTATATAGAAACATCACCAAAGTTCATGGTTCTACAAAATATATAGTTCATGTATTGATTTTCATACCAAATCTCATGGCCCATATATGAATATCTAATCCCAATACATAAACACAAGTTCATAGTTCTACAAAATCTTTAGAGCCTCGAAATAATAAACCTAACCTAACTATTAGAATCTCTACTTGAAGCCAGCCTTGATGGTTGTGATTCTATTACAAATTACAATCCAGTTATACCCCCAATTATAAGAATGGATGAAAAACAAATCCCTAAAAGGATCTAGCTAGACTGTAACCCCTGGTTGCATCCGTGTTGTAAACGTGTTTATAAATTATAAGAGGAGTAAACCATTTGTCCTGTCGGAATCCCATCTTAGCAGCGAGCTTCTGCTCACGTCTTACAACTACATACTTTGGTGGATTAAGTCCCTCAACCTATTGAGTACCATCTACGCTTGATCCAACACCCAAAGGAATCTTCTCTGCATAAATCTTTACCTATAATTCAACACATATAGAAACAAAAAGATTAAAAAGAATTGCAAGTCTGTCATATTAGTAAAAAGGGAATATGCTTGTACTCTACTGAAACAAAGCATGAAAAATTATCAAGTATTTGTACATTACATACCACACATTCTATCTCATACAAAAAAATTCTTCATGTGAATATAAACCTAAACCACATAAAAGTAATGCATAACAAATTGAACTATAGTAGAAACATAGGGGTTACTATGCAAATTTAGTAATGACTGCGTATGTCACACTAATAAACTATAATGAAACAAATTTGAATATCAAACATGCAGTACAGTGAAATTTATATCCTAATATAAAAAATGTAAAATAGAAAAAAATGTATTGAACCAAAAATAGTAAAATGAACAATGGTGTACCAACTTCAAGCGCCTTGTGATGTCTTATAATAAGATAGCTTTGCAGGTCCATAAAAAGAAAAAAATGGTGATTTATTGATCATCATTACTAATACTAGTAAGCCTATAAGATCATAAAGAGAAAAAAAATCCCGATATTACGAAGCAAATAATCTCTGATATTCATCCAACTTCTTTTGATTTTTCTTTTGATGTACTTACTATTTACTTGATAGCAGACTTGAGGAAGCCATCTCAATCCTGGAAATGAGTCAACCAATAAGACCTCAATAGTTAGTACATGGAAGGCCATCATGGTCGTCTTTCCATTTTGTGTAGGTAGCCCTTTCCCCACCCCTTAACAATCAAAGACAATATTCACAATTTTTCATATAAATAAATAATCCCAATAGCCATCAAAAGAAGGGAAAAAAATAAAGCAGAGTGCTGAAGTAAATACACTGAGAGAAATATCATTACACCAAAATAACATTATTTGTGTGTGTGTTGTGTGTGTGTTTGTGGGGGGGGGGGGGTCTGCTAAGGATTATGCACGCCTATGTGAGTATTCTAAGAGTAAAAGATAAAAAGCCTTTAAAGTAATTGCCTAACACTATTTTTAACCAAAAAAAATTAGATGGAGAAAGAGAGAGAGAAAAAAAATAGCTATTAACATAATAAATTCGACATATAGGAAACTAATACCTCTTGTTGTTGATCCCCCTCTTACAAATTCCCATCCCAATTTTATAGGTTAGCTCATCATATAACTATCCTTTTGAAACTCCAACGTGTATTTCTCCTCCTACAAAAAAATTACAATCCCAATAAACATTATCTATTATAATCTTCTCTACAATCCGAACCTATAAAACAATGCATTGTGTACACCTCAATTACAACATCACAATTCTTGGATCAAATCAGAGTCACCCTTTCGGCGTTTTAAGGAATTAAAAAAAATACTAATTTAAAACAAAGATAAAAGGGAAATAAATCAATTATGTTATTTAAAGAATGTAATAACTGAGAGAGATTAACGGGTGGTAACGTGATGGTGATATCAGGAGCCTCCCTTCTGTTTGAGAGTGATCTTGTCCCCCAAGCTTACCATATGTTACTTATTTCTCAATGCTCAAATTTACCAAAGCATCCTCTCCAAACACATTCTTTGCATAAAGATTAGCCGCCAAGAACCCACACTCACCTTTTAGTGCCGACGAGGCAGTCAGGCATTTCATGTTGATCGATTTAATGATTTGGTCAAGGAATTCTTTCTCGTCTTAAATTACAGTGTTGACATCAACCTTATTTTCCCACTCAATCTCTACCCACATAGTTCTAAATGCCGCATCACTACACACTGCAGCAGAAATGTAGTCCATGATGTCAAGGAACCTATAGAATGTTTAACCTAAATAGGCTGAATAGTATAGTAACATTACAAACAATGGAATCCATTAACTAACCAAAGTGCACATATAACTTTTTACATAGATTAATAAATC
This sequence comes from Sambucus nigra, assembly GCA_949130495.1. Lineage (NCBI taxonomy): Eukaryota > Viridiplantae > Streptophyta > Magnoliopsida > Dipsacales > Adoxaceae > Sambucus > Sambucus nigra. Next base: position 168,111,519 of record OX422223.1, read on the forward strand.
TAAATATAACATGAAGTAACAGAGCTAAAAGAAAACCATACCTTTCTTCTTCATAGCTTGAAAATCAATTTTAGTCTTGGCTTGTTTCCCTTTCCAAATTATCTTTGCAACTTGTTCAATCAAACAAAAATACAATGCATTTCATAAAACAACTATTGTTGTGTAATAATCCAAACAACATGTTTGAAATGACCAAGGTCGGAGATTATAGAACAACATAGCATGAGTGTTTAAATAAAAGAACTACTATTATGTCATTAGTCTCTATTTATCCCCTTTGTATCTAATATATGGATGATTAATATAATGATTCAATTGGCTCTGTTGCCACACTATTTATGCACCTATTATATGATAACAAAGACTTTTTAAATTACTTATAAATTTCTTATGCATGAGCCTAAAAAAATGCCATTATAAAAACTAAAGCAACAAAGTAATTTGATTTAACTCTTGTACACAAAAAGACGATATTATAAAAATATCATGAACAATCATTCTACAATATGAAAAAAAACTATAAAAGAAAAATTATTAAAAGACTTACCAAACAACCCGCCTACTTAACTAAGATATATATGACACATTCAAATCCAAAATACATCACACCTCAAACAGAAACCTAATTTAGGTGGAGGAGATATAATTAGAAAATGAGAGAAAATAAAATATTGAAAATCCCCCCAACCAATAGATTACTAACAACAAGAAAGTAAAATTCGTTATACACTAACTGTATTAAATAAAATGAAAAATATAAGATTAAAAACACAATTCACCAAAAATAATTACCTCATCGATTCCCCAAAGCTTCTTTTCACTGACAAACCCCTCTTGTTGTTGAAGTACCTAAACCACCGAATTCATAACAGCACACTCAATAGTAGTATCACCTGAACGAAATAAGAGACAATATCTAATAATCATAATGAATTAAGATTAATTAGACAATGACCTTGCCATACAAACAATAACGACCTTGCCATCTTCCTCAAATTAGTTTAGACTAAAAAATGATGCTACTCTTCGAGGCTGGGTGCATGCCACAATATTCTTTATAGTATGCATACCCACTTTAGCTCGAAGAAAATCCCAACAAATAAAAACATTGCCTTGGATATACTCATTGTACAAATCCCAACACATACAAATAATAATAAAAAATTAATTGAAAACGCAAGCAGTGCTATACACCAAAATAATACACAACAGTGCCTTTGAATATTGGTGGAGTTTGATCAAAATTAAATTAAGAAGCATTGAAAAATGGCACTCTAAACGCACCTTAGATTTGCCAAATTATCATGAAAGCACAATGAAACTCCAATACATATCCATTTACCATCCTTATTAACTTACACGGGCTTCACGAAGACTCCCTATTGTATGAATAAACCACACAAAGGTGGTGATGAAGATGGAAACATAACTTAAATGTTTGCTTTGGCATTTTGTTAAGCACTTAAGATGCCACTAATAAAAGTAACATTATAGTCACAGTATAATCCATGCTTGAACTTATAAAAATCAACATTACTAACATAATTCAATAGACAACACATCAAGCGTAAGAAATCATAAAGCTCAGTTAATATGAAAATAAAATATATTAGCTTAACAAAATAGGCAATTACCATCTCAATAGACAACAACAAATTAATTTCATTTCGGTATGCCCGTGCCTAAACATTTGTTACCAATTTATCTCATGATACATTTGCACGAATTCAATGCATATTGTGTGTTTATTTCTAGATAAGTACATTATTTTAAAAAATTATTAATTTATAAAATTTTTATATTGATGTAAACATATAAACACATGACATAAAGTAGTGCATAAATGTAAACAACTTAACGTTAGATCAGACCAAGAAGGTAATGCAAAGTTTTCTTTACTGACATGATCCTTCATCACTCTAGCCAACGTCATCTTTTACTTTGTGCCTTCACAACTTGAGCTTCAACTTAACATCTGTAAGATAAATAAAAAAAATAGTAAGCATATCAATGTTCATCTTCAAATCTATGGAAAAAAAGATGAAGCATCATGTGGGAGCTTCAAGCCTAGATAGATAAGGTTTGAAACTATAGATACAACTCATCCAAGAAATAGAAACATAACTAATACCTAAATCACCATACCACACAACCAATTAAACATATAAGAAATATAACTAACATCATATTTAACACAAACAAAAAACCTAAACATTACAATGCAAACACCATGAATTTGTCTTCTATTTGAAACCTAAAATCGAAACCATATGAAACTTACCTAAGAGGAGTGGCAAAGTGGAGAGAAGTGACGACGTAGAGAGGAGCAACGTCAAGGGTCAGGTGCTGCGGCGGCTGAAGCAATGGGGAGAAGGGTTTTGAGGTAAGGTTTTTTTTTGGGCTTACTGATGAGATACTAGAGAATGAGAAGTTTGTGTTAGAAATGAGAGCGGGTGGGAACAAATTGAAGAAGTGATCTTAACTAAAGTAACCCCAATTTTGAATTGAAGTCTAAATTTGGTAAGTAAAAAAAGAGGGGGAAATCAAAGATTTGAGGGACAAAATAGGAAGTGCAGGAAAAACTCATATAGATGACATCATTGTTCAATATTATGACATACATAAGTTTTACACCTTATATATATATATATATATATATATATATATATATATATATATATATATATATATATATATATATTATTGTACCATAAATATGGGACACTAAATATACCAATTAAGTAGTGACATTTGAATAAGGAGGTTTGGGAAAGAGCTCGACCTGGTTATTAGGTCTAATTGACAATAGTAATCGGATCGACTCAATTATAATTCTGCTCGGTTGGATAATGCCTAATCATCAGTTAACAGTGTTGATCTCGTCTATGCCAATTATAATCCACCTTTGTCTTCTTGTAATCGACTCATGATTATCCACCCCATGACATGTAAAATATGTAATTTCCTGATATATAAAGCCACTCTACATGTCCCGTTACTCTCTTTCTTCGTGTTTAATAACTATCGATAAATAGCCTTCAATCCCACATAATAACAGATCTGAAAATATCCCACCAAATGGCCATACACAATATTCTAAAGAGAACCTTGAGAGCTTGTAATCATTCTTTTATTGGTATTGACAATTGAAATACATACAATCAGAATTGCACCCATGGATATAGGCACCGCATTGGTATGAACCACGTTAATCTTTTATTTCCTTCTTTGTCTCTCATTCCCTCAATTTATCCTAAATTGCCACGTTGGTAGTGATAATTTCTTTATTTATTATTGCTTATAATTAGTATATCACAGCTAAGTCCCAAAAATTCATATACTAGTTTTAGATGATAACAGATTGGTACCGTCTGTGGAAAATCGACAAGCCATTTATTGTTTCCTACCATTATTGATTCACTAATCCCCTTTTGATTTTCGTAAAAATCCCCTAATTTGTTTTCCCCAATATTGGATTCATCCCATTACTCCATTCATTTATTTTTAGGTTCACTTTGTCTTCCACATTCGTAATACTCTATTTTTGTCCACAAATTATGAAAAATGCCTGAAAATCCAAAGAGCAGTCATGCTAATGAAGCCCTCCCTCCATCTACCCCCACTAGGATGGGGGATCTACAAGGAGTTCTAATGAATATGTACAAGGTCAAATAGGCAATGTCGAAAAGTGTGAAACAGTTGATGCAGATCCTTCATGCAGGACAAGGAAGAGAAGGAAGGGAACCGATTGCCTTATGGATGGAGGACCCTTTGAGAGAAAAGACAAATTGCCACCTCCAGTCCCCATAGGGAAAGATGATAAGTTTATCGCAACCAAGCCATTGAAAACTTGAAGAGGTTGAATCTGGGTTCGCGAGATGAGGGGAGCAGATATAGACACTCAGAGTCCCAAAGTGATAAATTGTATCTCCCAGAGGTCACCTTCTCTCTCGAGACAGTTATCTACGATGATGAACAGTCATTTCTCGAAGAAAGGACAAGCATACTGGAGAGGCTGAGCAAAGGCTCTACTTTCAGTCACTTGGGTCCTAGGAATGCAAGGGGTTAACATCATAGAGAACACAGAGAAGAGCGCGGAAAATCCATTACAAGGAAAACATAATACTCAATCAAATCCAGAACAAGCATAAGAGGTTCGACCATGGCTGAGCGAACTTCCTAGGAAGAGAGCTCATCTGAAAGTCGGGGTCAATTTATAATACCCACGTAATACTAAATCCTAAAACAACCAACTACAATATGATAGTTACATATATTGCCTCATATCTCCCCTGTAACTTAGTCAAATTCAAAAACACCCTAATAAAGTTGAAACTACATATAAAAATGTTTAACTTTGCATAATTATACAAGTACCCTAAGGTCCCAAAATGATCAAATTACCCCTTAAAATTTAAACGTACTATAACTTAATCTCTATTTCACCCCAATACCTAAACTTTATATTAAATTGAAACTTTAGCCCTCAACTATTTTAATTTTACAATCCTAACCTTAAACTTTCAAAAAATTACACAAATACCCCTAAAATATGCAAATTTATCATATTAAATACCAAATAAGTATAAAACATTCTCCTTTAAGACTAAAACCAAAACCAAAACCAAAACTAAAACCAAACTATTTAGACTTTCCTCCTCTACCATGTAAGCAACCTCCTCGGCAGAAAAGGACAAAATTCACATTACCTACACCATTACACCTTGTGAACTTCTTTCCCCCAAGTTTTATCTTCTTAAAAACTGGGAGAATCCACCTCCCGGTAGAACCAATCAACTCCCCTTAGCCTAGTGTATAAATCCCCCATGAAATACAGCCTTAACACCCATCCATTTAGCAAGCACCAAACTTGACTTTTTCCCTCCAAATTGGTAACCCATGATTTCATGCATTAATTCTTATTTAGTATACTCAAAACATTTCCGGCACCATCATAATACCCAACCCAATTGGAAAAACCAAACATTTACTTGTAGAACAACCTATATAAGCAGAAACCTTTAAAAACTTCATTAAAGCTTGAGCTTTAATGGTGAAACTTCATTATTTGACTTTGAACATGTTTCAAAGTGAAAAATGAGTTTGCTATAACCCCAATAGCTCAAGTGAAATGGCCATTTTCAAAAATTCAGAAGTTTTGAAACCCAATTTCTTAAAAGTGTTTTCAAGTTTTAAAAATTAAAACTTCAAAATTCTTTTCAACCACGATGCCTCAATACTTCAAACCAAAGCCGAACTCTCCCTTAGGATAGAGAAAACCTAAACATAAGTTTAAAAGTCACTGCCATATTATGTAAATCCATGAATATTTGGTCAGTTTTTTTTAAAAAGCAAACATCAGTTGGAACTCGATGAATACTAAACATCAATCCATGATACCTATATATTTAGATTCCTTCTGAAAAATTGGATTGCATTAATTTAGGAATCATCTCAAATGGTTTTGAAAATCAGAAGTTATTAAAGATCAGAGTTTATCAAAACCTAGGTCAACTGTCGAGAGGTTCAAGATAAACTTTTCAACCAGAAACATTGAGCAGGCGCGTGAGGGCGAGTGACCATAAAAAATTACTAAATTTTTTCCATCTATTTTTTATTATTTTTTCTAGTCAAAACGGTATAAGGTAGGGTAGTGTTTGGTCAACCCTATCCCAAATTAAAGAAAACTAAGGTTTTAGATTAAAAGTATTTTCAAAAATTTACAAAATAACCCCTTCTGATTTTTCCAAGTAATGAATTTTGACCCTAACTTTTTTCTACATACACTTATAAATTTTGAGTTAAAGATTCTTCTAAATAATTTTTCAAATAGGACCTGAAGCCTTAGATTTTAAACTCTAAAAATTAATAATAAATTAGCCCTTAAATTTTATTAGATTTAGTTTTTTCATTTATTTTTCTAATTTGGTCCAATAATAACAACATACACTTACAATTATGTTAATTAGCAGATAATGAAGCACTGAACCCTCCCGATCCTGAATTCAATCAACTTTAATCATGTTATACCCAACTAATAAGTAGGTTTTACCCTTTTCGATAGTAATCCCAACGTATTTGATATAATTTCTATTGATATCACACTCTGATAGCCATAAATTATTCTTAGTATGTCCGTGTTAGGATACTACCACGATACATATATTAATAAATATCATTGATATTTGAATATGGATCATTCAGATCAATTTAAACCCTTATTATCTAATAACTTAATTCATGAGGTTGTTGCAATGATTGAATCAGTTCACCCACGCACCTATGTGTTAGTTGTCTTTATTATAAGCATCGTATTGAATATGGAGTAGACTGTCGTGTTATCCCATAGAACTTTCTACTTGGCTTAAGGTCTCAGATGTTTAAGAGCCTGGATTTATCGCTTACATATGAATGTCACTTGAGCTGCTGTGCCTAGTTGTTTATTTTCCCCAAAGGTTTTAGGTTGACATTATTATTTAGTTATACTAATTATTGATACCAAATTTATTCCGCTGATATGGACCTATTATTTGAAGACGTGTGTCTTCCTAGGTGGCAACTGTAAATGTTTATACCGAGCTACTCAACCCCCCGAGGAACTAACAGATTCCTAATGACTCAAGATCATCGAGTAACTAAAAAGCCACGAGGAACCCAGGGGCCCCGAGCAGCTCAAAAGTGTCGAGCTTCTTAGGCGGTCTGAGCTACTAAGTCGGTCCGAGCAACTCAAATACTTGTGGCGTACGTATCAAGGATAACTACGCATTAAATGTACAGTTATTGTCGTACAGATGTTTACGTCTACGGGACAGCTATGCATTATTCATTCACATATACAACCTCATGGCTATAAATACATTGTAACCTCCTCATTAGCAGGGGACTCGAAATTTCTTGATAAACCCATTATCGAGAATTCTGCAAACAGCCAGCAATAACAAATACAGTCGATGTAAGCCATTCTTACAAGGCTGAACCACTTTAAAAATCTTTTGTCTTATATTTATATATTCATTTTTATCTGTGATTAAATAATTAGATCAAATCTAGTTTTTCACATCAACAGATTGGCGCCGTCTGTGGGAAACGACTGTAATTATCATTTTTCACCAAAACAATTCATCACCAATGGCAGATAATCCTGAATCCAGTAATGGAAACGCTGGAAACCCCCCAAATCCATCTACTCCCCCAAATGTTCAAGATCTGGCTGGTATAATGGCTAATCTAGCCCAAGGCCACACAGCCATGCAAGAAACTATGCGACAACTCATACAAACTGTCCAGGGTGGAGTATCTACTCATTCAGGACAACGAAGCGTTCAAAGAAACACCTGTTTACCTTATTTGCGTACTAGGAGAACGTTATTCCTAGAGGAATCTCGATCCAGACGTATCGATTCATATCGCACTAAGAGATCTAATGATTTTTCTTATCAACCTGGTCGAACTTCATCAGTACGAGCTAGAGATACTTAACAAAACATCACTCTCTCTCCAGAAAGGACTAGTGCATCGAAGAGGTTAAGAAGGGTCTCTACTTTTGATCGTTTGGTCCTTAGGAGGAATAAAAGTCCTCCTAGAATTGTGTCGAGGAAATTTCAACGACCATCCGATCTAAGGGAGGGTTTCTCCCAATCGCGACCAACTGCTCATAATGAAAGATCCCAGGAAGCAAATTCAACACGATCTGTTTCTCGAACCAACGGGCCCGAGGAGGGAAATGATGCATGGAAAGGCTCTATTCAAAGGTTGGAGGATAGACTAGGGGAAATGGCTAAGGCCAAGAATCCTCTACAAATAACTTTTGTCCAAGGGACACCTTTTATCCAGGCAATTGTGGATTTTCCCACACCATCATAGTTCAAAGCACCTGTTGTGACTCCTAAATATGATGGAAAAACTGACACTGTTCTTCATATAGAACAATACCAAGCTGCTGCCGATATCTATGCCATGTCAGATGAGATGAGATGTAGGGAATTTTCGAGAACTCTTATCGGATCTGCTCAAATATGGTACAATAATCTTCCTCGGGGGAAGATTTCAACTTTCTTTCAACTGACCGAGCTCTTTATTGGAAATTTCTATTTTGGAGCAAAACCAGTTAAACGAGTAGCACACTTGTTAAGTGTAAGACAAAAAGCAGGTGAGAGCACCAGGGATTATATAACTCGTTTTAATAACGAGAAGCTCGAAGTTATTGATTACGAGGAAAGGACAATAATTACTGCTTTGATAAGCGAACTGTTGCCAAATAAATTGTACTACACTCTAGACAAAGATCCACCTAGAACCATGGCAGAACTAATGGTAAAGGCAACGAAGATTATGAACTTCGAGGAGGCTATGGCTGCGAAGAATAATATGGATACCAAAGAGACCAAGGTGGAGGTTGATAAGGCTAAAAAGAAAGAGCATAAGAATAATGGTGGTAACAAACAGTCAAAAGCAAAGCCAGCCTGGGAACTGTTGAAGAAATTTAGAAATTATACTCCTTTGAAAGTAGACATAAACCACGTTCTGGAAGAAATCAAGAACATTGAGGAGCTAAACTGGCCAGAGAAAATGAAGACAGATCCTGACAAGAGGAATAAGACCAAATATTGCGAGTTCCATAAAGACCATGGTCACACGACCAAAAATTGCATAGCTCTTCAGAATGAAATTGAAGCACTCATCAGACGAGGAAAGCTGGCCAAGTATGTTGATCATCGAAATGATGGAAAGAGCAACGACCGAGAAAAATAGAGGTCTAAATCTCCTCATCGAGTAAAAGAAGATAAGAAGAGAAGTCACGAAGAGGATTCAGATGATGACCAAGACGACCCCGATCTCCCCAAAAGACCAAAATAACCAGAACGTGAGGTATTTTCTATCCATTTTGGATCATTGGAATGTAATGTCATTACAGGTGGAGATGCAGGAGGAAGAGATATGACTGCTGAGAGAAAAGCCTATCTCAATGAGGCTCAGGCTTGCTCGTATATTCAGCGGATAAATCTGGCTGAAGATGATCGCCTGAGGAAGGTGAATAAGGATAAGCTGGTCATTGGTTTCTCTAAGAACGACTTGGCAGGTGTATTATAGCCTCATGATGATCCATTGGTGATCAAGATGAGAATGAGGGAAGTGGTGATTTCACGAGTACTGGTGGATAATGGTAGCTTGGCAGATATCATTTTCTATCCGTGCTTTAACATTTCTAATCTAAAGCTAGACCAGTTGGAGCCATATCATAGGCCCCTCCTTGGTTTTACTGGCGAGAAGGTTTTTCCACTTGGGACGATCAAGTTGGATATGCTTATCGGTACATGGCCTGCTTGTCGAACAGAAAGAGTACGCTTTTTTATAATGGATAAAAACGTCCAATCAACTTATAACATCATCATGGGAAGATTAGGTCTGAAGAAATTTGAAGCAATACCATCTATTGTGCATCAATGTCTAAAATTACCAACCAATTTTGGGGTGGGAGTTATGAAAGGCGATCAGAAAGTAGCTCGAGAATGCTACTATTCATCTACCGAGAAGGAAAAGCATGAGGAATTTAGAAAGAAGACTACTACCTACCAAATAGAAGATGCGGAGATTGAAACATTAGACCCTAAAGACGAGTCCCAACTCGTGAAAGGGCAGGTTATGGAGGCTACTGAGAATGTCATTCTGGACGACTAGTATCCAGAACGAACAACTCAAATTGGTGCATCCTTGGATGAATCAATAAAATAAGAATTGATAGCATTCCTAAGGCAAAGAAAGCAAACTTTTGCGTGGAGCCATGAAGACATGCCAGGAATAGATCTGAATTTCTTGTGTCACGAGCTCAATGTGAACAAGAAAATCAAGCCAGTAAAGCAGCGAAGAAGAGTGTTCAACCCTGAGAAAAATCAAGCTATACAAGAGGAAGTAGAGAAGCTGCAAAAGGCCTCTTTCATTGAGGATGTTAAATTTCCTGACTGGCTAGAAAATCTGGTAATGGTAAAGAAGAAAAATAACAACTGGAGGATGTGTGTAGACTTTACCAACCTTAACTGGGCATGCCCAAAGGATCATTTTCCTTTGCCCCGAATTGATCAACTGGTGGATGCTACCTTGGGGCATGAGCTATTAAGTTTCATGGATGCTTATTCTGGTTATAACCAGATTAAAATGAAGCCTGAAGATAGGGAGAGTACCTCATTTATTACCCCAAGGGGAACTTATTATTATAATGTTATGCCTTTTGGACTTAAAAATACAGGTGCTACCTATCAGCGGTTGATAAACAAGGTGTTTGTAGAGAACATCGGTCATAACATGGAGGTTTATGTAGATGATATGCTAACGAAGAGCAAGAAAGCTGCGGATCATCTAGTTGCTTTAGGCCAGACCTTTGATCAACTAGAGGAATATCAAATGAAGCTGAATCCCACCAAGTGCATATTCGGAGTACGAGAAGGCATGTTTCTCGGATATATCGTAAATCAACGAGGAATTGAGGAGAACCCTGAAAAGATCAAGGCTCTATTGGAGCTACGATCCTCTATGACGAAGAAGGAAGTACAAAGCCTCACAGGGCGAGTTGCAGCACTTAACAGATTTGTGTCACGAGCAACTGATCGATGCCTCCCATTATTCAAAACACTCCGAATGACTTTTGAGTGGAACGACGAATGTGAGAAGGCTTTTCAAGAATTAAAGAAATACCTGGGAGCACCTCCATTGTTATCTAGGCCACTGATGGGAGAAAGACTATACTTGTATCTGGAAGTCTTAGAAAATGCAATAAGCTCGGCACTGATAAGAGTGGAGGATGGAGTGCAAAAACTAATCTATTACACTAGCAAGGCCTTCCGAAGAGGAGAGATCAAATATCCAATGCTGGAAAAGTTAGCACTGGCATTGATCGAAGCAAGTAGAAGAATGATTCCATACTTCCAAGCTCATACTATAGTTGTGTATACAGACATGCCATTAAGGCAAGCTCTGCACAAACCAGAGAAATAAGGAAGATTGATGTATTGGGCTGTAGACTTGGGTGAATATGATATAATTTATGAGCCTAGGTTGTCACTTAAAGGGCAAGTAGTGGCAGATTTTATCGCAGAATTCACCTATCCAGATACCTCCAAAGAGAAGAAGTTAAATACTGACCAGCCTGTGGATGTTATGGGATCATCAAACTTAAACTCCGACCAACCTCAGTCGGTAGACGAGCAAGAGAAGATGGTCGACGAGCAGCAAGAAGTGATGGAGGAGGATATAAGGAAGCATAAAATATTCCATAGAGGAACTCTGTCTGACCAAGAGTTTGATAATGAGATACCTGTGTGGAATGTGTATGTAGATGGTTCTTCGTGCACTATAGGCAGTGGAGCAGGGATTGTTTTAAACAACCCAGATGAGATCGATGTGGAATATGCTCTATGCTTTCAATTTAAAGCTTTTAATAATGAAGCTGAATATGAAGCAATGATTGTTGGTCTTAGTTTGGCAAAAACCATGAAGGCTGAGCAGGTTATCGTATTCAGTGACTCACAATTGATCGTAAATCAAATGTTGGGGGTATATGTAGCAAAAGGAGAATTAATGATCAAGTATCATGCAAAAGCAATGGAGATTGTATCAAGCCTGATCGCAGTATAGTTAATTAGAATACCAAGATTGGACAATGCAAGAGAAGATGCCTTAGCTCGGTTAGCTTCAGTAACACGCACTGAGCTAAGAAGAACAATCCCAATAGAAGTCTTGGCTAGTCGGAGCATAGACGAAGATCTGATGATGAATTTTATTACCCTTAATTTAGGACCATCTTGGATGGATCCCATCAGGGCATATATTGAATAAGGGGCTTTTCCAACTGATAAATTCACAGCCAAGAAATTGAAGTTTAAAGCTGCTCGTTATGTATTGACTAATGGTATTTTATATAGACGAGGAATTATAGCAGGTTTGCAAAGATGTGTGCATCCCTTCGAGGTGAAAGATTTGATTGAAGAGGTCCATGAAGGGTCCCGTGGAGCCCATGTAGCAGGTCGGATGCTTTTGTAAAGAATAATGATGCAGGGATATTATTGGCCAACGATGAGGGCTGATTGTATAGCCTATGCTAAAAAGTGTGACAAATGTCAACGCCTTTCTTCTATTCGAAGAACTCCCCAAGCATTGTTAACACCCATTACTTCCCCTTGGCCATTTGCCATGTGGGGAATAGACTTGGTCAGGCCGCTTCCAACAACCCGATGAAGATTTAAATACCTCGTGCTCACTGTGGATTATTTTACTAAATGGGTAGAAGCTGAGCCTCTTATTGATATGACGTATGGCAAGGTATATCAATTTATTTGGAAGAATATCATTTGTAGATATGGTCTTCCCCATGCATTTATCACAGATTATGGAACTCAATTTGACAACGAGGAGTTTGCTGCGTATTGTCATCAGTCAAACATATTGAAAACCCACTCTGCACCAGGCCATCCCTAGAGCAATGGACAAACTGAGGTGACGAACAGAACACTACTGAATGGATTACAAAAATGACTGGATGATGCAAAGGCAAATTGGATTAACGAGCTATATTTTGTGCTGTGGGCTTATCTTACTACACCGTGAGAAGCAACAGGAGAATCTCCATACATGATGGCATTTGGAAGTGAAGCTGTTATACCTGCCGAATTGGGTTTGCCCACGCACAAAATACTGAATTTTAATTCTCTTATCAGTGACTGGATAAGAAGATTAGACTTGGATATTCTCGAGGAAGTTAGAGAAGAAGCAGTAATCAGGAATGCTGCATACCAAGAACAAACAACTCTGTTCTACAACAAGAGAGTAAAGAAGTGTGACTTGAAAGAAGGGGACTATGTGCTAAAGAAAGTAATTCAAAAGCACAACAAACTGGAAGCTAACTGGCACGGACCCTACAGAGTAATAGAAGTTGTTCGACCGGGGACATATAGGATTGAAACCTTAGAAGGAGAAGAGTTTAAGAATGCATGGAACACAGAGCATCTGCATAAATATTATTAGTAGTTAAAATCCCTATGTAATGCAGGTTTCTTCAATATGAATAAAGTTTAGGATGTTTTACCCAATTATCTCCTTTTGTTGAAATTTTTTGGAGTACTAGTGCTACACACTACGCATCAAGTTCAGAATAATCACGCATCAAGTCCAGGTAAAAAATCCACCAACTTCGGTTGGTCGGGAATTAAAATCCACCAACTTCGGTTGGTCGAGAATAAAAATCCACCAACTCCGGTTGGTCGGGAATAAAAATCCACCAACTCCGAATGGTCGGGAATTAAAATCCACCAACTCCGATTGGTTGGGAATTAAAATCCACCAACTCCGGTTGGTCGGGAACAAAAATCCACCAACTCCGGTTGGTCGGTAAGCCAATTTCAATCAACTCTGATTGTTTAAATTAAGCAATAACATGGAATGTAAGTTGTTCTATTGCTTAGTATTAAAAAATCACTACAATGAGATAAGTACTTACCAACCAACAAGCAAAGACATTCTGCAAATTACTTAGAAGAAAATGAAATGACAAAAGACCAAAACTTTTCATTCAAATCGAGAAGGATTACATATGCTGAAAAAAGAAAAAGGATTACATAAAAATCCTATTCTACTTGTTTCTTTCCCTCTGCCTTTGAAACAGGTTCTACTCCAGCAGGAGGATCATCTAAGGCATAAGGGGAATTTACGAAGTTCAGATCTCGAAGCATCCTGACATTCATCACAGATGGTCGATCAAGCAATTGCTCCGGGCAAGATATCTCAAAATTAGAATGAAGATTGTAGTCGCCGAGATACTTGGAGATTAATAACTGAGGAATTGCCCGGGCAGGAATCCAGCTCATATTAATTTTAAAAGGTGGCACGGGCAACTCGAGCAATCTAGGGTCATAGTAATCCCATAAATAATGGCCCTGCTCCAACTTTAACACCCCCAGTGCATTCATCCATCCTTGCTTGTAACCCTCGTTATTTGAATTCTGGATCCGATCATCGAGATGATAAAGGGCTTCATTATATCCATCCATCCAAAACTCTCTGGGCTACTTGTGAAACTGGTAAGTTAATCTCTTCAGTTGCTCGTGGAGGTTCTTCACTAAAAGTTATTTATTCTCCAAGGCAGAGCTTTGTGTGGAAAGTTTCTCGTTGAGGTTCAGAATCTTCTTGGACATCTCTGACAAAGCTTGATTCTTCGCCACTAGCTGGAATGCTTGATTCTCCAAGACTGCCTGCATTCTAGCTTCTTTAACAGTAACCCTAGCAGCCCTTGCTTGTCCCCGAGAAGCTCTTGCTCGTCCGCGGGTAGAAGTAGAGGGTCCAGTCCTCTTTAAGGTTTCCAATTCATCTCTCAAATTAGCATTTTAGACCTCCAAGAAAGAGAAATCTTCGTCATTGACAGGGACTAAGGCTCCCGATGTAGATGCTACAGATTTCAGTTGGGATATCTCTCCTCGTAAAATATTATTTTCCTGCTCCAGCAGTTTAGCGATTTGCCTATGATCCTCGACCTCAACCCTAGGAATTTTCTCTTTCTTCTCGAAAGAAGGGATGAACTTATCATATCATTTGTCAGCATTTAGTTGCTGATATTTTTTCTCATACCCCTGATGCAAAAGGGTAGAATATTCCTTGTATTGTTGTTAGATTTCCTCGATGGTACCTTGGAGATCTTCAATCATCTTGTAATATGCTACATTATTGGTAACTGCACGGTCGAGCAAGCACTTCAAATATTGGTAGGCTTCAACTGCTCGTTTAGAAGTATCTGGACCAAGAATGTCAATGATTTGAGCTTCATTTAGGTCAGCATGGCCAGCCTTGAAGTAGTCATTGCATTTTTTCATCAGTTCAGTATCATGAGATGATAAGAGCTCCATTCTAGCCATAAACTAGTAAAGAAAAGAGATAAAAATAATTAATAAGAATGTAGACAGAGCAAGAATATGAAGAAGTCAAGATAAACAATCAAAATCTTGAATTTTCATTTCATCATAAAAGAAAAATACAAAAGTTGAGGCTACATCCAATAAAGTGACAAAATAAATACCCAAACTACTCTACAACTTCTCTTTATTTCCTATAACTTCCTCAGGAGATTTTGAGGAAGAGGCTGGTTGCTTGGTGGACACGAGTAGCTGCTCAGAAGGATTAATAGTTGGTTAGGGTTTCTCGGAGCACGATTGAACAGCTGGAACAGTAAGGGCCTGATCTTCAATTACCATGGAGGATTCTTCTGAGGCAGCTTCATCCTCTTCTTCTTCTCCAGAAGAGGGAGGAGGGCCATGAGTATGTTGCTGAAATAGGTCAGAATCTTCAGCGACTTTCAGCTCTTGTAGGGTGCCACCCATCCATTTCTAAAGTATTTAAGGCTAGCATATTCCATTTGTGAGGACATGGAAGCCAAACACTTATTCCAGGCCTTGTCCCAACCTACTCTAAAGGATTTTTTGACATCTTTCTTCCTTTTAACCTTCTCCGAGGAAGTCCTCTCAATAAGAAGTTTCTCGGCAGTTTTTAGCTTCTCCTCCACCTCCTGCTTCTGGCGATCAATATCACGGAGTCTACCAACCTCCTCTTTAACAGATTTGAGTTTATTCTCAAGCTCTACAGCATTCCTGAGTTTATCCTCAAGATCTTTATTATTCTTCTCAAACTCCCCCAATTTCTTCTCTAAATCCTTGGAGGCCTTCATAGCTCGATCTCTCTCTTGCTCGACAGACTTAACCTGCTTCTCCCAAGCAATTTTATTCTCCTCATACTTTTGCTGAGATTCCTTCAAGGACTTGGTTAATCCAGTAAAAGCTTCTTCTACACCTCCCGAGGAGATTGAAGCCTTGATAGCCTCACCCTTCTTCAGAATTATGTTGAAACATGTTACCAGTTGGAAAATTAAAATAACAGTAAGTCAGTACAGGGACATAACATTGAAAAATAAAAATTTGGATTAGTAATACTTACTGAGGCAATATGTTGAGCATCCAAGGTAGTAACCCTGTCACGAGAAAGATTGTCCTCAATACCTTGGAATTCTGGGATAATCCAAGACTTCACCGAGCTCATAGCAGAGCTCGAAGGAACAAAAGTGGGAACACCACCTTCAACATTTAACGACTGAGAGACAGATTCTGCAGGTCTCTCAGAAGAACTTTTCCTTAATCTCCTCGTAGGAGCAGGAACATTCTCAACCAAATATGCTGTCTTGGTTGGTGATATAACAATGACCTCGCTTGGAGAAGAAACAACAACATCCTTAGCGGAGCCACAGGGGGCTTCTCACTAAAATTCTTGGTAGCATCAGAAGGGGGTACTTCTACAGTATTTATCCCCTCTCCTGGGACATATTTTTTACTTCTTTTTGCCTCCATAGCAGGAGAATTAGACTTGTCAAAAAAGAAAGGAACTTTTCTTCTCTTCATTATGTCACCAATAGGAATACTTGATTCAGAGGAAGAACCCTCCACACTAAACTCAGCAACTAGTATTTGGTCAAGATTAACCACCACTGGACGAGCAGTAATGGACGAAGTGTAACTCTTGTACTGCAAAAAATAAGAGGCCGATCTAATGTGCTCCTCGGCCACAGTTTGGTGTAAACTCCAGATAAGTTTCAAATGCTTCAAATTAACCTCTGTCTCCTTTGGAGATTTTCTTTTCCTATCAACTGCAAATAGTAAAAATTAAATGTCTATGATACATTTTGTCAAACACCAAGAAAACAATATTTCAAAAAATAAAAACAACCTAGACCATTGCCATAAGGGGGACACCTGGGACCCTGATATACATCGTCTCCATTTAATGGAGCGTGTTGCCAATTTTTCATAACAACCCCATGCTCGAAGTAATCCCTGTTGGCATCTGGGAGATTGACAACTAAAGCCCTATTTAAAAACCTAGTTTTTAAATAAAAAGTACTATCGCTGACAACCCATCTATAGCAAAACATTATCTCTGGAATCCCTAAACGGGTCCCATGAAGTTGATTTAACATATGAACTTCATTGACTATTCTCCAAGTATTTGGCGCTATTTTTGCAGGAACAACGTCAAAATACTGACAGAATTCCAAACATAAAGGATTGGGAGGAAAAGAGAAGCCACACTCGGCCACAAAGAGACTGGGGAACTAATGTCCCTCAGCTAAAGAGAAATAATCAGAAGGTTCAGAAAGTTCCTCCAAAATGACCCATGAAGGAATTGAAAATTCAGAATGAAATTTATCAATCGATTCAACAACATAAACCATGATGATCAAAGCAAAATAAAAGAGAAGGAAGAAGATCTTACAGGAGAAGAGTGAATCAGTTGACAACAAACGAAGAAAGAAACGAACGCACAAGATAGAGAAAAAATGAAAAGCTCAGAGGCAGATTTGAAAAGTGAAAAAATGATAGGATTTCTGTCGCGTTTAAATACTTTACCTCGGGAATATAAAAAGCAATGATTACCAAAATGGACGTTTGCGTATCCGACGACTAAAAAGAAGAAAAGGGGCACGAAAAACGAAGCGGTTATGTAAGTTCAAAATATTTATGAGGATTGATACTATGCATTTAAAAAGGAGTTGTATACAACGAATGCTCTCCTAAAAACCATACAAATCGAAAATCTAAGCAGCAGAATGTTCCATACTTTTCTTCAACATCAAACTACGAAACATTGGGGGCTTCTGTTGATATGGACCTATTATTTAAAGACGTGTGTCATCCTAGGTGGCAACTGTAAATGTTTATACCGAGCTACTCACCCCCTAAGGAACTAGAAGATTCCTAATGTCTCAAGATCACCGAGTAACTAAAAATCCACGAGGAGCCCAGGGGCCCGGAGCATCTCAAAAGTGTCGAGCTACTTATTAGGCGGTCCGATCTACTAAGTCGGTCCGAGCAACTCAAATACTTGTGGCGTACGTATCAAGGATAACTACGCATTAAATGTACAGTTATTGTCGTACAGATGTATACGCCAATTTCGCCAGATAGGAGCAATCACCAATTTCAAACTAGGTTCAGGAAGAAGTTACTGAAGAAGCACGTCGAATTAATGTTCTCAAAAAAATTCTGAGACAATGACCACTTCCATTTCTTGGGAAGCCAGGAGCAAGTGAGGCTGCGAAATTGATACATCAAATTAAAAAGATATGCAATTGGGTAGGAATTTTCGTAAATCTTCGAGTAGTTTTGGCATCTTATATATTTTATAGTGAAGATAATTTCTGGTGGAAAGCTACAACCCAAAGTCGTAATATAGTCGCCCTAACCTGTGAATAGTTTGAAGAAATCTTCTCCAAAAAGTACTTTTTAAGACAAAAAAAGACCAATTAACTATAGGTTTTCTAAAATTATAGCGGGCTAGTCTGTCCGTGGCCCAGTATGACGCCACATTTATAGAATTACCACATTATGAAGCCTAGTATGTGGGAACTAAAATTAAGAAATGTAAGAATTTTGAGAGAGGCTTGCACACAAGAATTAAAACCTCTACTACCCTTTTGCAAATTCGAGACTTTTCCTAACTCTTTGAAGTTTCTTCGATTATAAAACATAATCCCACACCAGGTTGATATCTACGCCCACGTAGTCCTATAATAGGAACAACCATATTGCTAGAATAATACCCAGGCCTTGAACCCAACTTTATCCCATTTTAGTGGACAAGTTTATTCCCAAATTCATTATAGTAGTACTTATCCAGTAATATGACACTATGAGTGTCAAGAAGTATGACATATCCATTTGTTATGTCCTAAGTTGTACCCCTCTGTGACCCAAAATTGGTTGGGTAATTCTTCGAGACCCAGAGGAACAGTTCCTTCCTATAATCAATGCATGCCTTATAACGCTAGTAGAAAGCCTGAGCTAGTCCCCAATCGTGGGAAAAATTATGCCATATTACCCACACAAAATTTTCACGATGTGGTAGAAGGTACAATATTCTTTTATAATTATCATGCTCATGTTTTATTTGATTCTTGTTTAACTCATTCATTCATCGATCTTAAACTAACAAAAGTTTTACAAATTTTACCAAAGTCACTAGACACTCCCTTAGAAATAAAAGTCCCTACCTGTGAATTTAGCACATCTACTCAAGGGTATGATAATTGTAAAAGTCAGCTACGGTTAGGTATACTCCTTGTAAATTTAATAACCCTAAATATACATTGATTCGATATTATTATCTCAATTGGATGTATTAGCAAAACATCACACTTATATCCATTGTTATCTAAAGAGGACTAAGAAAATCATCCTTTTGTGTTTCAAAGGAATGGGTCATTCCTAACCTTCAACTTCCCAAATCTGAAGTACCATCGCCCCTTTATTTTCTAGAATTTTAGAAAAATTCAATGACGTTTTCCTAGAAAAAGTTCTAGGAATACCACCCTCTCGAGAAATTGAGTTTACCATCAATCTTTACCCAAATACTTTTCCTATTTCGATACCTCCATATCAAATGGCTCCTTTATAATTTTATGAAATTCATACCCAACTAGATGTTTTACTTGAAAAAGGTTTTATTCAACTTAGTTCATCTCTTTAGGGATCACGTATGTTGTTTGCAAAGAAGAGTGATGAATGTTTTAGATTATGCATAGACTACCGTAAGTTAAATTTGGTAACAATTGAGAATAAGTATCCCTTACCTAGAATTGGAGATTTATTCGATAAACTTAGGGGTGCAAGGATCTTTTTAAAGATAGACTTGTGATCAGGTTACCATCAATTACAAGTAAGAGAAGAAGACATTCCAAAAACTTCCTTTCATACTCGTTATGTGCATTTTGAATTCACCATAATGTCTTTTGGATTAACTAGTGCCCCTGCATCTTTTATGGACCTAATGCATAGGATATTTTGACATTTTCTTGATCATTTTGTTATCATATTCATTGATGACATCCTCATGTATTCCCAGAATCTTGAAGAATATGCCCAACATTTAGAGACAATATTAGGTACTTTGAGAAACCGTCGGTTGTATTAAGAAGACAAAATGTGATTTCTCGATGAAAGAGGTGAAATTTTTGGACATGTGATTTTTGAAAGTGGAATCCAAGTCAATCCAGCTAAAATTTCATCGATTGTAGAATGGAAAAATCCCACCAATATCACCATATACAGAGTTTTCTCGGATTAGATGGTTATTATCAACGTTTTGTAGAATGATTTTTCAGAATTTCTCTTCCATTAATAATGTTAATTAGGAAGGAAATGCCATTTGTATGGACTGTCAAATGTTAGAATCCATTACACTCTTTAAAAGATAAGTTAACCACTACGCCCTTCCTAACCATTCCTTATAGTAATCTAAGCTATGATGTGTACATTGATACCTCATTGCAAGGTTTAAAAATATTCTGTGCATGATCTTGAGTTAGCAGCCATAGTTTTTGCTTTAAAAATATGGCATTGTTATTTATATGGTGAGAAATTCCAAGTATTTTCAAATCATAAAAGTTTAAAATACATCTTCACCCAAAAGGACTTGAATTTGAGATAGAGGCACTGGGTGGAGTTTTTGGAAGATTAAAGATTGAAGTTAGGCTACCATCTAGGAAAAGGAAATGTTTTAGCTGAGGCCTTAATACGTAACCCTGTTAGACTTAATAACCTGATTTGTTTTGATGGTTCTACTACCATGGATCAATACATTTTTTAGCCAACCCAGCCTTTTTTCAAAATTCACTAATATCATTACTTTACCAAATCTGAGAAAGAAAATCTTGGAGCACCAACTCCAACATCCCTTTATGATTAAATAACAAACTTAAAGAAATACCCAAGAGTTATCAGACGGTAAGGAGATAGGTCTATGATTTAAAGATATATTATTTGTACCATATGGATCATCATTACTAGAAGAGGTATTATAAGAAGCTCGTCATTCCAAATTCATGATACATCCAGAAATCTAAAAAATGTAACATATAATTAGGAAACAGTATTAGTGGCCAAACATGAGAAACGATATTGAGAACTTTGTGAAAAGATGTCTCACTTGTCACCAAGTAAAAATAAAACAACATTGTCTTAGTGGACTGATTAGGCATAAATTCTTCCAAATTTATCCCTTTAATTTAGTTACTTTTAGCACCTCGAACAACGTAATCGATTTGATTTTATCTCATAATCTTGCTACTGACTTATTCTAATGAGTACACCGAGTTTCTAGTATTTTGTACTAATTTAGCAGGGATTTAATGTCAATAACGAAAGAAAGAAACTGGAAGAATCAAGAAAAGAAAAGAAGGAAAGTCAAAAGGACAAAAGTGTAATTTTTACCCAGAATTCGGATGAGGCACCTAAAGAGAAGTTGAAGATATCAAGTTCATGAGCACATAGAAAGAAACGACACCTTAATCGGAGTCCCGGTGAGAAAGTCAAAGTTGGAGAAAAGAAAGTTAAAGGCAAACTGATCCACAGGAAGACCGGACCGGTCCGCAGTGCCACATTCTTGAGAACCCCAGACCGAAGGCAAACCAAAGGTGAAAGAAAAATAAAAGAACCAGTCCGCACCAGACCGAACCGCCCGACAAATAAACGAACTGGTCCGAATTCCAGGCACACCGATCTGAAGGAGTCCCGGACTTGTCCGAATGTCGAGTTTTAATTTTGTTATCCTTCTCTAATGGAGAGTCCTAGTTCAGCTAAAACTCCTGAAGTTTTGTAGGGTATAAAAACTCGAGTTATTATCATTCTTAGCATGGAGAATTAATATAATTTTCCATTCTTTCAATAAAACCCTAGTTTTGAAGGTAGATTATAATTTTAATTCCAAGAGTGAAGATTATTCAGAATTCTGTAGTTACAAGTAATTTCAATTACTGCCTTTAGTGCTTTGGTAAGATTAGTGAGTAATTTCCCCCGTTTAATTTCTTTTCTACATCGTTCTACAATTCTTCCTTAGTTTAATCATGGTTTTCTGCAATTCCAAAATAGTTTTCATTACTTTCATCATGGTAGGCTAGACTTTTCAAGGTCGGGATACATGAACCCAACCTGATGTGATAGTTTCATGTGTATAACATTAATCCTCTGAATTTAGTGATTTATTATGACCGATTGCGTAGGAACACGACAATTGTAGATCTTTAGATCTTGTTTGCTTCCGAGTAACCGAGATGCTTTATAATACAATTCGAGTGTAACTATTGAAATACTGATTTAGTCGTCCTCAGATTAAGTATGATGCGGAATTGAACCTCATATACGTAATGCTTGGGAGTACTAAATTTTGGGTCTAATTAATCATTTAAATTTACGATTAGTTTTATAACATCAATACACTAGGGTTGGGGGATTATATTCCTGTCCTGTTTTTCTCATCATATACTTTAAAGTTTTAAATCATTCTTCATCAGTATTTTAGGTAATCTAGAATAGTTGCATTTCTTCCATAATTTGAAAATTGCATTTAGTTGTAACCAATTCTCAAATAAATCATCTTTTCCTTTCCTTGAGAGTCAGAGTTAGGATTTTCTTATCTATCCAACGTCTTCACAACTCTGTTGTCCTATTTCCTTGTGGATACGATCCTGACTTACCGGGTTTATTACTAATACGACAGGCTTGCACTTGATCCTAGAAGAGAATGCACATTAGAGACAAAGTAGGGGGTTTGATTAGGCATAAATTCTTCAGATTTATCCCCTTAATTTCGGTATTTTTATGATCCCGTGCGGTGTAAATAGCTTGGATTTGTCTCATATTTATGTTACTAACCCTTTTTGGCAAGCATTTCATATTTTGTATATCTCTTATGTGTTTTACAGGTATTTTATACAAGTTAGTGCCAAAGAGAACTCAAAACAGTGAAAGAAAACTAAGAAACGAGGAGTTAAAGGGCATTTTCATAATTTTCAGCCTTATTTCAGAGGTGGGGCCAACTGAAAAGTTGAAGATCTTTTAATTACAAGAACATTAAAAAAAAACGGCACCTCAATCCGAGCTAGGGTGAATAAGTTATGCCCATTTGAAGTTGAGAAGAAATCCAAGAAAAAAGCTCTCAGACCCAAATCGAACCGAAGCTGAGGAAAAAGAATCGGCCCGCCCATTTGTCACGCTCCAGTTCCGTTACAAAATTAGTCACTCTTATAAGTGTGACAAATTGACAGATACGGGATTTTTATTTTGTGCTTATCTTTTAGCCAAAAGAGTTTTATGTTTTGGGGACTCTTCTAAACGACCTCTAGCCTATATATTTAGTCATTAGGACTCTTTTTATGAAGATTTCATTTATGTAAAAGCTCCATACCAAGTGAGGATACCGAATCTTTGAGAGAGAGAGAGATGTCACAACACGGTAGTGCAGCTGCCGTTGAGGGAGAGGCCCCGTATTGCCCTTTGAGAGACGTCTTATATCCCGAGCGCCCTGTCACTCCGGGATGCATTTTACTCCCGTACAATATTGGGCAATTTCACTTCAGAAATGGGATGATCCAAATACTTCCCACTTACCATGGACTGGATTCAGAAAAGCTAGATTCCCACATTATGGAATTTGAGAAGGCGTGCGAGACGCTCAGTGATCAAACTTGCACAAAAGATGTGCTCCGCCTAAAACTCTTCCCATTCTCGCTAAAGGATAAGGCTAAGACCTGGCTATGGTATTTACCTCCAAACTCTATTTCATCATGGAATGAGCTACAATCCAAATTTCTCAAGAAGTTCTTTCCTCCACATCGAACGAATTCCATCAAGGCTCAAATTCAAACATTCCGACAACTAGAAAATGAGTCATTCGAACGATTCTACGAGCGTTTCAATGAGTTAATTTCCTCGTGTCCCCATCATGGTTTTGATAAAATGCAAATCATTTCCTTTATCCATAATGGGCTGAACATTAACTCCAAGAAACTCGTTGAGACCATGGGTAGTGGTCCGTTTGTCGACTTAGACGCCCATGATGATTAGCTTCACCTGAGGTATGTCACCAAGACTACCCAATCTTGGGATACATCTGACCCTAACGTCCAGAATCGAAATCATCAAGTAACCACCATTCCATCGACGTCCGACCTTTTTCATGTAGAAAAGAATTTTATAGCGGACAGTCGACTCGATATGCTTGAGAAAGGACTGTGAGACATACATGAGGTATTGGGAAGAGGACCAACTGGATCCATCCCTAACCCTGTTGAGAAGGTATGTGCAATTTGTGAGGCGGCTCATTCAACTAAGGAATGCCCAACTATACCCGCCTACAAAGTGATGCTTCAAGAGCAGGTCAGTGGCATATGAGGCTTTAAGGCTAATTTCGGCGCCCCGCACGGGAATTATCACAACCCTTCATGGAAAAACCACCCTGGTTTTATCTATGGGCAACAACATGCTGCGATGAATCCTAATTCTCATGTTGCCCCTCCTCCACCATCGCATTTTCAACAAGCTCCACACATGCAAGGACATGTGCAAGCACCACCACCTCAAGGAGCATACATCCCTCCACCGCGAAGAAGTATTGAGGATATGATCAACCACTTTATCAATACCCAGACTGCAACTAATGCTAGGCATGAGTGCATGATGAACAACATGAATGCGAATATTTCACAGTTGCAATCATTGTTGAGTATCCAAGAGAAAGGCAAGTTTCCTGCCCAGGGCCAAAGACCGCCCCAAGGTTAAACTAGTGTTAGCTCCACCTCGACAGAACATCGGGAGCAATGTTAAGATGTGACCACTCTTCTTAGTGGGAAAGCCATTGATTTATCACCTCCCCCACACGATACTACCAAAGACAAGGAGATTTCTCCCAGCATGAAAGAGGTCGAAGATGTCCCCTTGAATGAGAGTGAGAAAGAGGACACTAGTGAGCCTGAGGTAGTAGTGAAACCACCCACTGTGGCACCGTTACCTCAAAGGTTGATTCCGTCCCATAAAGGAAACCCCCGTGATGAAGTGCAGGACGTGCTAAAGCAAGTAAAGCTGAATTTACCTTTCCTCAATGCTATTAAGAAAATTCCAGTTTATGCAAAAGTCATCAAAGACTTGTTGACGGTAAAAAGGAGGATGAAGGTAAAGAAAAATGTCTTCCTAGCACAGAACGTGAGCTCCATCCTACTCAATGATCTCCCACCCAAGTTCAAAGATCCCGGTGCACCCACCATTTCCTGCATCATTGGAGAAAATAAAATTGAGAAAGCCTTACTTGATTTGGGAGCAAGTGTCAATATCCTCCCTTACGCCATATATAGGACACTTGATTAGGGTGGCCTCAAGCCCACAAAGGTCACTCTCCAATTAGAGGATCAAACCGTGAAGATCCCACGAGGCATAGTTGAGGACATGATCGTCCAAGTTGACACTTTCTACTTCTCGATAGACTTTGTCATTTGGGACACGGAGCCCTCCTTCACCTCGAGCAACCATGTCCCCATCATTCTTGGGCTCCCGTTCTTAGCTACAGCTAATGCAATCATCAACACTCGAAATGGGAAAATTTAACTCACTTTTGGGAACATGACGTTAGAGACTAACATCTTCCATATCGCCTAACAGACGGGGGAAGAAGATGATCTTTACGCGGTGAGCCTAATAGACAAGATCGTAGAGGATTATTTCGAGGAAACTTATTGTGTAGATGCCTTAGGGTCTTGTTTAGTGTCAAGTGACGAGAGTGTGGGGACGTACACCGCATTCGAGAGGGAGGTTAAGGAGTTGAGAGAGTTATTTGATGAGAAAGCGTCGGACGAGGATGCGAGAGATGTAAGTTGGGTTTCTAGATTCGAGGAGTTACCACCAAGGGATACACGCATGGTTCCCTCTAATAAAAAATTTCCAACCCTCGAATTCAAGAAACTCCCCTCCCATATTAAATATGCATATCTAGTAGAGGATGAGACATTTCCCGTTGTTGTCTCCTCTAGCCTAGACGAAGAGTAGGAGGGTAAATTGCTAAATATTCTGAGGAAGCATCAAAATGCTTTTGGTTGGTGCATTGCTAATTTGAAAGGGATAAGTCCTTTGATTTGCACTCACAAGATCCATTTCGAAGAGGATATCAAGACCGCGAGAGAAATGCAAAGAAGTCCAAACCCTAATATGAAAGAAGTAGTGAGAACCAAAATTATCAAGTAATTGGATACCGAGATTATCTAACCAATATCGGATAGCAAGTGGGTGAGCCCTATTCAAGTTATCCCGAAGAAGTCGGGCATGACAGTGATTGAGGATGCTAAGGGAGAGCTATTTCCCCAACGTAACACCACCGGGTGGCGCGTTTGCATTGATTATCGAAAACTCAATGCGGGAACTAGGAAAGACCACTTCCCCTTCCCATTTATTGATCAGATGCTGGAGAGAGTAGCGGGCCACCCTTACTATTGCTTCCTTGATGGTTATTTCGGATATAATCAAATTGAGGTAGATGTACTTGACCAAGAGAAAATAACTTTCACTTGCCCTTTTGGTACGTTTGCCTACAAACATATGTCATTTGGCTTGTGTAATGCACCCGCGACCTTTCAAAGGTGCATGTGGAGCCTATTTAGCGACATGGTCGAGAGGGGAATCGAAGTGTTCATGGACGATTTCAGCATTTTTGGCACCTCTTTCTATCTTTGTCTAGAAACATTGGAAAAAGTACTAGCCCGGTGTGTGGAAAAGAACTTAGTGCTGAATTAGGAGAAATGGAATTTCATGGTCACTGAGGGAATAGTTCTTAGCCACATAGTATCATCCAAAGGGATGGAAGTTGATAGGGAAAAAATAGATGTCATAGTGGATCTTCCCCCACTAAAATCGCTCAAAGACGTGCGCTCCTTCTTGGGCCACACGGGGTTTTATCGAAGGTTCATTAAGGACTTTAGCCCCATCGCTAGACCCTTAACCACCCTACTCATGAAGGTCACCCCATTTAAGTGGACAAAATCATGCCAAAGCTCTTTTGAAAAATAGAAAACCATGCTTGTGTTCTCTCCCATCATGCAAGTTCCGAATTGATCTTTACCATTCGAACTTATGTGTGATGCTAGCGATTATGCGATTGGGGCTGTTTTGGGCCAAAGAAAAGATAAGCAGACTCACGTCATCTACTACGCTAGCCGGACTCTTATCGGACCACAACTCAACTACTCTACCACGGAGAAGGAATTGTTAGCGGTAGTCTTTGCCCTTGATAAATTTTTGTCATACCTTATCGGTTCCCCTATTACTTGCTTCACCGACCACGCGATATTGAAATACCTACTTGTAAAGAAAGATGCAAAGCCGCGCCTCATAAGGTGGATCCTACTCCTACAAGAGTTTAATATCCCCATTAAAGATAAGAAAGGAGTAGAAAACGTCGTTACCGACCACTTATCACGGCTTTCGTCCGACGTACCTAGTGATCTTATACCCATAGACGAATACTTTTTGGATGAGCAACTTTTTATACCTCTTCTTTGCCCTGGTTTGCGAACATAGTGAACTACCTTATTCCGGGAGCCGTCCCTTCCGATTAGGCACCGCAAGATAAGAAGAGGTTTATTACTTAGTCACGCATGTTTTTCTATGACGATCCCTTCCTGTTTAAATATTGCGCCAACCAAATCATCCGACGATGCGTACTCTATTACGAGATCCCAAAAGTCATCCAGTTTTATCATTCGGAAGCTTGTGGAGGCCATTTTTGACGAAAAAGACAGCCGCTAAAATTCTGCAATGCGGCCTCTATTGGCCCACAATATTTCGGGATGTGAACGTTGCTTGTAAATCTTGCAATAGGTGCCAACAGATGGGAGCAATTACCCGATGAGACATGATGCCTCTTACCCCCATACTCATTATTGAGATCTTCGACTATTGGGGTATTGACTTCATGGGTACTTTCCCCCTGTCCTTTGGTTTCCTATACATCCTTGTCACGATAGACTATGTTTCTAAATGGGTGGAAGCTATATCTACCAAGACAAATGACAACAAAGTGGTGATTAAGTTCCTACAGGAACACATACTTTCCCGCTTCGGTGCTCCGAAAGCGATAATTAGTGATAATGGCAAACACTTTTGCAATAGGCCATTCACGAAGCTCATGAGAAATTATGGTGTCGTTCACAAGGTTGGAACAACTTATCACCCACAAATGAATGGGCATGCCGAACTAGCGAATCAAAAAATCAAGAACATTCTAAAAAAGACAGTCAATCCTACCCGGAAAGATTGGTCACTGAGATTAAACGATTCGCTATGGGCCTATCGTACCGCATAAAAAATTCACTCGGCATGTCCCCTTTCCGCTTTATGTATGGAAAACCTTGCCGTCTTCCCATGGAGTTAGAACACAAGGTGCGTATTGAGAAATTAAGCAGTTGAACTATGCCATGGATAAAGCCAGTAAAGCTCGCAAGCTTCAATTAAATGAGTTAGAAGAGCTACGCAATGATGCGTATGAGAATGCTAAAATTTCCAAAGAAAGGATGAAACTCGCTCACGATAACATCATTCGTGCAAAGAGTTCCTTCTCGAGAAAAAAGTTCTTCTCTATAACTCCCGGCTTCATTTCTTTTTGGGAAAGTTGCGGTCACGATGGTCTGGCCCGTTCGTTGTGAAGAATGTTTTCCCTCACGGAGCTGTTGAGTTAGACGATTTGAAAGGGGGAAATACATTCAAAGTAAATGGACAACGCCTAAATCCATATCTAGAGGCGTGTGTGGAAGAAGTCGACACCGTTTGGTTATCGAACCCCATTTACGGGGTATAGTGAGCTGCTACAGTAAGGTCGTCACACCCCCGACGCGTATGGGGTGAATTCTTGTGTATAGTATATGGGAGTCGTGTGCGTAGTGAGAGTCCATAGGATTAGGGTATAATAAGGTGAAAACATTCACATGTTTCGGGAAATTGAGTCAAATCGCATTGACCATTGGTTTCGAGAGGTTTTTAGTCCAAAATTGATAGGGAGTATGTTGTGAAAGTGAAAATTTTCGGAGAAGAGTAATCGAAATTAAGTTAGGGGATGAAATCCATCTCAGTTCAAGCCTCGAACCGGTTCCTTTATTTTAGGGCCGAACCAATCCGGCTACTGAAGAGTTCGACTATTAAAGGATCGAAACAGTTCGGTCCCCAGGCGGACCGGTCCGCCCTCTGCAGAAGTTTTCCCCCCTTTCCTGAGGTGCACCCCCCTTCTCCCCAATCCCCTCCCTTCCCTCCCAATTCGTCCCCCCCATACCCAACCCTTCAATTTCCCTCCCAAATACACCCCCTTTTCCCTCCAAACCCTTTCCCTCCAATTACAAACCCTACCCACACCCTTCCACCTATAAATAACCACCCATAGCCTTCCTTTCTCTCCACACTTTCAACCATCACTCCTCTTTTAAAAATTTTCCAGCAAAACCTCTCCCTATTATCATGGCCCAATGACCTGCCCCCACCAAAAACGACTCCACTGACATCCTCCCCTCTGACCATGGTGAATTCCGCTCCCGCTAAGAGGAGCGTTGGTTCAATCGGTTCTTCAGTCCGGATCGCAAACTCCACATGGAGCGCGCTGTCTAATGGACAGGCCTGCCCAACTCCGTCACCGCCCTCTTCATGGTTAGGGGTTGGTACCGATTCCTAAATGAACCATACAAAGCAGTTTGGGCAGCCGAGGTTCGTTCCTTCTATGGAACCCTTATTCGGACGGGCCAATTCGAATCTCAAGCATACGTGAATGGCACCGTCATTCCCTTTTCGTTGGCCCTTCTCACGGCCAAGTTGGTCGAATACGACGTTTTCGATGTTCAAGAATTCACCTACCCAAGGAATGTCACACCGGTCGCCAAAGAACTGATTATGGGGCGTATTGCCCCCGATGTTGCATGGACTAGGAAAACTGTCGCTGTTGGACGTCTTAATGAGAAAGCGCGCCTCACATTCCAAATTGTGTGTGCAAATATTTTGCGAACGTCCAATGATTCAGCGATGCGTCCCCGTTAGGCCACATTGACCTACCACCTCTTTGACCCCACCACTTCCATTAACCTGGCCCGCACCCTATACGCCGACATCATCACCGCGGCCCTGGATAAAAAAGGTGTAGCCCCACTCCCATATGCACGATTGATTACCTCCATCCTCAAGGACGCTGGCATTGCGACGCCACTTGATCATACTCGCTTCCCCGATCCTTTTAGACAGGGAATTCGCACTAAGAGTGCCAGACAGCTAGCCGTCCTTCGGGCGAGGTGGGGAAGTGATAGCGAGGATGATGCTGCCTCGAGTGAGAGCGAAGAAGAAGAAGAAGCAGCCGTCGCTGATGTGGAAACGGGTGACACAGGTGCGAATGAAGAGTCGCCGAAAGAAGAAGATCACCCTGATTTTGAATGGGCGGGTAGCGACCTCACGAACCGTATGTCGGCCCTTGAGACGAGATTCGACAACTTTTTGACCGACTACCGTCGCGATACCAGCATGATGTTTCTCTTCCAAGTCGACATATATCGACGCCAAGGGGATCCCAACGAGCCATTTCCATCCTACTTCTATGACCCCTATGGCCCCGACGCGCCCAACTCTTCCCAACCCCCACCCCAGTGAAGCTTTATTTGGTTGTGGCAATATTTATTTGTTTTTCCTGTTTCACACGGTTGTATGTTTTTTTCCTGTTATTGTACCATAGTCATGTTTTATATAAAATATGCATTTTCTCCATTTGTTTGTTTTATTTATCGCACTTCTTATTTTTCCTTATTTAGATTATAGTCCTTTTTGCTTGAGGACAATGCAAAAGTCTAAGTTATGGGGGTCACAAGTGCGTATTTCTAAAACTCCACAAATTTTCAAAAATGTCCAAAAATTTCAAAAAAAAAATCATAAAATTTTGGAAAACCAAAAATATTTTTGTTCAAAATAAATAAAAATTGAAATTCAAAATTTTCAAAAAAATCATTAAAAGTCGGATTGAAATCTCAAGTTGTAAAATTCAAATACACAAAGCCAAAACTGACCAAAGATGGAAATTGAGCGAAAATTGACGACTTAACGAATAAGTGTGGAGATTAACAAACCTGATGAGATTCGAGCCTATCCCTTTTGGGGAGTTTTTAAATCAACCCGAGTTAATTGTTAACTCAAAGTTCTTTTCAGCACCTAAAGAGTCGTCGAGGATCTCAATCCTTTCACTTCGATCGGTTATGAAAAACGTGTGTGATATTGCTTTGGAAAATATGCCAAAATTGATCTCTAAACGTAAATTCATCTTGAAACGCATATGGTAAAGCAATTGAACTTTTGGACAATGAAGTAGGCCCTCGTTTATCAGCCAAAAATATTGGCCAGAAAAGATGTGAAAAAAAAATCACCCCTTTTGTAACCCAAATTGAGCCAAATAGATTTTTTCGTTCGTTTGACAACCCGAAAAACTTAAATAGCCCAGAATTGTGAAAAATGGAAAAATTCAGGATTTATGTCCGAAAAGTGCATATAAAGGGGCAAGAAAAAATAGACATGCTTAACAAAAATAGCAAGAAAAGAAAAGAAGTGAAAAATAGAAAAAATAGAGAAAAAGAGCAAAAAAAAGGAGCAATAGCCCGAAAAAAGCACAAATGGACATCATAAATAACTTTTCCAATGCCACCCTTCCCTACCATTGTCATTTTACCCCATATACCTTAAAACCCAAAAAAGTCCTAACCGAGACTAAATTGCGAAATTGGTTACCACGTGGAGAGATAATACACCAAAATATTATAAAAGAGATAATGCGTGAATAAGAGTCAATGTTCTCATCAACGGTATTCCGTTGATGAGATCCTATCACTATGAAATTTTCGGCTTTCTACTTGTGTGCATGACTTTGTGTCCATTATATTTACTCTTTATATCATGCATACCGAGAGAATAGCCACATTCCGAGTGATTCGTTTGAGAGAGAATTCCTTGAGAATTTGAAATCAAAAAGAATTTTTGGATAAGTAACGTAATGGTCAATCGGTGGAAATCCGCAGTTAAATTTTTGGCTTCGTACACACGCACTATGATTTGAGACTTGTAAATATGACTTGATGATGACTATTTTCTGGGAAAGTTTTAATTATATTATTTTTGTGTATTTTGAAGTTTCTTGAGTCAAATTTTGTGGGTATATTCTCTGCAAACCCTCATGAGACACCACTTGTCATACTAGGGTGACCTAGGGGTTTAAAGGCTTGTTGCATATGCTAAATGCAATCGCTTGCCAGCGAAAAAGGTATTCTATCCCAATAAAATGATTTTCAAGAGTAAAGCCTTGCTAGGATTCTTTTACATTGCTCGGGACGCGCAAAGTTCTAAGTTAGGGGATTTGATTAGGCATAAATTCTTCCAAATTTATCCCTTTAATTTAGTTACTTTTAGCACCTCGAACAATGTAATCGATTTGATTTTATCTCATAATCTTGCTACTGACTTATTCTAACGACTACACTGAGTTTCTGTTATTTCGTACTAATTTTGCAGGGATTTATTGTCAATAACGAAAGAAAGAAACTAGAAGAATCAAGAAAAGAAAAGAAGGAAAGTGAAAAGGGCAAAAGTGTTATTTCTACCCAAGATTCGGATGAGGCACCTAAAGAGAAGTTGAATATATCAAGTTCATGAGCACATAGTAAGAAACGAGACCTCAATCGGAGTCTCGGTGAGAAAGATATGAATAGTCAAAGTTGGAGAAAAGAAAGTTAAAGGCATACCGATCCGCAGGAAGACCGGACCGGTCCGCAGTGCCACATTCAAGAGAACCCCGGACCGAAGGCAAACCAAAGGTGGAAGAAAAATAAAAGAACCGGTCTGCACCGGACTGATCCACCCTATAAATAAAAGAACCGTTCCGGATTCCAGGAAGATCGATCCGCAGGAGTCCCAGACCGGTCCGGATGTTGAGTTTCAATTTTGTTATCCTTCTCTAATGGAGAGTCCTAGTGGAGCTAAAACTCCTGAAGTTTTGTAGGGTATAAAAACCCGAGTTATTATCATTCTTAGCACGGAGAATTAATATAATTTTCCATTCTTTCTGTAAATCCCTAGTTTTGAAGGTAGATTACAATTTTAATTCCAAGAGTGAAGATTATTCAGAATTCTGTAGTTACAAGTAATTTCAATTGCTGCCTTTAGTGCTTTGGTAAGATTAGTGAGTAATTTCCTCCGTTTAATTTCTTTTCTACATCGTTCTATAATTCTTCCTTAGTTCAATCATGGTTTTCTGCAATTCCAAAATAGTTTTCATTAATTTCATCATGGTAGGCTAGACTTTTCAAGGTCGCGATACATGAACCCAACCTGATGTGATAGTTGCATGTGTATAACATTAATCCTATGAATTTAGCAACTTATTACGACCAATTGCGCAGGAACATGACAATTGTAGATCTTTAGACCTCGTTTGCTTTCAAGTAACCGTGATGCTTTAGAATACAATTCGAGTGTAACTATTGAAATACCGATTTACTCGTCCTCAGATTAAGTATGACGCGGGATTGAACCTCATATACGTAATGCTTGGGAGTACTAAATTCTGGATCTAATTAATCATTTAAATTTACGATTAGTTTTATAACATCAATACACTAGGGTTGGGGGATTGTATTCCCGTCCTGTTTTTCTCATCATATAGTTTAAAGTTTTAAATCAATCTTCATCAGCATTTTAGGTAACCTAGAATAGTTACATTTCTTCCATAATTTGAAAATTGCATTTAGTTGTAACCAATTCTCAAATCAATCATCTTTTCCTTTCCTTAAGATTCAGAGTTAGGATTTCCTTATCTATCCAACGTCGTCACAAATCTGTTGTCCTATTTCCCTATGGATACGATCCCGACTTATCGAGTTTATTACTAACACGACAGGCTTGCACTTGAGCCTAGAAGATAACGCACATTAGAGACAATTTTTGAGTCGCATCATGGACTTATCCAACCTCTTTTGTTCCCCTAGTCGAAATAAGATCACATCACAGTGGACTTTTTTAGTTGATTTCCCTGTATATCCCACAGATACAATTTTGTTTAAGTGATAGTATACTGACTCACGAAATTGGCCTATTTTCTCTGAATGAAAACTATTATTCTTCCCAAAAGATCTGTAAACTCTACATCCGAGAAATTATTCGATTATATAGAATCCCTTTATCCATAGATTCAGATCGAGATTATCGTTTTGTAAGTAAATTTTGGCAAGCAATCTAAACTGCAATGGGTACTAAACTTCATCTCAGTACCGCATATCATCCCTAAACCGATGGACAATATGAACGTACTATCCAAACATTATAAGGCATTTTAAGAGCCCGTGCTTTAGATATGCCGAATAATTAGAGTGAACACTTGTTATTAATTGAGTTTTCTTAATATAATAGCTACGAGTAAAGTATCAAAGTTGCCCCATTTTAAGCCTTGTATGAAAGACCATGTTGATCCCTAATATGTTGGACCAGATATAGAAATAGCAAGAAATTTGGCCGTGAAATAATTCAAGAAACCATCGAGAAGATACAACAAATCAGAGAAAGACTGAAGATGACCTAAGATAAAAAGAAATGCTTCGCTGATCATCACAGGAAGCCCGTAGAATTTCATGTTTCTGATAAAGTATTCCTAAAAGTGTCTCCCCAAAAGAATTCTATGCGTCGTAAAGAAAGGAAAACTAGCACCAAGATACATAGGACCCTTTAGCATCACTAAACGTGTTGGCCCTATGGCTTATGAATTAAATATACCGATGGAGTTATCTAGTATTCATAATTTATTCCATGTGTCTTAATCATGCCAATACATTCTAGACCCTACACATGTGATTATGTGGCACAAAATCTATGTTCAACCCAGTCATGAGTTTGAAGAACGTTCTATTCAAGTTCTAGACTGCCAAGTTAAAGTTCTCAAAAAGAAGGAAATTCCATTGGTAAAGATACTCGGGGAACATCAAAATCAACAAGAATCCTTGTGGGCACCAGAATAGGCAATGAAGAAACAATATATCGAGCTTTTTATAGGTAAATTCGAGGACAAATTTTTTATTAGGTTGGTAGACTGTAATACCCGCGTAGTATTGAACCTAAAACAGTCAATTACGATTCGATAGTTAAATATATGGCCTCATATCTTCCCTATAACTTAGTCAAATTCAAAAACACCCTAATAAAGATGAACCTACATATAAAAATCTATAACCTTTCTTAATTATCCAAGTACCCCCAAGGTTATAAAATGATCAAATTATCCCTGTCAAATTTTGAAAGAAGTATAACTTGACCTTTATTTCACCCCAAGACCAAAACTTTACATCAAATTGAACCTTTAGACCTCAAATAATTTATTTTTTAAAATCCTAAGCCTTAAACTTTCATAAAATTACACAAATGCTCCTAAAATATGCAAATTTGTCATATTAAATATGTAATAAATATAAAACTTGCTCTTAAAGGACCAAAAACTAAAACCAAACTAATTAGACTTTCCTTCCCTACCAAGTAAGCATCACCATCAATAGAATAGGACAAAATTCACATGCCTTACACCATTACACCATGAGAACTTCTTTCCCTAAGTTTTATCTTCTTAAATACTCGGAGAATCCACCTCCCAATAACACCAATCAACTCCCCTTAGCCTAGTGTATAAATCTCCCATGAAATACAGTTTCAAAACCCATCCCTTCGATAAAAACCAAACTTGAAATTTTCTCTCCAAACTGGTAACCCATGATTTTATGCATAAATTCTTATTTTTTTCTATTTAAAATGTTTTTTGCACCATCATAATACCCAAACCAATAAGAAGAACCAAACTCTTGCGTGTAGAATAGCCTATATAGGCAGAAACTCTAACAATCCACCTTAAATTAACCTTCGGTCCTTTAATTTAGAAAAATTCCAAGCATAGCCCTAAAATTTTCATAAATTACCAAAGTGCCCCTATAAATTAAATTAGGATACTTTACACATTCCTATACTTAATTGACCCCAACTTTCAATAAAAGTTTAGCATAAGGACATATATTTTATTGGATGTTCATAAAACAATCCATTAAGTTTGCATAATAATATGAAGGCATCTATACTTTGATAAAATGAACTAAAATTTTTGAAACTTTCATAAAAATTACCTAAGGACCCAAACTTGTTTATTCTTTTTCCCCCTAGTGACATGGCACCCGCTGGATAACCAGCACAGCTGTTTCCATATGGGTAACCTATGGTACCTTTTTTACATCCAATATCACCATGCTAGAAACTTGTGTAAGAAATCTCAAACTTCACCTCTTATTCAACTAATAAACTCTTCTAAATGAACCCTATAAATACCCCTTCTTACCTCGATCGAAATACATCCCAGTTGAGTGAAATTTCAAAGTAAAGTTTTGAAAGTTTTTACATTTTTGTGATTTTATGTATGAATGTTAGTTTCTTGCATATGTTTATGTTTCTACATATCTTTAGAGTAGAAATATATTTTTACATGTGAAGTTGACTTGTATATGCACTGTATGAGCTCAAAAACCACAAAACACCATTAAAGCTTGAGCTTTAATAGTGGATTCTGCTTCCCTAACTTTGAACTAGTTTCAAAGTGGGTTAAATTGAGCTTAGTTTCTCAAGAATGTAGGTGGATGTTTAATTGAACTAAGAATGACTCTTGATATCTCAAATCACGAATTAAAGTTTTCGGCCCTAAAATATTTAGAATACAAATTCTCGGTTTCTACTCCACCAAAATACTTCAAACCAAGTTTAATATTCCCCATTTTTTACGAAGAATAACACCTTTATTATGCTGAAATGAGAATCATAACTTTTAAATAGTTCATTTGGTCAAAATTTTACCATTTGTTTTATAGAAATCCAATAGCTCAATTTAGCCCACAAAAATTCTTAAAACTAATATGGTTAGATTCCTCTTCAAAAATTAGACAACTTTCATTCAGAAATCAACTTGAAAGGAATTCTAAAATGTTTCGAAATCAAGGTCAAAGTTTTAAAACACTAAAGTCAAAATGTCGATAGGTTGAAGTTGATTAAAAAACACGCGCGCGATTCTAAGTCAAACCAGGCATGTCACAAATTTGATTGGGTGTATGAGGGGGCGTCTCCAATTAAAAATTTCTAACTTTTTTCCAATACTTTTATTTTTTAATTTTGAACAAATCGGTTTACTACGTCACCCTCTTTGGATTCCAAGAAAGTGTTTTCTTGAGAAAGTCAGTTTTAAGTTTAATATATAACTTTTATATTTACACTTAACGCCTGCCTACTTTTTCACATATTTAAAAACTTTCCCAAACTTTTTCAATAATTACTTGAGTATAATTAGACTTTTTGTCTTCTAGCACTAATTTTAAATCCTAATGTATAAGGATAAAAAATTTATTTAAAAAGTTTTTGAAAATTATACTTTAGACCCTTTTTATTTTGAAAATTATATTTTATTTAAAAAGGTTTTTATTATTTTTACACTGAAATCCCTTTTGAATTTCCATTTTGGTACATAACCTAAACATTGTTTTAGACATATATAGCCTAATACACTTGTTATGGTTTTCAAATTACCCAGTCTACTAGCAAATTAGCCGCAAAACCAACCAGAATTCATAATACTCAAAGTAGGTGATTTAAATTTCAAAACTAGACAATTTTGAGCTTATGTCTTTTAATTACTGATTGTTATATCACTCTGTGATAGTTTTGAACTCCAAATTCAAATACGAACTGTTTTGAGTAGTTCAAGTTTATGTCGTAATATTGATTCCTTCGACATTCTCGATTATTTTCGAAATCAATAAACCATTACCGAATTATTGAACCCTTTCACCCTTCATTATGGCAGAGCCCTGTAACTTATTGTTAATTTCATATAACCTTGCAATTTATTATGCTTATCAATAAAAACACCAAGTAGCATACCATGCGATTCATGGATTAGACCCCGGTATACCACGGTAATTCAAATTGCCCTATAGGACTCAGATGTTGAGTGACTAGTTTTGTGTATGGGTATATACGTATGAGTGCCACTCTAGATAAGTGTGTCGATATACATTTTACTATTCTTCAATTATTTAGATTGTATGTTTAAGTGTATTTTATGCCTTTAGCGATATCGTAACGGTATGTCTACGCTATTGAAGCCCTATAACGAATAATTCATGGGTTATCGTGTTATAATTTGAACAAATATCACAGTAACTCGATATTTATTTATCTAGTTATCTTCACTATATTATTCAATTACATATCAGTAAGCTTCAGTATACCTTTGATAGTCTTATGATATTTCAGTTTGTTTCAATATATATACATTCAAGAATTCTCTTCCATTACTTTCTAACCCCTTATCATCTTCTATATCTTGTACAAAAATAAAATTATCTTCTTTACATGCTTGCTTAATTGTTTTCATTCTAAATGGACGATGAACCTGAAGAAGATCAGTTACCGCACGGATCCTTGAACTTTTATTCTCTTCTACCTCCGAAAATATTCGCAGTTACGTACATGTGGGTAGTGACAAACAAAGATGGTAGTCCCCATTGGAATATCTACACTGCAACTTATCATCTCTTATGATTCTCGAGTGTTTCTTCGATGTTTGTACGGCATGAATAATTAATATTGTATTTTCTTTTATTATCAGACTCCAATATGTAATAAGATGTTGGGCATCTACCTAATACGAGTCTTTCAATTTCGTTGCCCTAAAATTATTGTTGTATTTCACTTTATTCTCATTTATCATTAAAAAGCATAAATATGCGCGGATGCGACAACATGGTATCAGAGAGTAACTGAATTTTATGCCCATAAGGGACAATTACGAGATACTTCGCCTACGTCTTAAAATGATTATTATTTTAAAATATTTTCCTTACTATATTTTGTTACTCATACTGTTTTGGTGTAATGAACATTTTGGATGATATTTATCTCGATATTTTTTATTCAATGCACGTACGCTTTGAGCGAGCTATCAAAGAAGAGGGATATGCCAAATTATGCCAACACATCCAAAGCATCGACCGTGACTGGACAATTTCTACTTCAGAGATTAGACATAGTTTTACACATTGGTCGCCAAATGGGAGAAGCCCAGGCTACTAGACAAGCAAAAATGTTTTTCGAAGATCCATAATTTTTACACCAAGCAATCCATCTCGTGTGGGACGTGGTACCGCCCAACGAAGTTACTGTGACTCCTGGTAATCCAATAGACTATGGACGTTTTCCCCCCCATTACTATAATATTTATCCCTACCTATACCATCACTTCACTAAATTCCTCAGATGATGACTTCAATCCTTCTGAAGATGACTCTGATCCCGAATATGAGCAAGTAGTTCCTCGAATGGCTTAAACTGATCACCATAATGTGGATGTAATTAAGTAAAAGTTCAAGTTTGCAAGTAGATGACCTTCACTATCCTATCATAACCTAATAGTTCTTTTTTGTTTTCTTTGTGTGTTTATAATAAAACTTACAGTCATATCCTTTTCTCTTTTGTTTGTTTTCTTCGTTAGCTATGTACTATAAAATCTAATATCATATAAAATGATGAGTTGTTGATATATATTTACTTGTAATATATCTATTAAAATATTATCTATATAGTGTGGTTACTACTCGAGCAACTACCGGTGGAATGCAAGAAGAACAATCTATTCCACAAATGTTAAATCCAACTACCATAAATGAAATAATCTTACGTTGCCTTTAAGAGTTAATTACCCTAACCCAGCGACAACAAACTATACCTCCACCTTCTGTGAATAATGAAATTTTTGACAAAACTCTAAGGATGAATGCTCTTAAGGATTTTTAAGACAAAATCCCCGAGCATTTCATCAAAAGCCCGGTTCAGTTGAAGTGGAGAAATAGATTCGCGAAACACTTAAAGTACTTGACGGAGTCCAAATTATTCCTGAACTTAGGGTAAAGTTAGCTTCGTATCTCTTCAAAAGAGAAGCAGACTCTTGGTGGAAGTCCTTCACATGTTCGCCTAATGTGAATGAGCTAACCTAGGGGCAATATGATGAAATTTTCTATAACAAGTACTTTTTTCAGAGACCATAACAGATCAAATGACCACATATTTCTTAAACCTATTGTGACACCCTACCTATTAAAATACAGGGTGGTCATCCCTTTATTAAAATAAAATGTTGGTCTCATATGACTCATTCTTATCATCACTATCGAAAATATTTTTTTTTAAAGTTACTAACCACCTAGTAATTAAATAGACTAATGCTAAATTTTATATCTCATTAATTAACAACACGCAAAAATAAAATACTAATCAAACCATCCACACAAATAAAATTGAAAATCAACACACGACAAATATATAAATAAATAAGACTGATTCGGAATAAATATGACATTATTCACCCTTTATTCTTATGCATTTTAGCCCCCTCGGGCACCTTAGTTTCTATATTTATACCCATTAACCAAACAACCTCCGTTTTATATGTTAACATGCTATATGAGGTATAATTGAGCTTTTGTAGGTATTACAGTGCTTAGTGTGAAGTTCAGTAGCATTCCGAGATTGTTCCGTTGATAACCGCACGCGCAAGGGAAGTTTAGTAATTTCATCATTTGAGTATCTCTCCCAATGTCTTCATGATAATTGAAGTCCTCTCTGTCACCTTTGTGTGACTATAAACGCTGCTCGAATCCAAAACCTAACGAAGAAGTTATGGCATTTTGTGCAGAAGATAATTACAAATAAACTAAAAATAAGGGAATGATCCAAATGTATCAGCGATGAATCGATTATGACCTCTGGAGAATCGATTCGGTAAGAGGCAGTGCTCAAATTTTCTATTTTTGAATCGAATTGGCCTCTGGCTGAATCGATTTGTTTTGAATGAGTGCACCAGATCTCCATTTTTGAATCGATTCAGTTTCTCAAAAAATTAATTTGCTTTTCCTGCAGCTTCAAAGTTTCCTCTTTCCAAATCGATGGGCACCCAAATTGATTCGGTTGGGCACCCAAATAGATTCGGCCCCGTTTTTCTTATTTTCTTGATTTTCAATTTTGCCATTAGGATTTTTGTATAAATACCTTTTCTCTTCATTTTGAAGAGATATCTATCTTTCATTTTGTTTAGTTTTAGGGTTTTGTATTTAGGGAGAAACCCTCTACTCCACCACTTTAGAGTAATACCCATTTCTGTATGTAAGATTTACTATTCTATCCTCTTTGTTTGTTTAAGCTGTATTTCCTTTATGCCATTACTGTACATGCCTAGTTAGTTACTTTTGTTCATTTATTTCTTGTTTGCTTTTGTTAAATAGTTATTTTAATTACTTTATTCATGTTTAGTCCTTAGTTTAAGGGTTGGGGTCATGTTTTCACCATTAATGGGTCTTGAGTTGCAAAAGTTAGGTTTTGTGTAAAATGACATTTAATTGAAACCTCGCGTATTAAAGTTGGAATATTATGCATTTAACTTTCTTTGTCACGCAACATTAGTGTTTAAAGGAATATTCCAAATTTAATCCATGTGTGACCATTTTTTAATAAATGTTTTATTTCTGATTTTTGGATTAATTTCCTTGATGGGTAATGTTTATGATGAATTGAATATGCTCAGTTAAATGATTTCGAACTGAAATTCTAATTATGCGTTGTTTAGACCATGGCGGGGATGTTATCTCAACTCTTGTTTCATTATTATTATTTAGCATAGTTAACTTCTAATTTTTTCCCCTTTCTTTATTGAAAACAATATCACCTTGTACACTTTTATTCTTGAAGTAATAATTCAACTACAGTCTATCCAACATTCCCCGTCGATTTTCGATACCTGAGCTTACCTCTATACACCATATGAGTGCAATTTGAGTTTAGGTTATTTTTGTATTGAGACGGCGAACCGAAAACAACGACATTTCCCTTACACGAGCACACATTTCGTGCTCGATCAAAATGGTTCCA
The DNA here is from genome assembly GCA_949130495.1 of Sambucus nigra. Classification (NCBI taxonomy): domain Eukaryota; kingdom Viridiplantae; phylum Streptophyta; class Magnoliopsida; order Dipsacales; family Adoxaceae; genus Sambucus; species Sambucus nigra. The sequence continues at coordinate 168,153,407 of OX422223.1, forward strand.
CTGATGGGGAATGTTTTATAGATTGTAGTTCTTTTATTATTTCATAATATTTGGTTTATTGATATATGTATTCTTTATTTTATTTTTATTTTTTACTTGTGACAGATTATATCGAGAAATTGAAATTTTGGTTCTTGTCGCTTTATTGAATTTCCTACTTTGAAATGTCTCGCCATAACTCTTTAGATAATTTTAATTGTTATGCTAATATTTCTCAGAGTTACACTCCCAAAACTATGCGAGAATGCATACAAATTCTTGAGAATGAGCGCATTAAGGGTGAAATTTAAGAATTTATAGTTAATCCCTCATCGCCTTGTGAGGAAACTTTGGGAAGTGGGGATCCATTAGCTATGAGAAAACCTCCCAAGAAGATGTTATGTCTTTTTTTTTGGTTTGATCATGAGTTAGCCTTCAAGTGATTGAATAACCAATTCAAGAGTTCTAAATCTTGGTGTTTAGAAATAAACGCCCAACTCGATGATGTTGAAACTTGCATATCACCTCCACCCTTTTTGAGGAAGAAATAATTGAGAGTGATCCAAGCACTTTCGAATTTCAACCTCTTATTAATTCTTCCAATTGTATTGAGGTTGAGGGTCCTTCGTTTCCTAGGTTTCCATGGTGGAGTGATTAAGTTGTGGTTCGGTTAAAGTCCTTCTAGCGTAGTAGATGACAGGAGCTTTGATATCCTTTCTCTAGCCTAAAATATCCCCAAACGCGTAATCACTCGCATCACACATGAGATCGAATGGCAGGGACCTACCCAGAGCTTACATGATGGGAGTGGAAATGAGTATGCTTTTTAATTTATCAAAAGAACCTTAGAATTATTTATTCCACTCAAAGGGGGCATCCTTCATAAGGAGGTTACTCAAGGGTCTAGCAATGGGCATGGCCCAAGAAGGAGCACACATCCTTTAGTGATTTAGGTGGGGGAAGCTTGGCTATGACATCTATTTTGGCCCTATCGACTTTGATTACCTTGGACGACACTATGTGGCCAAGAACTATTCCTTCGGTAACCATGAAGTGGCATTTTTTCCAATTAAGCATTAAGTTCTTTTCTACACACCGGGCGATAATTTTCTCAAGAATTACAAGACAAAGGGCGAAAGAAGGGACAAAAATGCTAAAATTATCCGTAAAATTTCAAGACCTCTTTCAACCATATCGCTAAAGAGACTAAGCATACACCTTTGAAAAGTCGCAGGTGCATATCACAATCCATAAGGACATGTGAAAGTCGTCTTCTCTTGCAAGAACATCTACCTCAATTTGGTTATATTCTGAATAACCGTCAAGGAAGCAATAATATGGGTGTCCCACTACTCTCTCTAGCATTTGGTCAATGAATGGTAAGGGGAAATGATCTTTTTTAGGTCCCACATTGAGTTTCTAATAATCAATGCAAATGCGCCACCCGATGGTGCTATGTTGGGGAATTAACTCACCCTTGGCGTTCTCGATCACAATCATTCCTGACTTCTTCGGGATGACTTGAATAGGACTCATCCATTTTCTGTCTGAGATTGGGTAGATCATCCCGGCGTCCAATAACTTAATAATTTTATCTCGTACGACTTCTTTCATTTTGGGGTTCAGTCTTCTTTGCATTTCCCTCGGGGATTAACGTCCTCCTCGAGGTGGATTTTATGGGTACAAATCAGGCGACTTATACCCTTTAAATATGCTATGCTCCAACAAAAATCACCTCGATGCTTCCTTAAAATTTCTAACAAATTACCATCTTACTTTTTATCTAGGCTAGAGGAGACAATAACAGTAAATGTCTCATCCTCTCCTAAATAAGCATATTTTACGTTAGAGGGTAGTTTCTTTAATTCGAGGGTGGGAAATTTTTCTTCTGAGGGGATCATGGATGACTCCCTCTGGGGTAGCTCCTCGAATCTAAAAACCCAATTAATCTCTCTCAAGTTCTCAATCAACGCTCTCTCGTCTAATAGCTCTTTTAACCCTTCTACCTCTCGCTCAAACTTGGTGTATGTACCCTCGCTCTTATTACTTGTCACAAGGCATGTTTCGAAGGCATCCCCACCAATGGTTCTCTCTATATGATCCTCCACTACCTCATCTATGAGATCGATTGCATGAATTTTATTTTTTTCACCCACTTGGTTAGCTATATTGAAGATGTTTGTCTCGAGGGTCATGTTCTCGAAAGTGAGTTGCATTTTCCCATTGAATGTATTGATTAACGCATTAGCCATGGCTAAGAATGGGTGACCTAGAATAACGGGAACATGATTGCTAGAATGGGTGGAGGGCTCCATGTCACAAATGACAAAATCTACCGGGAAGTAGAATGTGTCCACTTGGACTATCACGTCCTCAACAATCCCTCGAGATATCTTAATTGTGCGATCCTCTAGTTAGAGAGTGATTCATGTGGGCTTAAGGTCACCCAAGTCAAGCTGCCTATATATGGAGTAGGGAAGAATGTTGACACTCGCCCCTAAATCAAGTAAGGCTTTTTCTATTCGATTTTCTCCAAGAATGCACGAAATCGTGGGTGCACCTGGATCTTTACACTTTAGTGGGAGGTCATTAAGTTGAATGGAGCTCACATTTTGTGCTAGAAAGACATTCTTTTCACCTTTAGCCTTCTTTTCACTATCAATAAATCTTTAATGACTTTAGCATAGGCGGGAATTTTCTAGATGGCATCGAGAAATGGTAAATCTAACTTTACTTGCTTAAGGACACCTAACACATCATCACAGGAGGCTCCCTTTTATGGTGGAGACAACCGTTGAGGGAATGGTATAGCGGTGGGCGGTTTCACTATGACTTTAGGCTCACTAGTGTCATCATTTTGACTCTCTTTAAAGGGGGTATCTTCGGCCTCTTTCATGCGTGACGAAGCCTCCTTGTCTTTAGGGGTGTCATGTGGTGGAGGTGATAAATCAACAACTCGCCCACTACGTAGAGTTGTGACGGATTGACATTGCTCTTGATGATCATGGGAGGTATAGCTAACATTAGCTTCGCCTTGAGGATGTGTTTGGCCTTGAGCCGAAAACTTGCCCTTCTCTTGGATATTTAGAGTTGTTTTCAACTTAGATATATTCGCATTTATCTTGGTGAACATGTGATCATACTTAGCATTGATTGCATTTTGAGATTGGATGAATTAATTTAAACTATCCTTGAGATTTCTCTGCGGTAGGTTGTTATATGGCGTGGGTGGTGGTGCTTGCATATGTGGCACTTATTGAAATTACGAAGGGGTGGAGGTAGGGCAATATGTGAAGTAGGATTCAATGCAGCGTGTTGTTTCCTGTAGTTAAAACTAGTATGGTTTCTCCACGAAGGTTATAAGAGTTCCCATGCAAGGCATTGAAATTTCCCTTAAATCCCACAATCGCTTCCAGTTCCTCGTTAAGGATGACTTTGTAGGTGGGTATTGTCAGACATTCCTTTGTTGAATGGCCCTCCTTATAAATAGCACACACCTTCTTTTTCACATCTCAGGTGGATCCGGTAGTTTCTCTTGAGTGGGATACGTAAACATCCTATATTTTCTTAGCAAGTTGATTAAAATTATAATTCCACTCAGCATTCTTGTCCAAATTATAAATTTTTAATGCGGAAGGAGTAGTGGACATATTTCTAACCTGATTTTGGGCATTAAGGTCAAATGTGTCCAATGCTTGAGTAGTCTCGGCGACATACTTAAGATGAGTATCAGCATCATTCACATCTATCTCCCAAAATGGTCTTTCACACATAGTTTGAACGAGTTGCTTAGATGTTGTAGTTAGCCCATGATGGAAGAAAGAGATAAGATGATGCTTTTCGAATCCATGATGTGGGCAAGTGCTAACTATTTCTTGATATCATTCCCAACACCGATCAAACGACTCATTATCTTATTGTCGAAAATATTGAATTTGAGCCTTGATGGAGTTGGTTCTATGTTGAGGAAAGAACTTCAAAAGAATCTTGGATTGCATGTCCTTACTAGATGTAATTGAGTTCGGAAATAAAGACCAAAAACAGGTCTTAGCTTTATCCTTTAAGGAAAAAGGAATTTTTTTTAGGCAAATGACGTCTTGCGTGCAAGCTTGATCACTAAACGTGTCGCATGCCTCTTCGAACTCACGGATGCAAAGGTATGGTTTATACGAATCCATGACGTGAAACGTGGGAAGAATTTGTGTCATGCCATTACGAAAGTGGAACTATCTTGTATTGTATGGAAGTAGAATGCACCCAGGGGGTGACAGTTCACTCGAGATATAAGAGTTCTTTAATGGGACGATACCGTAAGTCTCCCTCACCCATACAAAAACTAGCATTATCAGACATGTCTCTCTCTTCTAGTGACTCGAAATCCTCACTTGGTGTCCTAGAAGTGTGACTCACAGTGTGACTCGCAATGGAGTTGGGTTGAGTAAGAGCTAGGACCCAAAACTGAGGAGTGTTTGGAGTGTGTGGACTATTGGGGTCGTACTCAACGATGGGATTCTCGTGAATGCATGTAGGAGTAGATTGATGGGCTTATTGCAGATTTTGCATGAGAGGGCTATGAGTGATGTTATTTTATTTTTTATTTTTTTTGGATTTCTGATTTTATGATTTTTTTTTGGCTTTTTAAGTTTTGGAGTCAATTTTCAAATCAAATCGACCGAACCTAACAGTCTACCTAAATCCCCGACAACAGTGCCAAAATCTTGATGCAACTGAAAATATGTCTCTAGTGCATGCTTATATCGGTTTAAGTGTAAACCGATCGCGTAAGTAGTAAACTCATGAAGACTAGGTCGAATCCTCAAGGAAATAGGACATGGAATGTAAAGACGATAGGAAAGATAACTAACCCTAAACTGACTCTAGAAAAAGAACAAAAAGATGATTAATTTGGAGATTGGTTTCTACTAACAAAATGCAATTAAATTAAACTTAATAACTAAATTAAGTGAGCAGAATTAAAAATATTGGAATTGATTAAATATGTATATTGAAGATAGGTTGGAATACACTCCCCTAAACCCTAGTATGTTTATCGGATATAAAACTAGCTTTTGAATTAGATAATTGATTAAACTCAGTCTTTATTAATCTCAAGCATTATATATATGAGGGTACTAGCCCACATCATACGTAATCAAGATCAAGAATAAAGCGGTGTGGAAGTAGCTAACACGTTCATCGCACTCTTAAACACCCTGATTACCCAAGGCAAACGATGTTAAAAGTCCTACGATGGTTGTGATCATTATACAACATGATTCAATCATCATTTAATTCAAAGAACTAATTTTTTATTCGTGCAAACCACATCGGGTTGGGTTCATGCATCCCAACCCTTAAAAGTCTAGCATAGCATGGTGCAATTAACTACAATTATATTTTCTACAGTGCACGAAATCAAAACTATCTTGAAATTAAACTTACATGAGAAATAGAAATTAACAATTGGAAATAAATAAACTAAGAACTTATTAATGAATTAAAACAATAAAGAAGAAGAAGAAACAAACCTTACTGAAGATATTTGAAATTGAAAATCAATAAGTTGTAACTTTGAGCTCCTAGGGTTCTTTACTACTTTCTCTCTCTAAAACTATGCTAAAAGAAACGCTCTAAGAACTCCCTGAAGCCTGAGAAGATGTTGGAATAAAAAGACTACGTTTTTACAAGAATTTGATCCATACACAACTCTAATTGGGGAAGAAAATAATTCTGAATTTCGATAGTCGAACCGATCCGGCATATACATCGGTTCGGTTCACCTTTTATAGAAATTTTTTCCACTACCGGATTGGTTCATTTTCTCTCTATCGGTTCATTTCCATCTTCACAGAAAGTTTATCCAGCATTCAGATTGATTCTTTTTAACATACATGGGTTTGGTTTGGCTAATAAAAAAAAATTCGACAGTCAAAAACGGAAGGAAAGGGGCTGAAGCGGCGGCGTCAAGAACAGGGCCCATAGAACCACCTTGAGTGGTGGTTATAATGGTGGAACTAGTGGATATCGCCATAGATATAGAAATGGAAATGGGTACAGACCCCATTACAAGAGGAATGATGGCGGTGGTATGGTGCTAGAAACATTTGACGGTGATGAAGCCATGGATGGCGTCTTTTTAAAAAAAAGTTTGAAAAGGAAGCTATAGAGTTTTGGATTTTTTTTTTCTCTCACTAAAAAAATGGGGAACTCTATTAGTGTTTTGAGAAGAAGGGAACAGTGAAGTATTTTATCCAAAAACATATATGCTTTACATGAAGAGGGGAAAACGTGTAGGAATGCCAAAAGGTTATAAGTTTATTTTCCCAAATAATGAGATTATAGTTCCCACACAAACACGTGCCTTCTCGAGAACCCAAAAACCTAAAATCCCCTAGGGTTCCTAAAAAAAAATTAACATTGATATTAATGCGTACAAAGCCTTTTGGTCTCCCCAACACTAAAGACTTTGCACGAGGGCTAATGTAGAAGGGTGTTTCAAGCTTGTCCATCATATTTTGGGACGAGGGTCCCTCAAATCCCTAATAACCTCCAAAAAATATGGGATAGGAACCCCCAGGGTCCCTCAACAGTAGAAAATATATATGGGACGAGGAACCCCCAGGATGGCGGAAAATATGTATTGGACGCGGAACCCCTAGGGTCGCTCAATAGCAGAAAATATATGTGGGACGCGGAACCCCCAGGGTCACTTAATGGAAGAAAATATGTATGGGATAAGAAACCCCCAGGGTCCCTTAACGACATAATATATATTTGGAACGAGGACCCCAGGGTCACTCAAAGGCAGAAAATATGTATGGGACGCGGAACCCTCAAGGTTCCCCTCCCTAAATTGCAAGAAAACATTTGGGTGAGGAACCCTCAGGGTCCCTCAACCTCTAAAAAATCTTGGGTGAGGAACCCTTAAGGTCCCCCCCAAACTTATTGAAAATAAGCCAGGATGAGGGAGTGGATACCATGAGCAAACCCACATCATGAAAATTCATTCCTTAAAATAACAAAAGTACTAACACTTACTTTCTAGTACAGGTAGCCTAGTTGAGCAGGCAAGGTTCAAATAGGCCAGTTGGGATCTTTTGGAAGTTTTGGCTTGGCAACTGAGGAACAATGTTTGTTGAGAGCACTTTAAGATTGAGAGAATACTGGTATAAAGATCCTAGGGTCACCCAGCCCCCACACACCTCACAGTCGGACACAGCCAAGGTGAGCAGCCAAAGTGGTTACTCACAAGAGATGAATATTTTATAAAATGATTATAGATAAAAGGGGGTCCTCAAGGCCCACTCAAGTTTTCAAAGATTTTAGAGGAGGTGGTTGTAACAACCCGCGTAATTTTTGGGGTATTTTCGAAATAAAGAGGAAAAATAAATTTTGAGATAAAATTATTTGTATTGCTCAAATATGTTGGTTATTATTTTTAAAGATGAGAATTTCAAACGATTTCGAAATCGGAATTAAAATGGAGTTTTAATTGAATTTTTATTATTTAGAAGAGTCCTCAAAACATAAAACTCTCTAAGAGTCCTCGGAACATAAAACTCTCTAGTAAAAATAATATTTTTAGAAATCCGACCGTCCGATCAAGCTGAATTTTTGTCATAAGTCCTGTCTCGCCGTTCGCTACAACTTATCAAAATTTCAAGCGATTCCAACAGTTCGATCGTCTAGAATAAAATTTTTAGTGTTTGTATCTGATTAGAACTCTTTTCTTAATCAAACACTTAATCATTTATATATCAACAAATTCATGGCTTGGCTTTTCAAATCACTTTTTCTCAAACTTTTCAACCAGAAGACCTCTCCAAAATTTCTCCCTTTCATCTACAAACCATAGCCCCAAACCTATTCAAGATTTCAACCTTAGATTAGAAAGCTTATTTGGTGTTTTCTCGAGTTTGGGCTAGAACGAGATTTGATTATTTTCGCGAGAGGAACGTGATGGTGTGATTAGATTTTGAGGCTGAATTATGCGATGATTCATTTGATGATTTTGAGGTATGGGATTTTACAGAATATGCTCCTGAAATCTCGCGAGTGTTTATTCCGTTGAGTTCTTGTTAATTGAACTCATATTTTGAATTGTTAAATTCTTGTAAATCTGGAAAAATATTTGTTGGAATTATTTTCATTCATGAGGTATTATTCATGTTTTTTTGAGCATGCTGTCCTGAGATTTTAATATGGCACTGATGTTGGGCACCCGCCAAGACTCCTTTTTCGGCTACTTGATAAAGTATGGCGCGGTATGGTGAGGCCTGGTGACTCCGGTTAATGTGTTGTTGAGAAATTTATTGATAAAATGCTATTGAGATTTGCATGATTTGATTTGAGTATTCGTAGTCGTATTGTTGCACTTGTTCATCGCTAACATCTTTGTTGAGCATATTCCTATCGTATTGTGTACTTCCCCATCTTTTTCTTAGTTGGCAGGTGAGCACGGATTTGAGTGCTATGGACCAATTGGGATGATTTTAGTGAGGATTATTTGGGAAGAATTTTTAATACAAGATGAGAAGATTGTATTATTTTGATGTATAGAGCATTGGAGATTTATTTTATTTGTGAGTTAGTTGTTATATGTAATTCGTCAAACTTGGTATTTATTTGAAGAGATTTGGGATTTGTAGTTCTCTTTTATTGTTGTGGGATTTTTAGATGCTCTATACTTTGTTATTTGTGGATTTGATTAGTTTTATCGATAGTAGCGCTCCGTTCACTCTCCTCGGGCGGGCGGGGTGTTACAGTGGTCTTTGAGACCCCCCTTAACTTCATAAAGATCTTACAGGAGGTGGACCTCAAGGAAACCCTCTTACACTTACAAAGTTTGTATCGTAAGTTACCGTTTCAAAAGATATTTACCAAATAAAATATTTTATCTTCAAGCAGAGACATATTTTCTTTTTGATTTTGGTTTGCACCAGGTGGCACCTATCAAAAGGGACGGGCGGCTACACACAGATAGGGACAAATGGTACATTTCAGACGTTGTCCCTTACTAACCCTCTCAATTTTGGCAACAAAAAGTGTCAACTCAGCCGTAGTGCCCTAGTATAAATATTACCCCTGGGCAAGGTCAAGATAGATAGAAAAACTCAATAGCACTGTTACTCTATCCAAATCACACCAGAATCTCCTAGTATTCTCTCCCTGCTCTCTCTAAGTGATGAGTGCCTTATTCTTTCACTCCCCACTAACAGTCATCACTCTCAAGATTTCCTCTTGAGAAAAGTTATTATTATTATTATTGTGAAGTTAATCTTCTTGCAAGGAGTGAGCTTTAGCTTGAGTCACATTTGTACCAAAAGGAGAAGGTTTCACGAAAAGCTGCTCCAACAGTTCTTGAGAGCCTTGAAGCCAGCTTCCATTAGAGTGGGTCGCGCTTCACCTGATTCAGTATCTTAATAGACCCACGTCTCACTACCCTCTTACATTAACAAAAATGCCAAAAATATTTTTTCTTCTCGCTTTCAAAAATAAATTCGAATCATTTTCCTTCTCAGGTTGATCGTATACCCGATTCTTGGCCTGGCTCCCTATTGGCTTCGGTCATCCGTCAAACTACCCCGAAGCTCTGTCAGTTCCTCTGCTACTTCCTATAAGTCCAAGGTCTACCTTTATAGGTACTTCATGGAAAATATCGACCAAGAAACAAATCTGCAGCCTGATCTGATGGAAGTCCTAGTCTAGCTCAATACCAAGATTGATAACCTTCAAACTGGGGTTCATGAGTTAAAGAAAAATTGGGTCCAAGTTCTTGAAGAACCTGAGGTTCTCTTTCATGGTTCCATGGGTCCACCCAGTTTCAAGCCTATTCGGGTCCCAAAATAATATAAGCATGCTTCTTATGCCTCTCCTGCCAATGGGTCGTCACTAGTTCAGCTCTCTATGCCAAACCTAGCCCATTCAGGGGCTAACTTGCCAGTAGCCATTGATCCCAAGGAGGAATAATTGAATAAGGTCAAGGAATACCTCAAGCTATTGTCAAATAAGTTTTACCAAGTTAATATATCCGAGAACTACATGGACTACACCCACATGTGTCTTTACCCTAAAGTAAGTTTGTTGGAGAAGTTCAAGATGTCTGCCATCGAGAGGTTCGGGAGCAACGCTCTGCGATGGTTCCTATCCCTCGAAGAATACAAAATAAGCAGTTGGGAAGATATATTCCAAGAATTCATGTCACGGTAAAAGTAAAACAAAGAACTAAAGGTTACACACCATGATCTAGAGATTTTGAAGTAGAACCCCCCAAAAAAATATCAGCAACTTCATAGCAAGGTGGAGGGAGAAGGCTTCCACCATGACAAATCTCCCCTCTGAAGAAAAACAAGTCAACATAGTGAAGAAGAATTTCCTATCCCATATCCAAGAGACTATAGGAGGTAAGTATTATCCACACTTACGAGTTCTCTGGGAAGCGGGTGTAGAAATTGAAGAAAGTGTTACTAAGGTAAAATTTGAGCCGAAGAATGTCACCGAATAGTTCATCCCTAAAAAGTATTAGAATCCTGCTAATACTACAGTTTGAACCTTCAATAATATCTCCCAGCCTACTACCTCTTGGGAACCAGAAAGCCGCCCTAATCCCTCCATAAAGGAATGGAATGAGATCCATGCTCCCTTATCCAAAGTATACCAAGACTTTTAAAGACAAAACCATATTAAACCGTTGGACTCCCGTCCATCACCAAACCCACTTCCCAAGAACTTCAAGGCCGATGCCCATTGTGATTTCCACCAGTCTACTGTCCATACTACCGACTAGTGCTTTTATCTCCAAAATATAGTCCAAGGTTTAATTGATCGGGGTATGATCACCCCACACGCCAATCCTAAATCCAACACCACTTATAACTAACTTACAACCCACACATATGCCATCTTTATAGATAATGACTGGAAATTCGATCCATCTACCCAAATTGTGCCCAGTAAAGCACCCATCATACCCGTAATCTCATCAAAATTGCTCAAAGTCTACCCATACTTTCTCCTACACCCTACCTGCTTCATCAACCAAGCTTTGTCACTTATCACAAGGTTTGTTATTTCCATTTGCACCCAATCCGAATAGAGAAATATGGAGTTATCGACTATTCTGAACAAACTCTTGGAGTTTGAGCCAAAATTTCCCTCTGAGATGACCATCGACTGTCAGATATTTAGGGGCTTGTTTATGAAAGCCCAAAAATGGACTCAAGAATCAGATGATAGGGTGGTACCCATTGATAAAGCCAACATAGATGACATGGTACAGATTATGACAGATATATTTCGACAGACCAATAAGATCTGCTGCAGTTTTGAACTAATGACTATTTTAAAGCTTCAAGGGTGGTTGGTCCCTTCACTCTTGCAGCTCCCCATTGAGTGGTAAGATTTATAAGAGGAAGTTATTAAGGTCATGGAATGGATCAATTTCTCTTGGCAAGAAGACATTGTTGCCACCGAATGGGGGGGGGGGGGGGGAACTAGTTTTATAGCTTAGATGATGAACCGAGTCAGGTGATAATCAGTCCACTATTCGACCTCTAGACACTAGGGCAAGATTTTTGTATGATCCATTCAAACGCAAAACCATCGGACCCATCCACTCTGACCAAGGCAGCTGATGAGCATCGTCTCAATAGGAATGTTGTACTAGTCCCACCTATTGAGATTCAACCCAACCTTGTTGTTTACCTTATATCTTCATTTGTTGTTATTCCTCCTTTTTCTGATAACAGTATAATCGAGACCCCTTTTGATGAGGTTCTCAATACTGTTTTTCATGCAAGCGAAATAAATGAGGATTTTGAGTATCTTGATGTGCCTTACATTAATTGTTTTGATCCTAATCAAACTCTTGATGATGATGATTTTTCAAATGAACAATTCTTAACTGATCATAATTAGTTTAATAACAAACAACATAACCACATTCAAATTAATGTGAATGAAACTGTTATTATTAATCTCAGTTCTATTATCTAACATCGGGAGATTAGGATAGGGTCCACCGTTAACAAGACTGAGTGCGTGTAATTCGAAGAGCTACTAAAGAAATTTGTGGATGTCTTCACATGGGCCTACGATGACATGACCGGTGTTGATCCCGAAATAGCTTAGCACGAGATCCTAAATTTCCTAAAATGGAAACCAATCAAACGGAAGCTAAGAAAGATCAACACTGAATGGTCACTCAAAGTCAAGGAATAGGTAATAAAACAGTTGAATGTTGGCTTCATTCGGGTGATCGAATATCCCATATGGCTCGTTAACAACGTACCCATACAGAAATCAGGAGGAAAATTCAGTATGTGCGTCGAATAATGGGATTTGAAAAAATCATCCTCGAAGGACGATTACCCATTGCCCATCATCGACATGATTGTGGACAGCACGACCACTGACACCCTCAAGTGATTCGTCGATGGATTCGTTGGATACAATAAGATCAGGATGCACCCTAACCATCAGAAGAAAACATCATTCATCCTCCCCAGGGAACCTTTGGTTACACAGTTATGCTATTTGGGATCAAGAACACTGGAGCTACCTGCCAAATGGATGTAACAACCATCTTCCATGATTTGATACACAAGGAGGTTGAAGTATACGTAACTGACATGATTATTAAGTCTAAGACTCGATAAGGTCATGTGCTCGGCCTTTGGAAGTTCTTCGAACAAATACAGCGATACCAAATGGGGCTAAACCCACAAAAATACCTTTTTAGTGTCATGAAAGTAAAGAATTTAGGATTCATGTAAGTGAAAAGGGAATCGAAGTAGACCTCGCCAAGTTGAAAGCTATACTCGAAATTCCACTACCTCGAATGGAGAAGGAATTCCGAGGATTCTTAGGAAAACTTCAGTACATCCATCGGTTCATCATCCAGATGACTTATATTTACAAACACATCTTCAAACTCCTCTAGAAGGATTCTACCAAATTCTAGAATGAAGCCTGTCAGGAAGACTTCAACAAAATTAAGCAATACATTGTCTTCCCTCCAAAACTTATGCCTCTGCAGCTAAGTCTCCCTTTACTCTTATACTTGACCGTAATAGATACCATAGCATGGGCTTTGCTACCCCAATATATCAATGATTCCCTTAAATATATGGTCATCTACTATGTTAGTAAAAAAAAAATCGAGTACGAAGTCAACTACACTACCTTAGAAAAAATATGTGTCGCCCTAGTCCGGGTCACTTAAAAGTTACGACACTACATGATCGCTTTTCCTATCAGATTTGTGTCCCAAATGGATCCTATCAAATACCTACTTGAGAAACTCACCCTACTTAGCCAAATGGCCAGGTGGTTGATGCTACTAGCTAAGTTCGATATCATGTATCTCATACAGAAAGCCATAAAAGGGAGATCCATATCTGACTACCTTGATGACTACCCCATGAAAGAGGTCGACGTTTGGATCTCTAAATTCTCGGAGGAAGATATTCTCTACACCTATTAGGAGGAACTCAAATGGAAAATGTTCTTTGATGGTTTAGCTAACCAGAAAGGATACGAGATTGGGATACTCCTGGTGGCCCCTGATGACTCTCACACTCCCATTGACATCAAGCTAGATTTTCACTGTACTAACAATATGATCGAATATGAGGCATGCATTGTAGGCTTCAAAGTTGCCTTAAGAAAGGTATTAAATACCTAGATGTCTATAGGGATTCTGGCCTCATCATTATCTAAGTCTTTAGAAGATGTAAAGTCAAAGATGAAAAACTCTTATCCTTCCACGACCACCTAGAAGAGTTGACCTCCCAATTCCAAGATATCACCTTCCAGTACTTTCCCCGCGTAAAGAACATCTTAGTTGATGCCCTTTATACCTTAGATTCCATGGTCGACATGCTCGAGGGAATAACAATATCCGCTTTCCTAGTCCAAAAATAAACTATGCCAACCCACTCCTATCACATTAAGCTCGTCACAGAGGAAGATTCTGATATAGCTGAATTCTAGTACTATGAAATTTGGCACCTCCTCAATAATGTTAGGTATTCCCAAGATGCCAACAAGAAAGATCGTGCGACCCTTCACAAATTGTCTACCCATTATATCATCTGTGATAAAGCACTGTTCAAGATAAACTTTGATGGAACCCATTTGCACTGCATTGTAGGGGCTGATATTAAAGAAATAATATAGAATATCCATAGTGAGGAATAAATACCCCACATGAACGGTCATGTGCATTCTAAAAATATTATTTGTCAAGAGTTGTACCACTATGGTTCAGGATTACACTACTTATGTCCAAAGATGCCTCAAATGCTAGCAGTTTGCCAATCTCCATCACTTATCTCCTCGAGAATTTAACAACATGATTTATACCTGGCCGTTCTCCACCTAGGGAATTGACATCATAGGGAAAGTCACACCCAAAGCTTCAAATGGGCATAAGTTCATCCTAGTCTCCATTGAGTACTTCACCAAATGGTTCAAGACTGAGTCATACGCGGTACTAAATGCTAAGAAGGTGGCCAAATTTGTCTAAAAGAACATCATATGCCGATACGGGGTTCCTCTCGAGATACTAACCGATAATGTGTTACATTTGAAGCTGAGGTCACGAGATTGGTCGATGAGTATGGGATTCAGAGACATAAATCTTCTCCCTGCCAACCCAAAACTAATGGTGCAGTCGAAGCCGTCAATAAAAGCCTAAAGGCCATCATCAGCAAAATGACCAAAAGTTATCGAGATTGGTCTGATTGGATCCCTTACGCCATTTATGTCTACCGAACTTCAGTTAGGACATCTGTTGGGCTACCTATTACTCTCTGGTATAAGGTATGGAAGCAGTCCTACTCGTTGAGAAATAAATACCTCCCTTACGTATTATGCTCGAGAGAAGAGTCAGCGAGGAAAACTGGTATTAGAGCCGCTTTGATGAATTATCACTCTTGGATGAAAAGAGGTTGAAGGATCTCTACCACATACAGGGGTACCATCGTCGGATAGCGCAATCATTCAATCGAAAATTTAAGGACCGCTGTATCCAGGAAGGAGACTTGGCCCTCAAAGAAATAATACAATTCGTTTGGGACCCCCGAGGGAAATTCAAGCCAAATTGGGGTGGACCCTACATAGTAAAAAAGATTATCTTAGGAGGCACTGTTATGCTCACTGACCTCAACGGAGAAGAAATGTCATGTCCAGTCAACCTGGACAGTCTCAAGAAGTTCTACCCTTAGTTTGAAATCTCGACGCGCCATGACTCTTGTCATCTTATTTCTATTCTTAAAAAAACAATCTCTTCATTTCTCTCTACCCAGAACTACGTGGGGCCTGATCCTCTAAAAAAACATTTTTTTTCAAAATGGAACTCAAAATTTTTCAAAACTCCTAGAGGTATGTATGCATCTAATATACCTTAAATGTTCATGGTCCCCTTTTTTCTCACAAAATACTATTCTTTTCTAACCTCCGAGAATGGCAGTTCATTTTATAATTTACATGAACAAAAGGATTATACAAGCCTTAGAAATTGGTATAAACAACACAAATGTAAAACTCATTAAGAGGCACAACAATATGATCAAAATATTTTTTATTTAAAATAAGGAAGTTCATTACCATTACACGAAGTATCAACGAAGGGAGTCAAACCAACCACCCCTCTCTATTGACCGAACTATTTCTAAACAAGTCTAAACAAACTTCACAAGATAATTTCAAAAATCCCAAATACAAAAAACATCCCAATCACTAAAAGCTTCACAAAAGTCATCTAAAAGATTCATAAAATCCTATTCGCTGCTTCCAGAAGATCCATCCCCATCATCATCAGCACCTTAAGGCCCCCAAAATTCCCCTACCTGGTTGATATTTCGAATATGCTCTATAAAGCAGTATGGCCATACCACTCTAGAAAAAACAACTAACCCTTCCTCCATGGTTTTAAAAAGAACAAACCACTTATGTTCAATCTCTTCCTTTAGGATCTTCTCCACAACTCGCTTACACAACCATTTCAGATAATCCCCGAAAACATGCCAGACCCTACCTACAGATTGATATGGACGGCTCGACGACTGACGATTCTCCCACAGAGAACCCAACCTCATGCTCATGGATTCAGTCAAGTCTTCCACATGAAAGAAGTCTAGTGTTCGACGAGGCACTATTTGATCTCATCCAACTGGATGCAGAAAATGCCAAGGGATATAGAATGAAGTTTACCCCAGGCCAACTAACGGGGCATACCAGAACTCTCCTAGATCTAAAATAAGTTATATTTCCCCTCACCATAGCACCAACCAATGGAGGCATTGGGATTCTTTCTCCATGAACCAATTGACCCAATTTTGCAAAGATGGGATGAAAATGATAAAGTAGCGAGCAAAAACATTCGGCACGCCTACCATGGGATACTCAGGAGGAATCGCTAAGCGAAACCTCTTAACTAACCACATGAACAACATCATCGGGCTTCTTCTCAGAAAATCAGAGCGACCTTCCCTCCA
Source organism: Sambucus nigra (assembly GCA_949130495.1). NCBI lineage: Eukaryota > Viridiplantae > Streptophyta > Magnoliopsida > Dipsacales > Adoxaceae > Sambucus > Sambucus nigra. The sequence continues at coordinate 168,169,885 of OX422223.1, forward strand.
AGCATTAAGACCATTCAGAGTCTCCGCCAGTATCATCGCCATAAGATTGCGATGGTAGGATATCCACATTGTTATCGTAGTCAACTGGGGATCCACCATTAAGTTCCCCATCACCAGCAAGAGCCCAAAAGTTAGGCCCAAGGCAACAACCCTGGTATAGCCCGCATTATTGAAATCCCTTAAGCACACATAATACATGACAGTTCAAAGGGAAATGATCCCCCCAGTAACCAACGATCAAGCCACCGAAGGAAAAAAAGTGGAGCAACTCCACTAAAAGAGCTCGAGGAGAGCGAGAAAATTCGAGAGTATCCCCTGCTATGCTGGGATTGATTCCTAACATGGTTGATAACTCTTTGTAAGTCGGGAAAACCTCATCTAAACAAAAATAGAAAACATGGTCTTCAGGATACTAGAATTACGCCGTCCCCGCTAGCATATTCCTGTCAATGGCTCTGTTACGCCATAAGGAGACTTGACGCAAGTTGAAAGCCTCATTGTCCACATTATACAAACACATGGATTCAAGACTTTAGAGGTAGGAATAAAATTCTGCATGCATTGTAAGGGCCATTGGGGAATAATGGAGTAGAAAGCAAGAAGCAAGAGGCAAGAAAAAGAAAGTGGGCATGGATGGGAAAAACTAAACTGCCTACCATCCCCCCCCATTTTATACACACATGGATTGGAAAAATACAAGGTAACTAAGGAGTCTAAATGAATTCCTTCCTTACAAAGTACTCTAATCGACAGGAAAGTGAAATCAAAACCTTAGATTCATTTGACTTCACCCATATACCGATAGGCAGGACAAGGGATATGCTAATCCGAACTCCCCTATTTTGAAAGATGGTACCTTTCCTTTTTGGTCAAAATCAAATTCTCAAAAAAGAAACCCTTATTTTAAAATCTCGATGTTATTTCTTCTTACTTATGTAATTTTTTTATCATTTCCCAAAATAAATCTTTTTCTCAAGTTAATTGAGCTGTCTTTTTCTAAAATAAACATCCTGTCATTTTTATAGTCTCATCAGCAAAGAAAAAGTGCACGTAGGATAAGTCATTAAAATTATAATTAAAAATAAAAAGATGCTTCATATATATGTTGTCATTGCATGATTATATCTTTGCAGGAAAGAAGAAAAAAATAGAAAAACCAAAACAACGGGACTCATCCCGAACCCATAATCTCTCTCTCTTAAACCCTTAACCCCCGTAGTGAACACGCTTCCCTCGATGATGAGCGTTAGAACCCCCACTACCAGAACCCAACCCCCTCATCTGAGTTAGCAGATGGAACCAAGCAAGAAGGAATGGAGTCCTTGATATAAGCAGTCGTAGAGTCCACCCAGTCCTTGATATCCTTCACAGAGATGGTCAGTACTCAAACATGTTGCAAGTAAAAGAAGCAAAATTTCAATCAGTTAGTAAAAAGCAAAGAAAGAACTAAAGGAGATAAGACAAGAAAAGAAAAGGAGAAAAAAATAGAAAAACTAAAACAACGGGACTCATCCCGAACCCATAATCTCTCTCTCTTAAAGCCTTAACCCCCATGGCAAACATGCTTCCCTCGACGATGAGTGTTAGAACCCCCACTACCAAAACCTAACCCCCTCATCTGAGTTGGCAGATGAAACCAAGAAAAAAGGAATGGATTCCTTCATATAAGCAATCGCAGAGGCCACCCAGTCCTTGATATCCTTCACAAAGGTGGTCGGTACTCGAATATGCTACAAGCAAAAGAAGCAAAAGTTCAATCAGTTAGTAAAAAGAAAAGAAAGAACTAAAGGAGACATAACAAGAAAAGAAAAGGAATAACTTTGGCTAAAGGAAATCATCCGTAAGACCCATCAACCCTGGAACCACTGCATTAGGACGGTGCAACGTGCTCAGTGTCCCCTATTTAATCGAAAACTATAAGAAAAAATAGTGACCTAAATAAGAGGAGCATCCTCTGTCGCTGCCACCGCTGATGATGTACCACCCATGCTGTGGGAAGATCCCATTGGCCTACTAGTACCCCTACCAAAAAGGGCATGTTCACCATATCGTAAATGAAAAAGGGCATCAATCAGCTCGTCACGAAATCTAGGTAGTCATAGCTAGCCTCCGCGTCCATGTAGAGCGTATAAGCCTTGCCAACCATCGTCGTCGCCCTAGACTCGATAGACATCTCCCTCACCTGCCTCATATATGTAAGAGGAATCTATGGTGGGATAGACACCTCATACTCCATAATATGATGCACCACCCACTCTCCTAAGTACCAGGCATATCCAAACTCATGTGCCATCAACCTCCTCATGCATACCTATTACCCCATATGCTGAGGAGCCATCCCTCAAGGGTAAAAGGTCATCTGAAATCCCCAAAAAATATCAATATTCATGTAAGAAAGAAAATGCTAAAAAATAATTCAAAAGAAAAATAAGATAACCTGATGACTCTTCAACGTGATCAAGGCCTTCCGCACTGTCACCAGGGATAAAGACTGGTTCTACCACCTGTTGGACTTCCGTTGCTGGTACATCTAGCAAAAGTCCCCCAATCCTCGTCCTTCAGGGATATAAATCTCATATTGATCCCAATCACCTCATAGAACCACGTCTACAAAAAGACATGAATTAAAAAAGAAAAAACTAAAGGAGAAGAAAAAAGAAAGCGAAAGTTACCTCCTAAAGGTAAGTGGCCCCTGTAAAAGTCTGTCGGTAGAACCAGTTTAATGAATTCAGAGAAGAAAAAAGGGTCACCAAAGTCAGGTCGTCAGAAAACGTCCTCAAAAATGGTAAAACTCATAGGTGAACAACGTTGCCATAAGAAAATCATCCATTTGAAGCAGAATAAATAAGTGATCCATCTGTCTCACCTGTCACCCATTAGTCTCATCTATCCTCCTACTCAAGAGCACTTCCCGGTGAGAAGAGGTGCCGATAGAATCCTAAAAAACGATCGTACCCACATCCCTTAATGACGTCTGAACCGCCTCCGACATCAACCTCACAATATGGTCCACCTTTATATGCGCACCCTCGTAATCTATCCTCAACAACTCCTAAATATCAATGGGAATAACAATCATCTCCCCAAAACCCAAATGGAATGTGTGGGTAATGTCCCACCATATCTCTCCCAGAGTGCATAGCACCGCAGTAGAACACGGAGTCTCGTCCAAAGATCGTGCCAGAAAAAACAAAACCAGTAGAATTAACCATCCAACAAACCACCGTCGGACGATGCTACCATAAATCCCTCGACCGAGTCCTCCCCCCAGAATGCATGCTCAAAGAAGCTATATTGGTCTGCCAAAGAAAAAGGGAAGAAAAAAATTTCATTAGCACAAGAAAACAAAGAGAAAAATGAAAAGGAATGCCAAATGTCCTCATACTTACATAGCCACTAGGGTTACTCACCCTAGATGAACGGTGGTGTGCAACCTCACATAAAAGAGTTCACTCATCAGTAACGGGATCAAACAGATAAAATACATTCTCCTTACCCAAAGCAAGGGGCACCCTAGACTTCCCCTCCAGGATAGCCCATTCATCAACACTCAACCACTCCAAGTTATATTCCTCATTGGAAGAGCCCGCCATTTGAAGTATTGAAGAAGAAAGAACTTAGGAACGGTTTCTAGAGAGAGGAAGCAAAAGATTAAAAAGTTTCAAGATGTGAAAAATGAGGAGGGATCGTCCCCTTTTTAATAGAGGACTAAATGGCATGCCGATCGACAGACCCCCTGTACATATCGAGAAGCACCTACCTATTCCTCTGCCCAAGGAAGCCCAAGAGTCCATGCCATTGCCAAATGAAAACCCCTATAACACGCTGGTCGGTATCCCCTTAAAAATTTTGTATAAAAATGCCAAAAAAATCTAAAAATTACTACAAAAATTCCTGAAAATGCCAAACAGATATTAGAATATTTCTTCATCAAGAAAACCATTTTTTGAAACACTAAACCCCTTACCGGATTCTAAAATCCCCAACATGATTAATATTACGCTCTTGTCCCCCGCATAAACCCTAAACATATTACACAAACAGAACTAATAATACGCCTGCATCCCAAGTCCAACTACAACTCCCCAGTGGAATCTTAAATTTCAAGTCTTCCCCAGCGGAACCCAAACATCAAATTATATACTTCCCCAGTAATATTTCAAAATAATACCTTACCAATTGCCCAGTGGAATTTTGAGACTAAAATTTCTCCTAATCCTTCCACCGTTAGAATTTCAGGATAAGCCTGCAATCAAAATCCTTCACAGCTTCCCCAGCAAAACTGTCCCCAGTCGGATGTCTCAAGGGTGAAACCTCCCCCAATAAAGTCTCAAAATAACATGATTTTCAGTAATATTATAGATGTATCTGCATCCTCAAGATAAGATAAAAATTTCCCAGGAAAATTACTCCTTACGCCTCAACTTTAGGTCCTCAAAATTGACTCGATCCACAGAATCGGTCTCTACAACTTTAGGTCCTCAAAATTAAACTTAGCCCTCAGAATCAGTCATCACAACTTTAGGTCCTCAAAATTAACCATGACCCTCAGATTTGGTCATCAAAACTTTAGGTCCTCATAATTAATCTCAACCCTTAGAATCGGTTGTCATAAACTTTAGGTCCTCAAAATTGACCTCGACCGGCAGAATTGGTCGCTACAACTTTATGTCCTCAGAATTAACCTCGACCCTCATAAACGACCATCATAACTTTAGGTCCTCATAATCGACCTCGGCCCGTAGAATCGGTTGTAAGAACTTTAGGTCCTCAGAATTAACCTTAGCCCTCAGAATCGGTCATCACAACTTTAGGTCCTCAGAATTAACCTCGACACGTAAAATTGGTCATCACAACTTTAGATCCCCCGAATTGACCTCGATCATCCAAATTGATCATCACAACTTTATGTCCACAACATTAGGTCCTTAGAATTGACCTAGGCCCTCAGAATTAATCGTCACAACTTTAGGTCCTTAGAATTTTCCTCGTCCTGCAAAATTATTCGCTACAACTTTAAGTCCTTAAAATTAGCCTCGGCCCACAGAATTGGTCGTTATAACTTTAGGTACTTATAATTGACCTGGCACTCAGAATCGATCATCACACCTTTAGGTCCTCAGAATTGACCTCGACCCTCAGAATTGGTCGTCACAACTTTATGTCCTCATAATTGACCTCGACCAGTAGAATTGGTCATTATAATTTTAGGTCCTTAGAATTGACCTCGACCCTCGAAATCGGTCATCATAAGTTTAGGTCCTTAGAATCAACCTCGGACGACATAATTGGTCTCCACAACTTTAGGTCCTCAGAATTAACCTCGACCCACAAAATCGGTCTCTACAACTTTAATTCCTTAGAATTGACCTCGATCTATAGATTTAGTCACTAAAACTTTAGGTCATCCAAATTGACCTCGTCCTTCTAAATTGGTCATCCTCTACCCTCTAAATCGATGATCCTCATCCCTTTGCTCCACAAAATTGACCTATTTACCAAAACATTCTTGTGGTGTCTATTCGATGGACTTCATTTATTCCAAGCTCATCCGTCGAGGGGCTCTATAGACAACACATTTTAGGACCCTCTGAAGTATCTCCTTATGTCCCTAGCACTTCCTCTTCACCATAAACCCTAGGTTAAACTCTGAGGATCGATACGAGTGCTCTCAAGCCCCGTTTGACTTCGGTCAACTATCGTCTAAGTGAAAGCTCAATGAATGTTATAAGGGATCTGAATCCTCTTTCTAATTGTCTGCTCCATGCACAAATTGGCCTTATGGTTCAAAAAACGATCTATTTTACTATCAAAAATCGATCTTGAGGCTAATGGGAACCCCTGTGCCTTATTTTAGCCCCAATCAACTTCCTCCCTAAGTAGAAGCTTATGAATCTTTAAAGGGATCTAAATTACCTTTCTAACGGTCCCCCTATGTGAATCGGCCTTACGGTTTAAACGAATGGTCCATTTTCCCCTGATACCTGATACGAAGGCCACTGGGCGCTCTTGGGCTTCATTTGACTCACGTCAGCTATTCCGATCGATTGAGATTGAATGAATCTTTGAAGGTCTCCAAATACCCTTTTCTAGGGTCCACTCCCATGCATGAATCGACCTTACTGTAGAGGTGAACGACCCATTTTAGTTCGAAGGGTCATCGGTCGCTTCCGAGACCCGTTAGACCAAGGTTAACTCTTCTAACCTAACAAGACTGAATGAATCTTTGAAGGGATCTAAAAACCCTTTTGAATGGTCGATCCCGTGCACAAATTGGCCTTACGATTCAGACAAACGATCTATTTTTGTTCAAGAATTTCTTATCCAAAAGATCGTCGGGTGCTTTTGAGGCCCATTTGACTACATTCAATTCCTGAAACCCTGGATAGGCCTAATGTATTCTTAAAAGTCTCTATATACCCTTTCCAATGGTTTATCCCGTGCCCAATTCTGACCAACGAATTGCATTTTACGACCATTTTTCTAGAATATTTTCATGAGATTGTCGAATGGCAAACACATTTCTCTACCTATAGGCAGTGTATTTATAGTTGCCTGTCGATAGGCATGTCAAGGACAATTCTGATCGGCACCCTCTTGACCCTATATAAAGGGAGCATGATCTCACTTTGAAAGGCACCTAAGAAACATCCCTCTCAGTGATCTTAGAAACATTCTCTCTAAGTCAGCTTGGTTTCTATATTGAAACCTCTCCCCCACATTCCTTTTCCATCCTTTTCTTGACTAATTTAGAAAATTCCATTCCATCTCCTCCTACCACCTCCATCCACTTGCAAGAGCATCTCTTCAACAATCAAAATCAATCTTAAAGTTTTCAAAGAAGGTCCAAACCTTTCACTCTCTCTTTAAATTCCTTTATTTTCACATTATTTATTCAATTCTTACTTTAGCATTTCATCTTTTTTAGTTCACACATATTAATATCCAACTCTTTTATTAGTAGTATTGCACATGCTATATTTTCTACAAAAGCAAGAAAAGGAGGGTTTGCTTGTAAATTCCAAATGGGGATTTTTCACTGCATTTTCTCACACTAAAACATATTTTTTTTCTACACTAGCCTATATAATAAAGTCCCCGATTGGATTTATGGGATAAACCCTACCCCCGGGTGGCATATGAACTACGTGGACTATGATGCCTTTTTAGTCTACGTAGGCGTCTCGGGTAAAATCCGAGATTCAAGTCCTCCTTACCTATTTTGCTCATATATATTTTCATATATTATATTTTTTATCCAGGCTTGTTTTTTGTCCAACCTATACCATCGTCTTTTGATAAATGATCAGTGACCTTATAAATGCTCACATTATATTTTTAATTACTATTTTGGGAACACTCCTAAGGATGACCTCATTTTGCCTTTCTTTATGACTCGAGTAATTCCAATCTCCATTTATATATGCACTCACACACACTTCACGAATATATTAAGGAGAAGAATAACACATGCCCATGAGAGATCGAAAGCGCGGGATAGGTGCCTAACACCTTCCCATTCCATAACTTATCCCCCAAATCGTTGAACTAATTAGTTTCGCAAGCTTTAGTATGTCTTTTATGTCGTTCTCTCGAGGTGGAAACATTTCTTTTTCATGTTTTATGAAAAATAGGCCGGATACTCTATCTCTATACATCACCCCACATTAACGATGGTCGAACCGCCGCGAGGAAGGGTGTTAACATCCCCGTGCATGGGCGCGCTGATTAGGAGATGAGATGGCCACACCTTCCAACTATGATTACGGGTCTGGTTGACCTTAACCATTCTCAGGTGTGACCTCCTGGGAAGAAAAGTAATACTACCCACAAGCCTTAGCATTGTATTTCAAGCCATGGATATACCTGAATATGTCCCTAGTCAGGTCAAACCCAGTCTAAGCCTTCCAAAACATCTATCACCTAGGATAGTCCTATATGCATTGGGGGGAGCTGGTGAGGGTAACACCATATCCATTGAGAAAAAGAGTTCATATAAATAGTTCGTATATTAGGTTACACACACACAAGATCCAATTTTTAATCCAAATTTTATCTTGATTAGATTAATATTTGCATGCAAGATAAAGTCTAAATTCAAACCATACAGTCACGCTAAACATACGACGAAGAATATGAGGAAAAATCCTTTTTGAGCAAAACCTAGATTTCATCAGTATATAAAAAATTTACTGACTCGATGAATTATAGATGACTTAGAAATCCACTAAGTATAATGCATAGGTCTTTAATTATTCTATAGATATGGCATAGTCGAGCATTATATACAGGAAACAACTCTTCCTTCCGTATCCACCGATCAACCTTAGGATGCAATATCCTTTATTTTTCTATCGTAAACCCTCAGATCCATGAATCAATAGTAAATTTAACTCTATAGGGGTTTCATATAGGCATATATAACTTAGATTTAAACAAGCTCAACAAATCATATAAGGTATGTATGATTTGGAAAAGAAATGTTTTTTAAAGAAACGCAAAGATGCAAACTTTTGGCACAAATAATGAAAAATATTTTTGCCCAAAGTTCTGTGTAAAACAAGTCAAAAGAATCCTTTATATAGAAAAATACACTTCTCGAGGTGACAGTTTTGTTTGAATGAAAATGGACTCTCGTTTGAATAAAAACACTAGGTTCGTTCTAACGAGGTCAAGCTCGTTCGAACAACAACACTATCTCGTTCGATCATCCTTCTAGCGACCTTCCAATGATAATGATTCGATTAAGCAGAGTCCATCTCGCAAGATACTCATTAGAATACCGTTCTAATAAAAATGGCATTTCGTTCAAATGAGATCTACATCTCTAATTAATGAGATTAAAAACAAAAAAAAAATATCTTCAAAAATCGTTCCATAAAAAATGCCTCAAGATAAAACAAACATCCCAGAATATAATTCAACTGAGAAACCAAAACCACAAGTCCGTATACCTCCATAAAAGTTCATGACAATACCAACGGATTGAGTCGTGAACACAATGCTCGGTCCCTCACATGTCTTCCAGGGATCTTAGAGGAAAATGCTGATGTAGTGTTCTATTTGTAGCAATGATTTGTAATGAGATACGATAAAATAAATTAGCTATGAGGTATTATAAAATCTTGCTCGTACAAATATCCCCCTTTGGCTATTCCAATAAAAAATAAAACCAAATTACAATAAAAACTCTAAGACAATGTTCTCATGCCCTCCCTAACCCAAAAAAGGAACGACATTTTATACTTTGTCATCAAAGGAATAAGGTTTTCTTATTTTTTTAATCCCTACGAGTCCTAGATGACTCAAAGGAGATTTTGTCTCATATTTCCAAAGGGGGAGATTGAAGAACCCTATATCTTTGACTCACTTGAGCCTAAATTATATAGGTGCTCATTTAGTTTGGAAATAGTGACAACATTAGAGTCATCCAATTTTTACCAAAGAACCTCAGAGACTACATCAACTTCAATGATCCTCTAATGGTCCTAAAGGTAAAATATAAACACACTGCACACTCTAGGACTGCATAGTGCATATTTCATGTCATTTGTGGGTAGTGTTTGTTAATATCGGTAAAAATGATTTTCTACATTTTTAAATAATTTTTAGGAATTTTTATAACATTTAAAACCCTTTTTAAAGAATTAAAATTAAGGTTTTCAAAATGTTTGGGGTTGGTTTTTAATATTCAAAACTTCCTAAAACATAGGTTGGGTAGAATTTAAAAATGGCATAAACGATTGGGGTAGAAACTGAGATTTTTATTCTTCAAAATACACGCATTTTATAATGAATCTCAGTTGTACACATGTTGACTTGTTAGCTAGAAGATTTGTGTTTTCTCTCTCTCACAAACCTAAGATTTAACGTTCATTCATTTTAATTGATGGCCTGCATGCTATCTTTAACGATCCTTGCGTATATCATTTCGATCAATCAGTGTTCGTTTTAAAGCGGTGCCTTGTTAACCCTTGGATTGATAATTCAAACGGTTTATTTCATCTCAACCATTGATTTGACTCTTAGTTCCAGATCTTTCCTTCGACCAATATAAAAATAAGCCTTTGTCATTTCATTTGAAGACTTTTGGAAGTCTAAGTGAAGAGAAAAAAAAAGAGAAGAGAGAGAAAAGAAAATAAGAGAGAAAAATTTCCAACCCTAACAAAACTCCGTCCAATTGTGACACCTCGCCTAATTAACTCTTGTCTTTAAGTTTTATTTAGAAAATCATCCAGTGAGTTGGAGGGTTCGTGCTTCACAGAGTTCAATCCACTATAGTCTTTGACTCTTGTCTAACTATGACACCCCGCCTAATTAAATACTGGGTGATCAGTCCTTTAATAAATTAAAATCAAGGTGAACGGTTTGTTCATTCTTAGCATCGCTGTCGCAAAATAAAATTTCCAAATTAAAAACTCTAAATAATTAAGCTAAGTGTCAAAAAATTTAAAGTCGTATTTCCATTTTTAAATTACAACTTGAAAACCTTTTTAAATAATCACCAGTCTAAGAATCACATAAGTGTTGCGGATAGCAATCAACACAAAAGAATTAATCCATCTAGATTAACCAAACCATGTCAAATAACCATACATGAGATCATTCTGACAAGAGTTAACTCCCACGGAGTACTAAATACTGGAAAATATAAATAAGCATAAATCTCTAATAAAACCAAATGGAATAGGAAATCGGGCGACACATGCCCTAACTATGAAGAACTAAAACAAGAACTGAATCAATGAAGAGGTCGTCTAAAACAAAGGCCTGTAACTCCCACATAAGCTGCAGCACGTCCAATCCAAAGAACCTATGCAAGACTCCCTTATGGCTGGGCACCTATAATACATACATATATATACAAGAGAGAGAAAAATACAGGAAACAGGTCAGAGCCCGAGTGTAAAACAATTTTAAAAATAGTTTAGCAAGTATTTAAAATGCTTACCGGCTAATGCAATAACCATGTTATTATGCGACACTCTCATGAGAATTCTCACATCTCCTCTAATCTGCACGCCTACTGTACTACTAAACCTCATAAGTCTATCCCACTTATTCTCCATAAAGTTTTATCTCGAGAAATAAAAAGGTTATGATATTTAGTTTAATAATTAATCTCTTAAATATTTCTTACGCTATTTAGAACAACTCAGTAGCGTTATAAAGTTTCCCAATACTTATAATAAAGTTAAGGCATTTATTCATTACTTCACTACTTATACGCAAATTAGAAAGTTCCCATATAGATATACGCATAAATATTAGTCACAATATATAATATATATACTAACGACACCTCACAAAAAATCTATGGTGCTGGCATACTCTGCTATCAAGTCCCCGTATCACTCGTACTAAGGAAAATTCTAGCCCAGAATCACTCTCGAACTGTATTAACACAATACACACAAAAATGGAGGCGAAGCATAGATCCAAGTCACTAAAAGGTTAGTACATACCCCTCACATCTCTTAGAACCGTCTGACTATCATTCAAATCGCTTGTACCAAGGAATCCTATGTTCTAGGGTACAAGTCAATATCACCCATAAAGGTGCCATCGAGATAAGATTGTCCCAGTACGGCAACCTCCGTGATAACAAGTAGCTTGAGTATGATTATACACAAGCATAATATAAATATTTACACATGCATTCAGTCATATATATCATTATTTTCATTTTCCAATTAGGTTCGCACACGACCCAACGATAATAATTATTAACTGCACATTGTACAATTTTTACCCAATTACCTCACCTAAAGGATTTATCGCTTTTATTCTTAATTATAATCGTTGCATACTTACTTCTCACCTCTAGAAGTACTCTCCCTTACTAAATATAATCTCAGTACGTACACCCTGTCTAACCTTCTGGTCTAAGTCTTTCACGAGTATTTAAATTCTTTAGTGAATGTACGCATAGTTTCTAAAGCGTAACGAAACATACCGTTAACCCACAATTTCATCCTATATTAATTCTCACTCAACGCAGTCTACTTAGACCCTACTGGTCCTTTTCATAACACATTATACTCCATAAATAATAATCAATGGTTCCTAAGTATTTTAACCGGATTAAACAAAAAGGAGAAAAATATGCACTTTCCCAGGAGGGATCGATCGATCGATGCTCTTGGTCGATCGATCGATCACGCAGTTATGATGAATTCTGCCATTGTTAAGCTACGGGTTTGCTTCTCAAACCTCAACCGAAACTCCATTAACGATCCCCAAACTCCCAAACAACATTACTACTGATACTATATACCTATATGCATGATTTTCTACGTGAAACATGTTCAAATTCATAAAAGGCATCGAATTAATGGGGTAAAATTAACATAATTATCAAGAACCCTAATTTTTCATGAAACATCCATTCTTCTAATTCTTTTCCAGATTTCTTGCTTCTAAATCCATACAAATTTATGGGTAATCCTCTACATATGATTGATATGTCCAGAATATATTAGTTCCTCTAAAACATGCGATTTAAAGTCTCTAAATTACCAATTTCTTCCTTAAAACATGTTCTTAACAATCCTAAACTAACATGGGTGAAACATTAACTAAAAACAAAGCAAGATAGATGCTTGACTGGAATTTAAGGATCTGATTTGTTGATGAAAAAGATATGGTTGCGTTCCTCGTCGTGTGATCTACTATTTGGTGGTGGTGGCGGTGTGATTGAGTGAGTTGTAAGCCTTGGATTGCTTGGAAAACTCTCCACCTTTTTTCTCTAATGGCCGTTCTTAGCATCTGTGTTTGTTAACCCTAAAAGACAACTCCTGATGGCTGATATAACTATTGGAAATTCGTGGGTTTAATTACCCAAAAATACCAAATGACTATTATACCCTCCCGGGATGTCAATTAGGCCTAAAAATGCCCTGAGACCCAAACTAAACCTCTGGGCACACTTTTCTAACTATCTCGACCCTTCCGAACACATTGGCGCACTCGAAATGACCATACGGGTGACTTGTAATTTATTCACTTTTAATAATAATAATTTAGTCCCAACACGACACAAGCGCATCCCGACTTAAATTTTCATAATTGTCATTTTATTCACTCGTGACAATTTGAATAAAATCACTCTTACATATTACTTTACTCATCTAGTAATATTCAACAAATTTTCAATAATTACTAACTCTCATCATGCTAGTAAATATTTAAAATAAATTTTTGGATTAAAATTAATTTAATCTATCTTAATTAAATTTAATAAATCCCTAAATTTAAAAGCCATAAAAATACGGGGTATTACATACTTCCCCCCTAATAAAGGAATTTCATCCCGAAATTTGAAAAATAAGGTCTACCTGGTAAAACAATTCTGGATACTTTAGTAGTATGCAAACTAACTTCAAAGTGAGGCACTCAATCACTATAGCCCCCGTTTCACAGAAAGCTTGTTTAAGGCTCTCATTAATGACAATACACATGGTGCTCCTATCCGACAACATTCGCATAAGACGATCCTATACATCCTTGACTCCCATTATTTCAATATCATTGGGAAGCCTCACCTCACTACATGAAAACTACTCGTATTTAACTAAACACAAAACTCCCATTTTGAGAGAAACCATACGAACATCTGACCACTCTTGTTCGCCTAAAACAACTGTGGTAATTCCACCAAAGTCATCGGATTATTCTCGACCAATCCAAAATTTTGATTATCCGCTCACCTCATAATAAACATGTACGAGTGCTCCCACGGAACCCTACCATTAGGTAATATCCTCCCATAATTACTGTACTATACTCCACTTGCTAGCTATAACCGTTGTCGAAATAAAATGATTACAATGAATCCAAAATTATATTCACACTGCTCCACTAATGGTTAGTCACCGCTCGCCTCGTCCCCGGATTATGGGTGATACAACCTGCTCAAAACGAAACGTTATCCCCGTTGCTTCCTGAAATCCCATATTGAAGGTGGGATTCAAAAATATCATCCTAATTCAAAAAAAAAATACCATGTAGGACCACGTACCGGTGCGATCCTTCATTTCAAAGGAAGACTGGGGCACACTAGTTAATATTGTAAATCACCCCAAAGGAATATTAATCACTTCCTTCTTGGGCGACTTGTTCCACATGTTTGGATGAATCCTTAATCTTGCCTTGAGGTTGGAAACCCATCCAATAAACTTTACCGACTTTACTGGCCTCTTCCATTTAGGAATTGTCGATAGCCACAAAATTCTCTGGTTGATCCTCTTGTTCCAACCGATTTCTATCTATGAATGGTGCATGCGGATACTACTCACTATGTCCCTCTCATCATCGACTTATACTTGAAATGTCTCACATTAAGTGATACTTAATACTCCCCTTCTTTCCTTGGCGTATACCGAAAGTTTTGACCCGTGCACTTTTCTCCACGATGTGCACTTCTGGACCTTTTTTACCATACTAACATCTCCACTCTTTGTAAGCGTCAGTCGCTCTCAACATTTGGCTAATTACAACTCCGCTCTTAGTGCTCCATAATAATTAAATTCTACCCTTCTCAAGGAATACCCCTTTTAAATGGCTTCCCACAGCCTTCCAACCAAATTCGGGTGTGTTACTCTGATTGCACTCATGTATATGGACTTATCATCTTTCACACGGCATTTAATCCACTCTACCACTTCCACTTTGTTATGTTAGTCCCACAAACATATACTCCACATGTCTATTCCTACGTCCCTTCAACTCGGATGATTTTAACATCAGCTAACCAGGATGCCCACACACCTTATAAACTGTTCACACTAGCGTAAGCATCACATACGCTTCACACATAACACCCAATTCTCTATTTTCCTTATGCTCACAACATGATTACAAGACTTGGGTATTCTCAAACACCCTAGAAATCGAAATTTCAAATCCTCCTTATCATCGTTACACCCATCAACTCCTGGTGATAAAACAAAACTTTCAATGCTTTCTTACCACACAACCGGTTCCATTGGCCTTAAATCATAATTAAACTTCCAACTTACAGATATAATTACCTAATCCTATTACGACCAAGGTACCAAATTCATGGACTAATGACTAAACATCTCCCTATTTCCAACCTTACGCTAAGTTTCATGCATGGGATGTCTCGCAAAGCGAAATCCAAACAAGGAACCCCCTGATACACTACTACCTAGAATTTTTGGTTATCGAAATCCGTTAGGCCCTTCGTCCATAACATGTATCCCTTTATTCTGTCTCTTGACAAAAACGTTACATCTCCTCTCGTAATTACACTTAAATAAAGAACATTTTGCCAAATGCATTATCGTTCAGTATTGGTGGTAATCATAATTCGCAAACCTCGTACACATACAATCAGGACTCTCGAAATCCTGTCCCCAAATATATGAGTCTAACTCTTAAGTTCCACATTTCTAAAGGATAAATATAACAATGCACTCATCCTATCATCAAGTCCTGATCCCTAAACATAATAATGAGTCAAATCTTTCCGCTCAACGGTAAACCCAATACACACTGAACCATGATAACAAGGTCCCCAAAGACCCCGAAATTTAAACATTTTGATTCCATTATATTCTTCGGAGTCTCTAGAATAGATAATATAAATGTTAGCCCGAACCTCTCACAGGTGAGGCCTCGCCAGAACAAATTAGGTTGCATTAAGGCAACCACTCTGATAGCCTTGCAATAACTACCTACTATCGTACTAACCATTTCTATAAAACTGCAACCAAGGTAATATCATAATCGTATATCACATCACCAAAACGAGTAACCTCAATAAAGTATATAACACTATTAATACACCCATTCATCCACTGCGGATATCACTAAAGATAATCCCACTACACTAGAGAAATATTCACATAATAATAATGTTTATAGTTATACGCATTAAACTCGTCTCACATGCTAACCTAACAATAAACAAATTATAGTGACTCGCTCGTGTCACATAAGACACGCCTCATCCTCCGAGGATAAAACTCATACTTCTACTTTGTTAATCTCCTTGGCTACTTAATGGTCCTCCGGACATAACGCGTCTATCTGAACCAAATCGAAGATTACATTAACCATTTCCTTTGCAAGCACCCCACCTTTGTCCTTTTTCTCGCCTCGAAATTTTTTAACTCGTGTGGTTTTACTCTCCACAAAATACTTCAACACATAACCCTCTTTATCTCCTGAAATACATTCGAAAACTCACGGATGACTGGAATCAATCTAGGAGAATCACTATCTCCTTAGAAGTATCCTCCTCTATGTAATACCAACGGGTGGGAGATCCTCCCTCTGGGCGAGGCATCACCACCAAAAACATCTCCTGCCCCAGACAGGCAAAGACAGTACTCCTACTGGAAAAAGAAAAAGAAAAAAAAATCTTGCATGCCAATAATGACATTGTGCTCATGCATATCTAACACAAGCATGTCCGGAGGTAAAATCAAGCTACCAATCTCTATATCTACACCCTGTCATATAAAGAAAATCAAAGACCCATTCCCCAATGGTGAGTCTATGCATGACACTGTACTCTTCGTCGTGTCTAATAACCCTAAGGACCGTGCAAAAAAATGAGTAGTTATAAAACAGTGCGATGCCAAAGTATAAAATAAAACTCGACCCATAGTACCATGTATAGAAAATGTACCCTCAATCATGGGTGGTGCCTGAGGTTTTGCTACCTGGTGGACGTTATAGATACGTCCATACTGTAATTGCCCCTGCTGAACTGGGGCTGCTGGGATGGGTGGTAAAGCTATCCTCTGCGGCTCATTATGGGCACCCTGTTGCCGTGGGGCCCTATCCCCCTCTGGGCAATCCTGACATCTATGGCCATTCTTGCCATATTTGAAGCATCTACCTAGAAACTGTCTCATTTTACTACAATGTTGTCCAATTTTGACTTTTCCTTGGCCTTGCTGAGTAACTTGAGGAAAAATGATGTCAGGTTGAGGACAATCCCTCCACTTGTGACCCGGTTGCACACATTTATAGCAGAGTCCTGAAATTTCTCGCTGGTCGAGTAGGAGTTTCTCTCCAATCTGATTCGGACAAATTTGACATTCATGGTCGTCCATTCCACATTTGAAACACCCTTTTGTGACTTCATTCTGACCCCGACTTTGTTGACCCTGATGCTTTTGGCTCTCCACGTAAATTTTGTTACCTTCGTGCCTTTTCGATCT
This sequence comes from Sambucus nigra, assembly GCA_949130495.1. Taxonomy (NCBI): domain Eukaryota; kingdom Viridiplantae; phylum Streptophyta; class Magnoliopsida; order Dipsacales; family Adoxaceae; genus Sambucus; species Sambucus nigra. Next base: position 168,187,083 of record OX422223.1, read on the forward strand.
TGAGGAGATTTTTGCTACGATTTTGGTGTCTTTGCACAATTTTCAACTCTAGTCATGTCAAATTGATTAATCTCTCTAAGTCTTTTGCCTCCTCTAAGCTGCATATTGTGATTGTGGTACTTTAAGACTGTAGTGGTAACTGCCTGTGCCACAATACCTTCTAATTTGTCGATTGATACCCTCTTCAGAGACATTTGAGGTGTGAGATGTTCCTACTCATTAATTTCCTCAATGGCATTATCTTGTTCGTCTTGACGAACCATCTAAAAGTTTAAATAATATGGATAAGTTAAACATTCACATAGAAAAATCGCAGAAGCACGAATTTCCAACGCATAAAGATGAATACAACATTCCTAATATTAGGGCTCTAAATCGAAGATACTAAGCTGGAAACGAGATAAGCCGTACAGATCCTAAAGGACACTAGAACCTGATGCTCTGATACCACCAGTGACACCCCACCTAATTAAGTACCTGGTGATCAGTTCTTTATTAAATGAAAATCAAGGTGAGCGGTTGGTTCATTCTTAGCATCAATGTCGCAAAATAAAATTTCCAAATTAAACACCCCAAATAATTAAGCTAAGTGTCAAAACAATTTAAAGTCTTATTTCCATTTTTAAATTCCAACTTGAAAACCTTTTTAAATAATCATCAGTCTTAGAATCACATAAGTGATACGGATAGCAATCAACACAAAAGAATTAATCCATCTAGATTAACCAAACCAAGTCAAATAACCATACATGAGATCATCATGACAAGAGTTAACTCCCAAGGAGTACTAAATACTTGAAAATATAAATAAGCATAAATCTCTGATAAAACCAAACGGAATAGGAAATCGGGGGACACGTGCCCTAACTAAGAAGAACTAAAATAAGAACTGAATCAATGAAGAGGTCGTCTAAAATAAAGTCCTGCAACTCCCACATAAGCTGCAGCACATCCAATCAAAAGAACCAATGCATGACGCCCCTGTGGCTGGATACCTGCAATACATATAAGAGAGAGAAAAAGACATGAAACGGGTCAGAGCTCGAGTGTAAAAATGTTTTAAAAATAGTTTAGCAAGTATTTAAAATGCTTACCGGCTAATGCAACAACCATTTTAGTATGTGACACTCATGAGAATTATCACCTCTCCTCTAGTGTGCACGCCTACCGTACTACTAAACCTCATAAGTCTATCTTATTTATTCTCCATAAAGTTTTGTCTCGAGCAATAACAAGGTTATGATATTTAGTTTAGCAATCAATCTCTTTAAGATTTCTTACGCTATTTAGAACAACTCAGTACCGTTATAAAGTTCCCGAATACTTATGATAAAGTTGAGGCATTTATTCGTTACTTAACTACTTATACGCATAATATAAAGTTCCCATATAGATATACGTATATATATTAGTCACATATAATATATATACTAACGGAACCCCACATAAAATCTATGGTGCTAGCATACTCTTCTATCAAGTCCCCGTATCACTCATACTAAGGGAAATACTAGCCCGAAATCACTCTCGAACTGTATTAACACAATACACAAAAAAATGGAGGCGAAGCATAGTTCCAAGTCACTAAGAGGTCAGCACATACCCCTCACGTCTCTTAGGACCGTCTGACTATCATTCAGATAGCCTGTACCAAGGAATCCTATGTTCTAGGGTACAAGTCAATATACCCCATAAAGGTCCCATCGAGATAAGATTGTCCCAACGCGATAACCTCCGTGATAGCAAGTAGCGCGGGCATGATTATACACAAGCATAATATAAATATATACAAATGCATTCAGTCATATATATCATTATTCTCATTTTTCCAATTAGGTTCGCACACGACCCAACGATAATAATTATTAACCGCACATTGTACAATTTTTACCCAATTACCTCACCTAAAGGATTTATCGCTTTTATTCTTAATTATAATCGTTGCATACTTACTTCTCACCTCTCTAAGTACTCTCTTTTACTAACTATAATCTCAGTAGGTACACCCTCGCTAACCTTCATGTCTAAGTCTTTCACGAGTCTTTAAATTCTTTAGTGAATGTACGCATAGTTTCTAAAGTGTAACAAAACTTCCCGTTAACCCATAATTTCATCCTATATTAATTCTCACTCAACGGAGTCTACTTAGACTCTACTGGTCCTCTTCATAACACATTATACTCCATAAATAATAATCAATGGTTCCTACGTATTTTAACTGGATTAAACAAAAATGAGAAAAATATGCACTTTTCCAGGAGGGATCGATCGATCGAGAAAATAGGGTCGATCGATCGAGAAAATAGGGTCGATCGATCGATCAAGAAGTTATGACGAATTCTGCCATTGTTAAACTACGGGTTTGCTTCTCCAACCTCAACCAAAACTCCATTAACGATCCCCAAACTCCCAAACAATATTACTACTAATACTATATACCTATATGCATGATTTCCTACGTGAAACATGTTCAAATTCATCAAAGGTATCGAATTAATGGGGGTAAAATTAACATAATTATCAAGAACCCTAATTTTGCATGAAATATCCTTTCTTCTAATTCTTTTCCAGATTTCTTGCTTCTAAATCCATACAAATTTGTGGTAATCCTCTACATATGATTGATATGTCCAGAATATATTTAGTTCCTCTAAAACATGCGATTTAAAGTCTCTAAATTACCAATTTCTTCCTTAAAACATGTTCTTAACAATCCTAAACTAACATGGGCGAAACATTAACTAAAAACAAAGAAAGATAGATGCTTGCCTGGAATTTAAGGATCTGATTTGTTGATGAAAAAGATATGGTTGCATTCCTCGTCGTGCGATCTACTATTTGGTGGTGGTGGCGGTGCGATTGAGTGAGTTCTAGGCCTTGGATTGCTTGAAAAACTCTCCACCTTCTTCTCTAATGGTCGTTCTTAGGTTCTGTGTTTGTTAAAAGACAACTCCTAATGGTTGATATAACTATTGGAAATTCGTGGGTTTAATTACCCAAAAATACAAAATGACTATTATACCATCTCGGGATGTCAATTTGGCCTAAAAATGCCCCAAGATCCAAACTAAACCCTCGAGAACACTTTTTTGACTATCTCGACCCTTCTGGACACGTTGGAGCACTCTAAATGACCATATAGGTGACTTATAATTTATTCACTTTTAATAATAATAATTTAGTCCCAACACGACACAGGCGCGTCCCGACTTAAATTTCCATAATTGCCATTTTATTCACTCGTGACAATTTTAATAAAATCACTCTTACATATTACTTTACTCATCTAGTAATATTCAACAATTTTTAATAATGACTAACTCTCGACACGCTAGTAAATATTTAAAACAAATTTTTGGATTAAAATTAATTTAATCTATCTCAATTAAATTTAATAAATTCCTAAATTTAAAAGCCATAAAAATACGGGGTATTACACTAACATAGTCACAAAAGTTTAGATCTCGTTTCTTTTCATAGAAACTAGTAGATCTGAATAAAAGTGTTACAACCACGATTAGGTCTTGTTAGACTTGATTTCTTTAACTAAAAATCATCTTCTCTGTTGGATTTTGAGTTTCAAACCTCTTTGTAAAAGTTTTATCCAAGAAGTCTCTTTTATTTACAAAACTGAGATTAGGGTTTGCATACTTTTTCAGATCCAAGTTTTTCATTTTGAAAAACTTTGTAAATAAATAAGATTTGTAGAATCTTAGTTTTAAAGAGATTCGTTCAAAGTCAGATCTAAAAAAATAAGGTTTTCAAGATCAAAACCAAATCTCAGTCTTGTAAATCATGCATGTCATTTTAGAAGAAAAACTTGTGTTTTATAGAAAATGGATTGTATTTAGCGTGTGTGAGTCATTCATGTGTTAGGAACAAATAGTCACGAACACAGTCACACACTTTCACTTTGAAAATGTGTTGGTAAAGAGATCTTAACTATCAGAGTCGACGTAAAGAAGGAGAAAGAGGATACAGAATAATTAATGAATGAGAAACTAGAATCAGAGCCTTGAAATCAGTTGGAGTTGCCAAATGGAGCTGGCATAACTTTTTAACTTAGATTAGGTTTGTTTTATGTGTTTAAATATTCATTGCTTATTTTTAAACCTAAAACTAATTCAAGTGTAGTTTTTGTTTTACTCTGTAGAGGGAGTCGTAGATGTTTTCCCAATTGTGTGGGGTTTTACCACGTTAAATACTTGTCTTTTGTGCATGTTCATTATTTTCTCATCTCTTATGTCCTACTGTTGCTATAACTAAAATTTGTTTTGTTTTTCAAAACTTATTCATTAAAATCTGAAATAACTCACCTTACTATTTTAAAACACATATTGTGTTCTTCTTGTTTTTTTTTCTAAAAGAGTTTCTTCAATAAATAGTTCGGAGCCTACTAGACTATTTTAACTAGTATTAAACAACTTGGGTAGGTATTTTCAACCCACGTAGTTCGCATGCAGAACAAGGATAGGGTTTATCCCATAAATTCAAACGGGAGTTTATTATACGTGTGTGTGTGTATAAAAAATATTTTTAGTTTTGAGAAATTATGGTGAATAATCCCGTTGGAATTTATAGGTATAACCCACTTTTTCTTTATTTGGTTTTTTTTATTGAGAATAAAGTACGTGAAATAAAACTAATAAAGATGAGATGTTAATGTATATGAACTAAAGTAAAAGCTAAATTGAGAATTTATATAACTAATGTTAAATTAAAGAAATTTAGAGAGGGAAGGAGGTTTAGACCTTGTTTGGAAACTTTAGGCTGGATCTTGATCCTTGATGAGATCTCTTGAAAATTGAGATGAATGTTAGATGAGAGAGAGGGAAATTTTTGCTAAATTGATTATGAAAATAATGGGAATGAAAGATGGAAAGGAATTGCACACAAGGAAACTTCGTTGATTTCAAGAGAATGTTGTTGAGATCACTGATATTGATGGATCTGAGGTGTGTCCTGCGAGTGAGATCATGACCTCCTTTTACAGGTAGGGGAAATATCGATCTACATACCCCTAGCCCGGCTAATGGGTAGGTGATCCTAGACACAGACCTGCCAATTAGTAGTCTCGTGCAGATTTTTTTTTGGAAAAATGGACATAAAAAGCTAAATCTAAATCACACATGGGACATGCCATTAGAAAGGTAATTCGAATACATCTAAGAGTCCTTTGGGCCGCTCCTAGGTCTGGGAGCTGACTTTGGGTCAAACGGGGCTCGAAAGTGCATGTTGGTCCTTTGGACAAAAGATCGTCAAATGATAATGGATCATTTGTCCAAACCGTAAGTCAGAATTCCACATGGGGTAGACCGTTGGAAAGGTTATATGAAGTAATTTGATGTTCCAAAGAGATTATGTCGGTTAGGAGAGTTAATTATGGTAAAACGTCCCCCAAAAGTGTCCAATGACCTTTCGGAGCAAAATAGGTCATTCGTCCATATCGTAAGGCTGATTCGCTCACGGCGTGGACCATTGGAAAGGGTATTCAGTACCGTTCAAATATTCATTTAGTATTTGATATGAATAGTTGGCCCTAGTCAAACGATGCATGGGAGAATTCGGGGGCCTCTTGATTAATTTTTGGGGGAAAACGGATCGTTCCTATAAATGATTATGGAATTTTACGCACGGGGCAGACCGTTAGAAAGAGGATTCAATTTCCTTAGAGGATTTATTGAGCTTTCTCTCTGACAATGAAGTTGATCAGAGTCAAATGGGGCCTGAGAGCACCCGATTGACTCTAGATCGGTACTCGGAGTATATCCTAGGGTTTATAATGAATTGGGGAGATGATAAGAACCTAAGGAGAGACTTAGGGAGTCCTAAAATGTGATTTCTACACTATGGATGACCCCACTCCTCCTTTTTCCATGACGCGAGTCGAACTATTCCGATCTCTACTTATATATACACGCATACACTTTTCATAGAGAAATTAAGAAAAATAATAACATAATCCCATAAGAGACCTAAAGGTTGGGATGGGTGACTAACACCTTCTCATTTCGTAATAGAGCGAATGAACCTCTTAACTAATTGGTTTTGCAAATATCCGTTTGCCTTTAATGTCATTCTCTCGAGACGATAACTCGTTCTTTTGCCTGTTTTGTACAATATAGGCATTCCACTGTATCTCTTTACATCACCCCCCACCGACGATGGTCGAAGCATTCCTAAAAAGGGAGTGATATCTCATCTCCCTCTCCACCACACGCGCGCCAGTGCCAATACTTAGATGTACTAAAAATCGGGGAGGGATGACCACACATGGAACGATAAACCTCTTAGGAGTTGTAGTGAATATGCATTCTCCTTCATCAGTTATGAGTTTTTCTCTCTTGAGATTTATAAGCATGAGTGACCTCCTGGTGTCTGTACTTTTCTTGAAAATCTCCCTCCAAACCTTCTCAAGTCAATATAACATACGATCATTGTCCTCCTTCCCTCTTTACAAAAACTATATGTTACTTGAAGAGTCATTCCTCATAGGTTTTAATTATCCTAGAGACCTAAGTGGGACAATGTTGCCTATATTCATTATAGGTTTCTCCTCATGTGATTGGTAACAGGATATTACAGTCCTTGTGTTATGTTGTGAATGTAAAATGGATCTCATTTGTCACAATTTTGGTAAATCATGTTTGTTCTCCTGGATATCATGGGATTTATGTTTGTCTTTTTGGGTGTTGGTCATGGACTAATAATTAGAATTGGTTTTTGGCTAGTGTTATTAAAGAGAAATCATCACTAAAGACGAAGTCAATTACAAGGGCATAAACTCACAAATTATGAATAATCATAACCAAAAATAAGGACTAATGACAAAGAAAAGACAACCAAGAACACAAGAGACATCCAATTTACGTGATTCAGAATATGGAGCACGTCTAAGGAGGCAGAGAGAGATTTTATTAATATGTAGTAGAATACAATTCAATGGGAATTTCTCATTCAAGTTTTCACGTGTCCACGCTATGGGAAGTGTCTAGTATTTATACAACTTTTTATAATAGTCCCACTTGCAGTCGAATCTCCTCATATTACTTATCATCTAAATATAATGTATTCTTGCTCTTATGTCCCCCTTGTTCCATAACTGGAGAAATGAACTTCCCAAAAAATAATACACTTAGTCGCGAATGTCTTCCAACAAATCAATGTCATCATTCACGAACACACTCTCACACGCAGGCAAACACACACACACACATGTGTGTGTGTGTGCGTGTGCGTGTGTATATGTATAGTATATTAACTCACTAAATCTAGGTATATGTAAATAAAAAATTGGAAATCACTATCAGTAAATTGATGAGTGTTTGTGTGTGTGTGTGTATATGTGATATATATATATATATATATATATATATATATATATATATATATATATATATATATATATATATATATATATATATATATATATATATATATATATATATATATATATATAGAGAGAGAGAGAGAGAGAGAGAGAGAGAGAGAGAGAGAGAGAGAGAGAGTCAAATACTTATTATGGGGAATTATTTGGTCACACTCGAGGAAGATACACATTTCCACTAATCATGTCAATGTTCTCACTTTAAGAAGATAAGGATGGTTGAAGTCGATCAACGAAAATCTCGAAATTAGATAAAGTCAATCAAGTCTAGATAGATATCTAAGGTCAAGGAGTCCTAGATGGATCAATATCTTTATGTTCTCTATAAACATAACCTTTAGCCTAAGAAAAGGGGATATGTAATCTTTGTCATCAAGACACAATCAATAAAGAGAGAGTAACACCCTGTGAATGTAGGCACATTGTCGAATCACATAAATATTGTTCTTGTGTGTGATTGTTCATGTTCACATTCTGTTCAGATTTACTTGTGTTGATAAAATACTTATAGGATTTTAGCACCTATAATGGGCATAATCTATGTCAAATAAATTCATTTTCTCAACCAAGAAAATCAAGTGAGGAACCATGACCCACTTACAAAACAAACACTCTCCAAGGTCCGAGGAACGATTAGAACGGCCTTGAGGCCCAAAAATTCAAGTATGAAATCCAGCCTAATAAGATCATAAACACTCCTAGTCATGTTATCGACCATAAGAAGACCAACCCATGGAGATAAACGAGCCACCATGGTCTAACCATGTATCACAACATCAGGACGAGGATGCCATGTTCCAATAGTAAGAGGAGAATTACCATGTAGACACCATATTCAAAACCCTCACACTCATCCCTAAGATACAAACATAGTCCCTTTAATCTCGGACCACCGGTCCTCCTTTAAACCCTAACTAGAGAATAATTATGCTACCTTCGAGCCTCATTTGGCCTTGGTCAGTTATCGAAGCTCAGAGTCGCCCAACATAAAATCATAGACCCTAAATCATCTTTATAATGGTATTAGTCATGCGTGATTTGTACTTACGATTAACTTTTTATATCCAAAAAATCATTTATGCCTACCAATAGGCAAGGTACCTCACATGCCTATTGGTAGGTGTGGGATTACTTGTCCAGCAAGTCTGACCACCCTATTAGCAGACAGGGTAGGGACCATGTAAAAAGAAATCTCCCATGGGTAAGCCTTGTATAATTTATCCATGTATAGTTTTCCAATATAAGGAACCCTAACCTCATTTGAGAGGGACCTCAACCTCTATTTTAGTGCAGAGTCTTCCTCAAAATTAGCATACATCAGTTTCACTACATCCCTTACATCAATCTTTCCTCACCTTTATACACCACTCCACCACATTCATATTCACTCCAAAATTATCCCATAAAACCCCCAAAAATAGAATTCAAAATAGCTCTAAGTTCCAAACCCATTTCCATTTCAATTGATTAATAAATTCAATTCATATATTTTAGTGTTCTTAGAATATTCCTTACTTGTTTCATTCATTTTCACACTAATACCAAACTTTTTATTATATACGCATCTTCAAATCTATTTTTATAAATAAAAAAAGGGTATACACCATAGTTTAGAATTTAAAGTTATCTCATTTTTTCTCACACTTCCACCACATTTCACACTTTTTCATAAATTAATAGAGATACTCAAGATTAAGATGATGGGCTATACCCAAAGCTTGCTCTTATTGTGAACTACGCGGACTTTCATGTTATTTTGTCTACGTAGGCATCTCGGAGTCATTTTGGGACTAAATTCCTTCTCTATTCATCTCCTTTTTGTTTCCATTCATATACTATCATTTTAATCATATACGTTTTATCCAAGTAGTTAGTTTTTCTCTTTAGCGGTCTCATATAGGTGTATTCACTCTAACATAGTGACACTACGATTTCGAGATGTCGCTCACATATTAACCATTTTTACACACTTATTTTATCATTTTACCCATGTTTAGTTAGCTTATCTGTTTGGAGGAACTCATTCCCATTTTTTCCATGATGTGGATATGATGACTTTTCTCCTCCACACAATTACATACACTTTCATATTCATGCATATTTCCAATATACACACTTCTCACACATGACACGTCTTGCAAAATATACGCGTGTTCATTCATTTAGGAGAAGGAGAAAATTTTATAGCCCATGATATACTAAAAGTGAGGGTGGATTCCTAACACCTTCCCACTTCATAACATAGTCTCTAAATCATGTCTTATTTCGTTTTGCACCCACCACTTGTCTTTTATGCTATCTTTAAGGAGATGGCTACCTCCTTTTTCCCATTTGAAGTAAAATAGGTTGGAGACTCTAACCTCTATGCATTCTCACACCTCACATCATTGACGATGACCATTTATATTCTATCCTATTGCTGACCACGAGAAAGTGGAAGAGCTCGAGGGCCTCGATCAGGACCGAGATGGTCCAAGTGGCGACTTTGCTGGGGACTTTTAGAGGACTAGACTATATTTATATGGGATTGATTTTATTTCTCCTACATTTTTTCTAAATGTTTATATATCTTCAGTTTTTATGTTTATTTCTCTCACGATCGCACATGCTATATATGCCATATCGTAATACGTCATCTACGTATATTTCTCTCATATACCTACTTATTTCTCCATCACATGTATATCCAACTTTTTCCCATCACGTGATTCACCTTTCTACTCTACTTGTCTATACTTCCAGGCTAATTTCCACTTGTGTATATTTACATGCTTCAGGTTACTTGTATATTCCATGCTTTACTCCATTTGTATAGTAGCTCTTTATCACAAGCCACTTGTATATATTTCTCTTGTTTTAGTACTAGTGGATGTACATATCTCTCTTAGAATATATAAATCTTTGCAAAAAGATATTAATAAGACTCATGCATTTTTCACACTACATTAAACGAGTAATGAGTATTGAACATATATGTGTCCCATACTAGGGAGTCACTTTGTGATGAGTTATTGTTCTACAGGGTGCGATTAACCAAAGAAATAGTCTCCCACCTTCCATTGGCAATGTGTCATCATTTTATATCGAATGATTCTCCTGCATAGTACCACTTGATCAAACTCACGATAGGAGATACAGTAGTAATTCATTCACGTATGGTGAGTATATCAAATTATCTCTCACATATACCATCACCACGAGGTATATAGTGGGGGAATTCACGTACACACGAGTATATTAATTGTCTTCTCCACACACACCGATGAATGAATACACTAATAGTAAAGAGGTATATTGTAGAAGGCAAGACAACGGTGAGAAACCCAATGGTAACCACCCATGCATAACACGTGTATAGATGTACACTCTAGAACACACATACTTAGATGGTTAGTTCTAATGTAAAGCTATTCCAAATTTCGAATCGTCTTACCTCCCTATTTTTTTTGTTTCCCTTGTTAATAAAGCAAGACCCTCTACATGAGTCTAGAAAAATTCAAATCATGTCTTGCATTACGGAGCCTATTTTCTCCCAGATTCGCGTTTTGTCCAACATTCTAATAATAACAACTACATTTATGGGCTTTTCCTCCTTTTTTCTTCCCTTTAAAAAAAATACGATTCTCTTTTCAAAAATAAGGAAAGTACTTTTTTCTAAAAAAATCCACTTCCTTCTCAGGCGCGATCGTAGTTCTCCTAGCTTGATTTATATCCCTATTAGTTACTATCTTCCATACAACTACCTCGTAGTTAGACTTCATCCTCCCTCTCAGCAGTTTCAGAAGGAACTGGTCATTTTTACCACATCTACCTCATGGAGAACCTTAATCAAACAATCAACCTTCTTCCAGATCTGATGACCATGCAAACTCAGTTCACTTCCAAAATCAACAACCAAGAATCAGACATCCATGAGTTACAAAGCAACAAGGCCTAGATTTCAAAGATTATTGAACCAGAAGTATTGTCAACTATAATTCTTCCCTCCCTTATAACACAGGGTAGGGAATGGCCAAGTTTATATGGCATCATGAGGAGTATCATCATATTCAACACTTCAGAATTCCTCCATGCTCTCTGCATGTCTATGGGATGCCTCTTGCTCATCTAATTATGCTAAATGTTCCTCAAATAGGGGCTAACTTTCCTATTCCCATTCTAGAATATCCTAAAGAATAAGAACTCAAGATGATATCTCGCAACTTTAAACTAGTGAAACTCTCCTAGAAATTTATGGATTACACTTATATGTCCCCTAATCTAAAGCTCGTATGCCCAAGAAGTTTAAGATACTGAATATTGAGAAGTTTAAAGTAAGTGGGACTCCTATTATGTGTATGCACAACTATGACCAAACCACGAGTCTATTAAGTGTTAAATAATAAGTCATGGTCCTAATGTTTCAACAAACCCTCAAAGGAACTACTCTCCATTGGTTTATATCTTTAAAATAATCATGAACCCGAATTTGGGAGGATGTCACCAGAGAATTCATGGTTCAATACAAATACACTAAAGAGTTTGAGTTATTCGAATAAAACCTAGGAGAATCTGTCAACAGATTTTTATCCTGATGGCGAGAGAAATTTACTACCATGACCAATTTCCCATTATAGGAGGAGGAGGAGGAGAAAGTCACTATTTTGAAGAAGAAGTTTATTCTTCATATCAGAAACACCATTAATAGTCAGTACTACCCTCATTTCAGAGCACTACGAGAGGGAGGGGTAGATATCAAAGAGAATGTTATTAGCTAGACTGTGAAGATGAAATTAAAGGAAAATAGTTAGTCAATTCACTCTTAGGAAATACGAGAAGCCTACTATTGTCATCAACAACATATCCACCCATTCTATCACTTCATGGCACTAAAAACCCTCCCTATTCTTGCCAAAAAAATAACACATCGATCTTCATGATCCATTTTCCAAAGTTTAGCAAGCCCTTTTCTCCTCCAACCTTATCAAATAATTGGACCATTGTCCATTACCTAATCCTCTTCTAAGATACTTCAAGCCAGATGCCTATTACGATTTTCACTAAATAGTGGGACTACCACTAATCAGTGTCATCACCTCAAAAACACACTATAAGGGATCATTGATAAAGGCATCATCTCCCTTCATGCGGGACTATATCCAACTACCGCCCAAAACCGTTTACCTCTGCATAAAACTGGCATGAATACTACACTCATCAATGAAGACTCAAATTTCAACCTCTTAACCAAAATCAAATCCATAAATAACCCTACCTCACCCTTTCCATTGACATTTCTAACTCCCTTCCAGGCATAACTGAAACTATATGTTTCATCCTGAAACTACTTACTATCGAGCCCTTGGACTAATTACAAAAGTTTTCATAGTTCTCAGTACTAAATCAGAACATAAATCATAGATTTCTCATCCGTCCTCGAACAATTAAAAGAATTAAGAATGAAGTTCCTTTGAGATTGACCCCTGTAGAGGAAGAATGTGCAACAATAAGTGAGCTTTATATGGAAGATTAAAAGTGGGCCCATTAATCCTATGATTGGTTTGTGCCTTGTGAAGAATTAAACTTATATAGCATTATTCAAAACTTAACATAGGAAAGTCTTAAGTAACAAAAAATATGTGAATTTGTTGATCTCCTCACTACCATGAAACTTAAGGGATAATCCGTACCATCTCAAATTTTCTTCAACATGGAAGATTTCTACTTTGTAGAACTTGAAGTTGTTGAATTTATACACTTCTAAGGTAATAATTTGATAGACACCAATGGATGGGGTGGTGACTTTGATAATTCGGATCACTCAGAGCCTATCAATGAAAGTAATACTATGTCTACCCCATTCTACGTGGTAATATTTTTTGACGAACTCTAGTAAAAAATCAATGAATTCGCAAGTATTCCTAATGTGGGTGAATAAACTGGGTTTATTATTTATCCCTCATCAGTTAAGCACACGATTAGGTCAAGACGATACTATAAAGATCTAGTTCCTCCCATAGACAGTGCCCTATAAATCAAGGGAAGAGAGTTCTTGAAGATCCATCAATGCCTGAAATGACTATTTAAGAAAGTAAAATTCTCAAGCAACGAAAAAAGACAAAAGAAATTATCACCCTATGGGGGTTATTTATGTCCTCTCAGCTTTATAGAAATTCCCTCAATAAACTGCTAGCAAATAATTTCTCTTTTTACCTCTCCTAATGAAGTCATCTGTATAGTTGGCACTTTGATTGTCAAGAGTCTCATTTATTTTATTCATGAAAAAATCCCTATACTTGTCCCTTATAATAATTATGCTCTAAATATCCGAGTTAAGGTTTCACAAAAAATGGTTTCTTTGGTACTTGTTGATAATGGTTTTAACTTGAATATGTGTCCACTCTGGACTCTCCAATACTTGGGGCTACAAAACAGTTATCTCACTCCTACATCAGTTGTTTTTTACGCCTATGATAACACTTGTTGATAGGTTATGGGATTCATTCTCCTCACACTTGGGTACCTTCTAATTTTCCATGAAGTTAATTTCTAGGTGATCAACATCCCATGCTACTTTAATTTACTTCTTGGTATCCCATGAATTTATAGTACCAGGGTAGTTTGTTCCTCTCTCCATCTAAATATCAAGTTATTCATAAATAATCAATCCACCACTATCATTGGGGACGATGATAATTTAGAAGGCTTCAACACCAACAACCCAATCTTAGAGATCCAAAATGGTACCAATGACATTTTCCTCTCAGAATTAAAGATTGATCCACTCCCTCTCTTAATTGGATATGATTTCAAATAAAGGATGATACCCAAGCATAGCCAACATAGAAGTGTTAATGTAATTTAAACTTCCAAAAAGATGCACTTTATTCCCGAATTAGGGCTTGGCTCCAATAAATAGGGGATACTTGTGATAATTATTTTAAAAATGTCTTATCCATCGCACGGTCTGTAGTACCAACATTCCCTAATAAAACTCATGGTTCTACATAAATCATATAGAAAGAGAGCATTAAAAATGAAAGAAGTCATATCTCGAGACTGCCTAATTGGTCAGTTCATCAAAGGAGTCAAATATTTACCCAATTATGGTTTCCCTGAACCATGGTATGATGCAGTACAGAAGAAAATGAAATTAGGATTCAAGATATTATTTGAAGACAAGATTACTTGGGAAAAATGATCTAGGCACTAAATGAAGTCATTGGCCATCAAGTCATCTGTTTCAACCTCTTGTAAGAGTGAAAGCACTAAAAGAACGAATAGTGTTGAATATTTTGGCTGCATTGAGTTAGGGATGGATATGTACATGTTTCACACTGAATCAAAGTGCTCTAACCCAACTAAGAAAGTCTTGTGTACTAACAAGCCCTTGTGAAATTTATGGTGCAACTCGATCGATCGCACCCTTCCAACCAAGAATATTGTTGTCGACCAACTTGAGACCGAATCTATTTTAGTCTTTAGTTTTTAATGTTAATGTAAATGAGACCTCCTTGGAAGAGGTCCTCACTATGGTTTTTCCAAAAGATTATGTGAATTAAATAAATGTAGATTTTGAGTGTATTTATATGACTTATATTAATTTCATTGATTTTTTAATCAAATAATTGATGAAAATGATTTAATTAATGAAGAATTCTTAACTGTACTCGATAAGGGAAAAAAAACATAACCCCCTTCAAACTAATAATGAGGAAACTATTGTTATTAATCTTGGTTCTGGTAGAAATCTGTGCAAGATTAGTATAAGATCAACCCTTAAATGACAAAAAGTGATCACAATTCAAAGTTCTTTTGAATGAGTTCCTAGGCATCTTCGCATGGTCTTACAGCGACATGTCTAGTATTAACCCAGATATTGTGTAACATGAGATCCTTACATACACTAAATATAAGCCTGTCAAACAAAATTTGAGGAAGCTTCTACCATAGTGGGCCCTCAAATTTAAAGATGAAGTGGTCAAATAAATAAATGCGGGCTTCATCCATGTAGTTGAGTATTTGACTTGGTTTGTCAATATAGTCCATGTGTGACTATCGAGATCTAAACAAAGCCTATCCAAAGGATGACTATCCTCTACCCAAAACTTATATGATTATAGATAACACTACTAATTATTCCCTCAAGTCATTTATCATTGGATTCATCAGTATAACTAGATCAAGATGCACTTTTATCACCAAGAAAAGACTATTTTCATTAGCCAGTGGGTAACCTTAAGCTATATTATCATACCTTTTGGTCTAAAAAATGTTGGGTCCATATATTGAACAGTACCCATAACTATCCTAAATGATTATTGAGAAGGGAATTGAAGCACACCCTACTAAACTTAAAGAAATCCTCAATATGCTATTTGCTCGAATTGATAAGGAAGTAGGAAATTTCCTGGGAAAGCTCCAGTACATTCGCAGATTCATTAGACATCTCACTTCCATCAACAAACCTATATTAAAACTCCTTTTAAAGTATTTAAACAAGCTCTAAAATTATTCATGTTAAGAAGTCTTCGATAAAATGTACCTTACCCATCCACAGGTGCTCATGCCACCATAACTTAGTCTACCTCTCCTCCTGTACATAATCGTCATGGATACAGTTGTTGGCGCTGTAATAGCCCAATACATCAAATATTCTCTCAAAGATTAATCCATCTACTATTTCAATCGAAAGCTGGTGAGATATGAGGTGAACTACACAACGTTGGAAAAGGTTTGAGTCTCCTTATTTTGGAACACCCATAAACTCTGACACTATATGCTTGCATTACCCTTCAAACACGTGTCCTTAATGGATCTTATGAAGTACCCATTGGAGAAATATGGTTTGTTAATCCATATAGCTTGATGGTTGCTTCTACTAGCCAAGTTTGGCATTGTCCACGTCATGCAAAAGTCCATTAAAATGTGATTACTTAGAAGATTACCCCATGGAAGAAGTTGACGTATGGATAGTTGAATTACAATTTGAATAGATTATTTTCATTACTCACAAGGAGCTCTGATGGAATATGTTCTTAGATGAGCCACGAATAAGAAAGAATATGGAATTAGGATTCTTTTGACCGCACCCGATGATTTGCTTGCCCTTATTGCCATTAAGATTTAATTTCCCTGTATTAGGAACATGAAAAAATATGAGGCCTGTAATGTTGGTCTCAAAATTTTTCTCAAAAATGAAATTTAATACGTCAATAGTTACGGAGACTCAACCCTTATCATAAGACAGGTCCTTTGAAAATGGAAAGTTAAAGACGTAAAACTCTTACCCTTCCACTCTCATCTTGAAGAACTCGCCTCATAATATCCATTATCTCTTGTTCAAGATTCAACTTTGTCAAAGAACTGGGAATGTTATCCTCTACACTTGACATACCCAAGAGAATAGTTTTATCCCCTTACAAGTTCATAAGAAGTCTAGGCCAACTCACTACAAACACTTTGAGCTCACGACCAAAGAAAATTCAAAAAAGGTCAACTATGATATTACAATATCTGGTGCATCCTCAATCACGAAAGATACCCTCAAAGGTTTGATAAAAAAGACTGTATAACCTTTTAGAAACTTGAAGCCTAGTCCATCATTTGAGAAAACGATATATTCAAGAGAAATTTCAACGGTACCCATTTGTAGTGCATAACATGGGCTCACATTGAGGAGAAAATGAAAAAAATCCAAATGGGGAGTACGGACCCCACATGAATGGTCAAATTATTGCCAATAAGATTGTAAGACAAGGGTATTATTAGAACACTGTGGTTCAATATCGCTCAACGTACATCAATAAATGCTTCATATGTTAGTAATTATCCAATCTCCATCATTTACCACCTCGAGAATTGTACAATATAACCTATTCGTTGACCTTTCCGATTTGGTGCATCGACATCACTGGTAAAATCACACCCAAAGCATCCAATGGGCATGACTTTATCTTGATTGCTATTAATTATTTCACTAAATGGGTTGAATTCGAGTCCTACTCCATGTTGATTGCCAATCAAGTGGTCGGGTTAATCCGAAAGAATATCATATGTCACTACGAAGTCCCTTATGATCTTTATCAGATAATGGCCCCCATTTCAAAGCTGAAGTCATAGAACTGGTCGAGTGAGGAGTATGGAATTTAGAGACACAATTAATTACCTGTCAAACTACAATGGCATGAGGTTATTGAAGCTACAAATAAAAGCCTCAATCCATCATCATCAAGATGATTGAAAGTTTTATGGATTGATATAGTAGAAACCCTTACGCTATTTAGTGTTACTACATGTTATCAAAACAGCCACTAAGATACCCCATATTCCTTTGTCTATGGCAAGGATGCATTGTTTCTTCTTTAACTCAAAAAACATACCCTACGAGTCATTATTGAGAGTCCAATGGGAGAAGTGGATTGACATGTAGCCACCACATTCTAGGACCCCCCTAAGCCTCTCCTTATGTCCTTATCACCTCCCCCACACATTATAAACCCTAGGTCATACTTTGAAGTACCGATCTAGAGTCCATCGGGTGCCCCCAGGACTCGTATGACTCTGATCAACTTCATCGTCAGAGCGAAAGCTTAATGAATATTTGAATGCGCTCTGAATCACCTTTTGAATGGTCTGCCTCGTGCGTGAATTAGCCTTACGGTACAGACGAATGACCCATTTTACTTAAAATGTTCGTCGAGTTCTTTCGGGCCCTATTTAACCTAAATTTAACTCCCAAACCTGGGTAAGGCCCAAAGAACTCTTAAAGGTCTCTTAATCACCTTTTTAACAGTATTCCCCATGCGCGATTTGGAGTTACAAATTGGGTTTTACGACCCTTGTTTGGAAAATCTACATGAGACTGCCAATTGGCAGGCCCATCGGTAGTGTGTTTTGGGTTACCTGTCGATTAGTAGGGTAGGTACTAAGCCAATTAGAGTCCTCCTACTCTATATAAGTAGAGCATGTTCCCACTTCAAAAGGCAACCTAGATCCATCAATTTCAATGGTCTCCGTATTACTCTTTTGTAATCAACAAAGTTTCTTTGTGTGAAATTCCTTTCCACTTTTCATTCCCTTTATTCTCATACCAAATTTAGAAAAAATCTCTCTCTCCCTCATCCAAAATTCATCCCAACTTTTAAGGAATCTCATCAAGGATTAAGGTCAAGCCTCAAGTCTCCAAAGAAGGTATAGACATCCTTTTCTCTTTAAATTTCTTTATTTTCGCATTAGTTATATAAATTCTTAATTTAGCTTTTACATTAGATCATACACATTAATATCTCATCCTTTATTAGCTACATTGCATATAATTTATTTTCTTTAAAAAATTAAAGAAAAAGAGGGTTACACCTATGAATTCCGACTGGATTCTTCATCACATTTTCTCAAAATTAAAAATATTGTTTCTACACACACATATAATAAACTCTCGTTTGAATCTAAGGAATAAACCCCACCCTTATGCCGCATGCAAACTACGTAGAATTTATGCCTTTATAGGCTACGTATGCATCTCGGGCTAAAACCCGAGACTCATGTCCTATTTTCCTATTTTCATCTTTTTCTATCTTATCTATATATTATTCATATATATCATAGTTGTGATTCATACTTGTATCTTATCGGACATATATTATCGTTCCACCATAACAATCAATATCTTGATAAGGGCACACATTATATTTTGTAATTATTATTTCGGCAACATTCCTATGGATGACCTCGCTACATCTTTTCCAAGATGCGAGCCAAGCGATTCCAATCTCCATTTATATACACACACACACACTTCACGAAAAAATTAAGAAAAATAGTACCACAAGCCCATGAGAGACAGAAAGGGCGGGATGGGTTCCTAACACCTTCCCATTCCATAAATTAGCCCCTGAACCTCTGAACTATTAGTTTCTCAAGCATCAGTTTGTCTTTGATGCCGCTCTCTCGAGGCGGCGACATGTTCTTTTGCCTGTTTTATGGAAAATAGTTTGGAGACTCTATCTTTTCACATCACCCCAAAACTAACGACGGCTGAAGCACCCCACGATGCACGCGATACCTTTATCTTGCCCTCTTTATCCCTCGAAAAGTGCCCCGAGGAGGGGGAGTATTTTTCAGGGATGGCCACAGTGGCGACTCCACTGGGGACGAGACTTGTCATAAGAGGGCTAGACTCTATTTGCATGGGTGTAATCATTTTCTTCTTGTGGGTGTATGCACCTACATGTTTGTTCCCTTTTTTCTCCGTTATTATTTCTTTAATATATCTACCTCATGCTTACATCACGCCTTACTTACCAACTTGCAAATACTCTCTATGTACACCTCACACTACTTACACATCGGATCACTTATGTCCACAGGACTCACACACCACTTAGAATATCCATGCTTAGGTGTCACTTCCACACACCTCCACTTCTCACACTTGTATGTATCCATGCTCACTCACACTTATCACACACCACTTGTAATTGATCCATGCTTAGGTTCACTACCACACACTCACTTGTAGATATTCACACATCACACATTCTCACGTATCCATGTTTGTTGTCATCTTCATGCTAGATACTTATACATTCTTCCTTATTAGTATAGTGATTATCATGCCAAATAAAATACCCTCTCTATAATATACCAATCTTGAATCTTTCATCATGCACACTACATCACCAAGAGCATGGATATTGACCAAAAATAGTCCTGTAACTGGGGGGTCATTATGTGATGGGCGCTAGTCCGGCAGGTCACAGTTAGCCTAAGCAATATGACTCCCACCTTCCATTGGCCTAAGATCTTTGACGTATATTGAACGGTTCCTCCTGCATTGTACCGCTTGACTAAATCATTATGGGAGGTATATATCAGGGAAATAATTCACTTACATCAAGAATATCGAATTAGCTCTCACATGTACTGTCCCCACAAGGTATATAGCGGGGCAATTCACGTATACTCAGGTATATCAAATAGCTTGTCTACACGTACCGATTGCCCTCAAAAGCAAGACGTATATTGTGGAAGTCATGCCAAGGGGGGAACCTTTTCGCTAACCCAAAAATTGCATACGCTAATATTGGCGTCAAATCTAGGGCACTCATATATAGTTTGTCGATCACTACCCGAAACTCTGCTGAAATGTTTGGTCAGCATGCCGCCCAAATTTTCATATGATTTCATTTTTTTCAAAACGGGACCCTATCCATGAGCTTGAAAACAAGTCAAACCGTGTTTTATATATTTTTCAAACCCAAATTTTCCCAGGCTCGAGTAATGTTCGACATTTCTTTTGCATTTAGGTAACCCTAATACAAGTGAAAATAATAATAATAATAATAATAATAATAATAATAATAATAATAATAATAATAATAATAATAATAATTTGAGACCCTTTTCACACTTCTCCTCCTTCCTTACCAAAAGTGTCAAATTTTTTTTTCCTCCTCTCTTATCAAAATACCAAAAATATTTTTTCTCTTATTAAAAAAATTCAAAAAATATTTTGTCGTTCCCTTTCAAAAAAAATGTCAAAAACATTTTCATCCCTTTTCAATATTCTCCCTCTATTATTTCAAAAATAAATTCAAATCATTTTCCCCCTCAGGTCGATCACATACTCGACCCTTGGCTAGGCTCCCTACTGGCTTTGATCCTCCGTCAAACTTTTCGAAGCTCTGCCAATTTTCTTGCTACTTCTTTCGAGTTCGTAATCCACCTCCACCAACTCTCCGTGGAGAACACAGAACAAGTACTGCATGTGTATCCTGATTTGATGACGGTGCAAGTCTATCTTACTACCAAAATTAACAACCTTTAAACCAAGGTTCATGAGATGCAGTGAAACAGAGTCCATGTTTTCGAAGAACCCAAAGTCCTCTTCCCTCGCGCTATGGGTCCGCTCATACCTGAGCCTATTTTGGTCCCGAAAGAGTATCAATACGCTCCACGTGCCCCTCCTGCCAATGGACCGCCACTAGTTCAACTCCCTATGTCAAATCTTGCCCAATCAGGGGCTAACCTGCCAGTACCTACTGATCCAAAGGAAGAAGAGTTGAAAAAGGTAAAAAAGGACCTTAAGTTATTGATCAAGAAGTTTGACCAAGTCCGAATCTTCAAAAACTACATGGATTATACCCATATGTCTCCCTACACTATAACAAGGCTACCGAAAAATTCAAGATGCCCAACATTTAGAAGTTCGGGGGTAGCGGGCCCCTAATTGTTCATCTTAAAAGTTACGACTAAGGTATGACTCTCCTAGGTGCCTCTAAGGAAATAATGGCCCAGATGTTCCAATAAACTTTGAAGGACAACACTATTCGCTGGCTCCTATCCCCCGAGGAATTTAAAATTCCTAGTTGGGAGGATGTTTCCCATGAATTCATATCACAGTACAAATACAACGATGAGTTGGAGGTTACACACTATGATTTAAAACTTCTCAAGAAAAATTGCGAAGAAACTGTCAGTAATATCATAGAAAGATAGAGGGAAAAAGATGCCACCATAACCAACCGACCTTCCGAAGAGGAGAAAGTTAGTATTATGAAGAAAAACTTCTTACCCCATGTTCAAGCGACAATGGGAGGACAGTATTACCCCCATTTTCGAGCCCTTTGTGAAGTAGGAGCGGAGATTGAAGAAAGTCTTGCCAGGACAGAAGCTGAGCCAAAGAAAGTATCCGGACAGTTCACTTCAAAGGGATATTATAAGCCTACTACTGCCTCGACCAACAACAATATCTCACAACCTGCTACCTCTTGGGCACCAAAAATTCGTGCCAATCCATTCAGAAAAAAATACACTGAGATTCATGCTCCCCTTTCCAAATTCTACCAAGCCCTATTGAGCCAAAATCTCGTCAAGTTGTTGGACCGTCATCCATTACCAAACTCATTTCCCAAAAATTTCAAAACCGACGCCCATTATGATTTCCATCAAAATGCTGACCATACCACTGATCAGTGCTTCCATCTCTGGAATGTAATCCAAGGTCTGATTGACCGGGGTGTTATCACCCCCCAACCAATCCTAAACCAAACACTACCCACAATCCACTCCTAAATCATGCAAATGTTATCTTCCTAGAAAACGATCCAGAATTCGACCCATCCATTCATATTGTACCCAATAAATCACCAATTATACCCATATATTCACCTAAACCCTTTAAAGTTTGCTCATATTTTCTTCTACACCCAACTTGTTTTGCCGATCAGGACTAATCAATCCTTATAAGAGCATGCATTATTGTTCATACTCATTCCAAAAGAAAAAATATGGAATTGCCAGTAGTACTGAACCATCTCCTAGAGTTTGGGATGAAATGTCCCTAAAAAATGACCGTTGACTACCCGAAGTTTAGTACACTATTCATGGAAGCCTGAAAATGGGCTAAAGGGTCAGATAATTGGGTGGTGCCCACTAACGAAGTCAGTTTGTGCAATGAAGATCATGACAAGCTTGTTCCAACAGACCGATGAGATTTACAGTATATTCGAGTTACTCGATTCTATAAAGCTACAAGGGCGATTGGTCCCTTCACTTCTGCATCTCCCCATTAAGTGGGAGGATTTATATTAAGAATGCATTGAGGTTATGGAATGCATTAACTTATTGTGGAAGGATAACATCATTTTCACCAGATGGGGGGATAAATTTGACAGTTTAGATAAAGAGACATGCCAGGAAAATGTTAGCCCAGCGATCAGTGTGTGTGGGATGATATCATTTGAAGATCTACTATAATAGATCAACAAAGTGGCCGAACAACCCGAGATAAATAAAGAAACATGTTTTATGTTCTTTCCCTCTTCTGTGAACCATATGAAAAGATCTGGGAGGTACTTCTAGAGTTCGAACCCTCAATCAGCAATGACGGATAAAGGAAAGAGTGTTGTCGAGAAACTCCCCATACCGGAAATAATCATCGAGGAGAGCAAAATACTCTACCAGTTGAAACAAAATCTAGCTAACATCACTTTGTGGGGACTCTTCATGTCTTCCCAACTGAAATGAAATGCCTTGATAAAATTTTTTACCGAGCCCACAGTCCCACCTTCCACCACTCTAGAAGAAGCAGTGAACTTGGTCGGGTCCTTAACCTCTATTAGAATGATCTTTTTATCTCAAGAAGAAATCCCAAAGTTTGGTCCTACAAATAACTATGCTCTTAATATATCCCTTAAGGTAATGGGGAAGACAGTCCCACTTTCACTCATCGATAACAGATCACCACTTAATGTTTACCCATTAAGAACCTTCAACTGCTTGGGTTTAAAAGTAAGCGACCTTGTTCCAACTTCCACCACAGTGTGTGCTTATGACAACACTTGTCAAAAGGTGATGGGATCCATAAAGCCTATAATAGGGGTCGACCCTATAAATCCCATTACTGAGTTATAGGTCATCGATATATCGACTTGTTTTAACTTATTGCTTAGTCAATCGTGGTTTCACATCATCAATGGGTATCCTCCTCTCTCCATAAAAACTTAAGTTCTTCACACGGGGGTTAAGTCATCACCATTTTGGACGATGATGATAATACCGAGAATGTGAGCACCAGTAACCTAGTACTGGAGATAAAATATGGGGCGAATGATATGCTTTTGTCTGGCTTTTGAGTCGAACCACTTCCACTTCCACTTACACTCCCATCAGGGGATGATTTCAATAATAGAGTATGTCTAGAGCACAGCCTTCATGGTAATGTCAACGTGATACATATGTTCAAGAATATACATTTTATGCTAGACTGGGGATGGGTCGACAACAACAGGGAATACTGGAACCCATAGTGCTGAAGAAGGCCTTGCTTCCATATGGTTTGGGTTAGCAACAACCATCAGAGGGACTCAGAATGTTCCGCCAACCTCAGGTGAAGAGAAGGTTAGAAAGCGCCAAGACTATTTCAGGGGATACCCTGAACAAAATATTCATTAAAGAGGGTGAAGATTTTCACTTCGTGACATTATCAAACTGTGGTATGATCATGTGAACAAGAAGATGAAGGTAGGAATGGAGATTTTCTCCAAGACAGTTACTCATGTGCCAAAAGTTCCCAGTATCATGTGGAACTGCTCATTGAGAAGAACACAGATATTACTGAGATTTCTAAGGGAAGTGACTCTGAGGGTTCATTCAATATGCACACATTAGAGCTGACACTTTGCATGATCCACTCAAGTGCTACATCATCAGATCCATCCATCCTAATCAAAACTGCTGATGCACCTTTCCTCAAATGGAATGTTATACCAGTTCCACCCGCTAATATACAACCAACCCTAAATGTTTATCCCATTTCTTTTACTTTCTTTGTTCCCCCTTGTTCTGATCACAATTTAATCGAGACCTCCTTTGATGAGGTTCTCGACTATTTTTCTCGAGAATGAAATAAACGACGATTTTGAGTATCTTATTATGCCTCACATTAATTGTCTTAATTATTTTGAAACTCTTGATGATGATGATTTTGAAAATGAACAATTCTTAACAGATCTTAATAAGGTTAATAACAAACAACATCACCACGTTCAAATTAATGAAGATTAAAATGTTGTTATCAATTTTGGTCGTAGTAGCCAACTGTGCGAGATTAAGATATGGTATACCCTTGATGAGCATGTGTGATGATACGAGAAATTGTCCATTAGTCGTACTCGTACCAACAAATCAAGTGTGAAGTGCATAATAAGCAAATAGAGCAAGTAAAGAGAGATAAAAGATAAGATATAGAGTGGTTCGACTATAAAATTGAGCCTACGTCCACTTTGGTGCCTCACTCTCATTATATATGCCGTTTGGTACATAGTAATTAGTCATAAAGAAGCGTACAAGCATGAGAATAGAATATAGTACATGACTATGATGATTTTAGTGGCTCCGGGATGGTGGTTGTGATGCTCCTGCCAGTAGCCCTCCCCAAGCTATGCTTAGTGGCATAGAGAGAGTAATCATATCCAAGCTTGATACTGATGTAGGAAATGAACCTGAATCCATAGGAGGATCAATGAATCTCCCTTCATTCCGAGGTGTGGACCTCTATATATAGGAGATGTACATGTTGCATTATTACCGTGAATGATGAGGTTGAGGCTATTGCATGTAACTTATAAGTGGTCGCAGCCTGTATGTTAAGGGTTGCGGTAGGCCTATAAGGAACATTGTGGTACCATAGCCTATAGCAAGTTGGGTTGCGGTGGTTACGCGATGTTACTCTATAGTATGACTTTCGCGGAAGGGGGGTACAATATTTGTACTATCAATAAGCCCCCAAGGTGTAGTGCCAAGGAATTGGTGTTGCGTCTGATTTCTACTAGTGCCACGACAATTAGACTCTGCGGTAACTTCCCAAAATGACGCTTCGTCTTCCCATGCCCTCTTATATAAATAGAACCGATCATGGACTTCATTACGTTTTCCAAACCCTTGATAGAATATCGAAAGAAAATCTCTGTTCATACTTCATCTTGAGTTTTTCGGCGACCTTTCAAACCAGCGTGTGGTGGTATTGAGGCCGTTTGAGGCCGAGCAACCGGATTTCAACCATTTCCAGGTAATTTTTCGACCAAAACTTCCTGTGGTTTAACTTTTTATTTCTACTTGTTAGATGGTCTATTTGAACTCATATCTTGTAAAATAACTATTGCAATCACATTTATCCCTCATCTGAATTTGTGACTGCTTGGGTTGTAGTGGATGACTGATTTAAAATTGAATCAATCTTGAATTTCTAAAATAAACCCTCAATTGATAAAATATAATGCTAACATCCCTGTTAAGCCCATGAATGAAGTCCATTAATCCTCCCTTGCTGACCCAAGGGGCAAATGTTATTGGCTAGGCTTTGATCTTTAGGATTTTCGAATTCCCAGTTCGTAGAGACAGAATATAAATAGAACAATGAAATGTACAACCGTTCTTGATGTTATTGAACAAACCCTTCACATTATAGGTCTTTAATCTTCAAATTTATCAACAATAAATACTAATATGTTTGAGTATATGGTCGCGACATAAGGAATTCATGGCTACGGCAAAATAAAATCCCTTTAGCACTTTAGGGTTGTGTTGGGTCAATGTGTGTAGCCTTCAAATATTGAGAAGTTTAATAATTGTCTGTGGCATGTGCATATCTGGTTGTGCCATGACATGAGTCATCTTCTAGGCTAACTCTCCCTTTAAAATAATAGGCCACGACATGAGTCATCTTCTAGGTCTTTAAAGCCCAATACTTGATATAGTTAGCCAAATTTGCTTAACATTTATTATTTATCCTTCGAACTTATACATCATTATTCCTCCCATGACATCTAAGAGCCTATATATGACCATATTGGCTGCGATGCCTAACTGTGGACTCTCTGCTTTTCAGGTATTGCTGCAGCTATATGAACTTTGACCCAGATGAATTTTTGAGAGGCTTTTGGAATAAATATTTTGGAGCCTCTCCTCCCGAACTTCCTTCAGTGTATACTTTGAGGACAATAGGGTTGTTCCAGTTGATAGATTACCCTAATTGTGTAGTGCTATATTCAGACTTATCTTCCATGGTCATGGAGGAATAGGTTAATTCAAGTAATCAACCAATGGATATAGATATCGCAGCAGTGGGTACATTTGAGGTTATGGACACACCTGTTGGCACATCTAGAAGGGCTAAGAGACCTCTCGTTGCACTTAATGTACACATCACTATGACCCAAGAGGGGGTTGATCAGGTGGCTGAAGCATTTGAATTTCCTGATAATTCGATGAGATCAGCACCCGCCGTGGAACAAAGTCCATGCACGACACTTGCTGACGATGGGGTCTGCCTTCCCCTCCACACTTTCATCAATGGGTTGCAGCTACTTATCCCTATTCCAGTTGGAAGAATTTTTCAAACGATGAGGTTAGCCCCAGTCCAATTGGATTCGAATGGCTGGAGGACAATTCTTTCAGCTAAGGTTCTAAAAATGCAGGGCGTGATAAAGGCGTGGAGGCCAAGCCTTAAGCCTTAGAAGCCTAGGCGAGCCTTAGGCGTGAAAAGGCCTTTAGGCCTTCTTAATATATTTTATTATTTTTAACCATAACAAGGCTATTAAAATACTAAAATTTTACATATCATACAAATATGTCTAAATATATGCAAATTAAAATTGCTATTTGATTATTTTGGATGAGATAATGGTCCGGCTTGTAAAAAAATTCTTTAAAAGGCGATATCGTTTCACTAAAGCATTGTTGTTTTTACCAAGAATAAGGCGTAAAAAGTGTAAGGCGGAGTGTTTCTCCTAAGCCTCAAGCCTAGGCGTGCCAAGACATAGCCTAGGCGAGTTTTTTTAACAGTGCTTGCAGTTAGTGTACTGTGGAAGAAAAAAATTCAAGAGAGACATTACTCCTGCGGAGTTTTTCCACTTCTTCCGGCCAAAGGAAAACTCCATAAAATTTATGGGGTATTATTACTTTATGTCCGCGACAGGGACGAAACCCTTTATTCTGGGAGGCCTACTAGTGTAAAGAATTGGAAGGGCAAATATTTTTTTTTAATTTCTGGAGAAGGGTGGGAGATCCACCTCCAAGAGACTGAGAGGGAGAGAACCTTTAGGATGTCGCGGCAGTGGGAATGTCCCTTTAATCTTGGTAAATAACTTTTTGAATTATGGAAGATTCCCCTTTATACAGTTGCATATTATTCTCCTCATTTTTCTTTTGTACTAACCTTTGCATTTTTCTACGGCTCTTGACAATTTGCAGCTAAGCGAGTGGCAAGAGAAGAGGGTTGGTGAGGCCGAGAAAGTTCCTGTTGATAAAAAGAAGTTCAACACTCTTGTAACCTCTGCTTCAAGCTATAAGGGAGGCTTCTTTCCCAACAAATCTATTCCCAAAGATATGCGTGCTAAAGGTAATACTATTTTCTTTAGTTTTTGATTCCGCGACATCTACTCCCAACTTTCATTTTAATCTTGCTTTATTTCTTCTTCAGGTGAGGAGATTATTAGATCTCTGTTAGTAACTCAGCTTGCTAAGATGGATGAGAACGCAGTTGCCCTCAATAACATAACCAATCAAAGAAAAAGGAATAGGACCAAGTCCAAATCTCCTGTCGCAGTCTCTTCTAGTGACCAAGTTGATCCTGTCGCGCTCATTATGTAGTCTGCAGATCAAAATAATCGTGCTGTTACCTCTAACCAGTCGAATGGTCAAACAACTCCTGTTACACCTATCACTCAAGTTAAGGAAGTAGCTCCTGATGAGAGGCCTGAGGGTAATTTTGATGATGACATTGGAGCTCACTTGGCTGCGGCTGGGTTAATGTCATCTCCCTCTGACAAAGGTAGCAGCGGAAATTCACCTGTTCATGTGACAAATACTCCTATCCTTCCATCAATAATTATTGTCAAGGCAAATTTGCCACCTCCACAAAGCAGACATCCGCGGCCACAACTGCATAGGCCAGATCCTCAATCTTCTTGGGACACAACTGCCCATGTTGTCCACAGGATAAAAAAGGAGATTGATGGAGCGAACCTAGATTGGTTGGTGGATGAGGACCACGAGGATGTGGATTCTTATGCCCTCCACACTCTGCTGAGGGTAAGTAACTCCAACTTTTCAGTAATTCTTCTTTGTAGCTTCAATTTTATTTTCTAACTTTCAATACATTTACAGGCTGTAAAAGTGGTGATGACCTAGAAACTCAAGTATGAGGGTCTTTATAGGCTCAAGGATGCCACGAACAACGTTCACAATGCTGATTTGGTGAAGCAAGGGCTGACTCCTTTGAAGCGGGAAAGAAATTATCTATCGTAGCCCTGGAAGTATATAAGATGGATGCCGATGCTAAGTTTGAGGCTACAGAAAAGGCCAAAGATAATGCTGAGCAGAACTTCAACCAGGCCATGGAGTCTTTACGAGCTACCCAAGCTCAAGTGTTCGAAGCTGCTAAACTCGCGGATATTTCCAATGCCAAAATTGAGATACTCCAGAAGAAATACCAAGAGCTGGAAACCAAAGCAGTAAATGATGCCGTGGCCCACACCGAGGCCCTGAGGAAGACGGAGGAAGACCATACCAAAGCTATCAATAAAAGGGATGAGGACCATACTGAGGCTATCCAACTGGCCATTGACCATGATATGGACTCCTTTAAAGGCTTCAAGGATTTCTACGTGAACAACAATAAATCCTACCTCCGCGGCGTCCAGGAACTAAGGCATAGGGTCATAAAAAATGTCCTGGAGTCCAAATAGTAAATCATATCCTAGAAATTGGGTGATGCTAAGCATGACCAGTGTGTGGTTGAGATTAGGCATGCCGCGAAAGAAAGAGTCAGAAAGATGGCGGAAGAGGCTGCGGAAGGTGATCTCACTAAGACCGCAGTTGATGATGATGAAGATAAGGAAGAGGATGACGCAGTGTCCTTAGTCATATTTTATCTTCTTTTGCTTGCGCTGTGATGTATTCTTATGAACAATTTTAATCTCTGAACTGTTGATTCATTTGGGATGCGTTCCTCTTAACTTGTTTATTTTTAATGGATGTGGCTTTTTGTCTGTAAATATTTTGCCAAGGCTTTTGCCTTTTTAATTTTTCTAATTTTCGTTCCCTGTTCTTCAATTTTTACTATGCTTCAATACTTGCAATGCTTTTTATACTCCTTCATGTTTGTATAGATGTTTGATTGCTTGATTGAGTAGCTTGCAGAACTTCTTCAATAACTGTAAATGCGCATAAGGATACGATAAAATTTTATAAATAATTTCTCAAACAGGTTGTGGCCTACTATCCTTTTCCTCGAAACTTTCACAACTTGTACATTGTAACTGAGGCTGATATACCATGGCACTTTAGCTCTTTGGCACTAGTGTCCATTTCGCTTTTCATCTTCTTCCAAGTGAATGAATGAGCTACAGCCATAATGATGGGCTCCATTTTGAATGTTTGAATACCCTCTGCTATAGCTTTATTTGGATCCAAATCCAAGTAACCACCGCAACAACTCTTAGTCACTTTAATCTGGTTTCTTGAATAGGGCTACGATAGGTTGTCATCCAGCTGCGGCATGTTAACAATTCTGTTCCTTTGTCTACCGCGTCTTCTGAATGATTGAACTTAGCGGCTGCATCCATACTGATAATGCAGCGGCACCTTTCCAGCCCTTGATAAATTGATGACAGTATACTGGGTTGAGGCCATCCTCTTTTTTTAGCTTTGGCATGCTTCATGATGATAGCAATACAACATCTTTTAGTCACTTCGATTGCCTTTCATGGCTTTCCTTTAGTCGATTGGCTTATTTCCAAGTCCCCCTGGGATAGTTATTATAAAGCTTCCCCAAGCTATGTATGGATATATATAATGCCTTCCCAGGCTATAATAGGATTATTCACAGATAATTAAGTCTTCGGCCCTTTCAAATATAGGGTTATTCGTAGATAATTAAGTCTTCGGCCCTTGTGGGTTATTATCAGGCCTTCCCAGGCTAGGTATTATGAAGCTTACCTAAGATAATATGATATCACCAAGTTAATGATGTTTCATCTCTATTTACTAAGTTAATGATGTTTCCCGAGGGACTAACCTCTCCGGACTGATGATGCATCCCAAAAGCTAAGAATGGGCACTTGAAGCCCGTGATCCTTATAACGCATCCCGAAAGCTAAGAACGGGCATTGTAAGCCCTCATGGCTAATAATATTTTCTGATAACAACTTTAAAAAATATAGCCATAGTATGCTGGAATAACTGCTCTCAATAGTTGCTTTCGTCATTTTCAATTATCACTTGCTTTAAGACAATCAGGCGTCACAATGAGTGTTGTGAGTCTATTTAGATATTATCATTCCCGATATAACATATTATCTCGATTCAGAATCTGTTTAAGATAAATAGTCTTTTATAAGATAACCTTTAATAGAAATGATAATCAAGATATGGTACTATTAAGTGAATTTGATTTCTTATATCTATTCATATATTCATGACTTTGTTAGGACAATATAAAGTTAACATGGAACTATTCAAAAGAGTTTTCATTAAGAACTGAAATAGATGAAGCATAAATATGGGCATAAAAATAGGAATGTGGCCTGTTAGACTAGGTTGCATCCCTCAGTCATCCTTGAGGAACCTCTGCAGCATTACCTGCCTTATGAGCCTCTCAATTTCATTCTTCAAAGCGTGACACTGTTCGGTGAGGTGGCTGTGGTCATGGTGGAATTTGCACCACTTGGCTTTGTCCCTTTTATGAGGTGAATCTATTTGATTTTTTGGCCACTTGAGAAATTTCTCCGCGATGCTTCCACGGATATCCTCCAGGCTAGAGTTCAGCGTTGTGTAGTTCTCACGCAACTCCCTTTTTTCTTATTTCATCCTCCTCTTTAGGGCCCTGGCCGCAGCCTTGCCTTCCGAGGCCAATGCTTTTAGCTGAGATACTTCCTCGGTTTCTAATGTTATGATCACGACAGTGATAGGAGCTGCAACAATGATCCAGGGTGTCGTACCCTTATTGGATGAGGCTGAGGCCTCTAGCATGAGGACCCTCTGGGTCAAATAGTTGATTTGGGTTTGGAGTGAAGCATGACTATCGTAGAGATGGTTGAGGTGATTGTACAATTGCACAATCTCATCTTTGACTTTTGTGCTCTGAATGGATTATCCTTCCATTTTCTGCTTTGTTAATCTTTAAAAGATATATATATAATTTGAGACAAAACTAACAGAAGTTAGTTATCACAAAAATATAGTATGAACAGAGTATAAAGTTGGGATGCAGCACTTGCACTGCTGCATGATATTATTGTTGAGGCCGCGACCAGTAAAGCACATAGGTGTACTGTCTATCCATTGAATGATTCTCACTAAAGCTGAGCTGGAGACCACCTGAGTCTATTCCCCGATGATTTGAAGCTGATGTAATGCAACCGCACTAGTAGAGATGACGGTAGGATAGGTAGTTGAACTACCAGGCCGCATCCCTTCTTAAGTTGTGAATGAAATAATCCCAAAATAGAAGCACAAAAACTGAGTTTTTCTCCTGAAACACGTGGAGATCATACCTACTAGGGTCTATCCATGAGAGAATACCCTCAGGGTGAAAAAAATGGCACAATTCTAATGATAAACCCTAGATCATATGTCAAGAACAGCAAAAAGGGAGTAAATATAATTCTTCCCTAATCACTCACCTTTACGGGGATAAATCCCATCATTCTTTTCAGCATTATCTAGATTATTTGATATCATTGGGGTATGTAAAATAGCTCTAAGATCATAAAACGGAGACCCAAGAGAAGATCTGAATATACGAAATATCCATTTAAGGGTGTAAATATAAAATAGAGCTCAATAACCAAAATTTACTCATGAGATAATGGTCCAAAGAATCCCCATGAATAAAATAAGGTGTTTTAAGAACTCAAAACATAGAGAAGCAATATTGAAATACCTCATTTTCCACAGATGATGCCAAATTGATGATACGAGAAATTGTCCACTAGTCGTACTCTTACTAGCAAATCAAGTGTGAAGTGCATAATAAGAAAATAGAGAAAGTACAGAGAGATAAAAGACAAGATATAGAGTGGTTCAACTATAAAAATGAGCCTACGTCCACTTTGGTGCCTCATTCTCATTATATATGTTGTTTAGTACATAGTAATTAGGCCTAAAGAGGTGTACAAGCATGAGAATAGAATATAGTACATGACTATAATGATTCCGGTGGCTCCGGGATGGGGCTGCAATGCTCCTGATAGTAGCCCCCCAACCTATGCTTAGTGTTGTAGAGAGAGTAATCAACTCTAAGCTTGATACTGATGTAGGAAATGAACCCGGATCCGGAGGAGGATTAATGAATCTCCCTTAATCCCTAGGTGTTGACCTCTCTATATAGGAGATGTATATGTTGTACTGCTGCTGTGAATAAAAAGGGGTTACAGCCTATTAGGTGAATAAACTAGGGCCTCACCTTACAATATATGGGGCTACAATTACGTTTTTCACCATTTTTTAACCTAAAAACCTCTAAGATTCATCACCCAAGACCTCATCATCAATACCCATCAACACATAACAAATTATAAGTCATTCCTAACATTCTAGGATCCTTAATTCGTCATTAATCATCATAATTATATAAAACTCCCAAATTAATTCGCATGAACCCTAGTTTCCAAAAATTCAATTAAAGAACCTAATCAACCCAGATTCTTTCATCAATATATGATTCAATTTCGTAATTTATCCTCTACATACATGAAGGAGTATCAACAACTAATTAGCCCAGTCTCTATTCATCATTTAAACTTCAATTTTTACCTAATTAACATGTAAATCAATGATTAATTTTACCTACTCTAACATGAGTATGATTATTGCTAAAGAAAACAAGTAATAAACACTTGCCTCAAATTTGTCGTATGATTTCTTGACGTTGTTGGTATGGGTGTGTTCCCCTTGTCCCGATCTACATGGTGGTGGTGGTGGTTGTGCAAAGTGGTGTTAACTTAGGCCTTTTCTCTTGAAAATATCTCTCCTTCACACCTTCTATGACCGTTCTTAACTTTCTGAAACTTTTAACCCGAATGGAATTTCCTTGGCTAGTAATATAACTCCTAATTTTCGTCCATTAATTAAGCCTAAAAATCTAATTTACCATAATACCCTCTCGGGGTGCCGGTTAGGCCTAAAATTGCCCCGAGACCCAAACTAAACACCCGAGTATACTATTTTGACTATCTCGACCCTTTCGGACTCAACGGTGCACTCAAAATGACCATGCGACTTACTAAAAATAATTAATGTATTTATTCCATTAAATTAGCCCCGACACGACTCACATGCGCGTCTGACTTAATTTACTAAACTGTCTTATTTCTTACTCTTGATAATTTACCGAAGTGTATAGTTCCATATTACATATCATACAATAATATTCAATCAATAAGTATTAACCCTGGCACATTAGGTAATATTTATTTTAAATTCGAATCAATCCACAATTAAATTCTCACATTTTAATTCAATTAATCCCACAATAATAATTAATCCCATAATTATTTAAATCATAAAAATATGGGGTATTACATTAGTGGGGAGTTATCAGCTCTAAACCTACGTGAAAGAAAAGAGAAAGGCATAGAGGAAGGAAGAAGAAGCTATTGGTGTTCTTAGTGCTTAACTCTAGAACACACACCAAAAACTATACCAAAGTGTATATCGCGAGACGAGAAACACACTCATACCCATATCAACCGCAGATCAGACCGTAGAAATTAAGGCAAGTGTTTATTGCTTGCGATTCATAGCAATAATTATGTTCATATTGGTGTAGGTAGATTATATTCACTTTTGATTTATAGTGTTTGATGAAATTGGAGATTTAAGGTTATGAATTGAAATCTGAAAAACGAATTAGGATAAATCCCTCATGTAGATAGTTTAGAAATCCCAAATTGTTGAGTAATTGTAATGGATGAATCTGAATTGGAGTTCATGTTTAGAAATTTGATGAACAAGGGTTTTGAATTTATAAATTGGGGATTTTGGAATTTATAACTGTTTTATGATGAATTAATGGTTCAAAGTTAAGGGAAATCATTTATATATGTTAGACCATTAATTAGGATTGATGTTTTGGTGTTGGGGTTGAGAAATTTAGAGGCTTAAGGACTGAAATTTTGGGGAAGATGAAGTATGAACAGTAAAAAATAACAGGTCTGGCCAAAGAAGAAAAAGACCCTATCTCCTTTGAACAAGATGGAGTTTCATTCGAACGAGAAGTCAGAGTCATTCAAACGACCTGCTAACTCGTTCGAACGACAGGTCCCAAAAAGCCCAGAAATTCCATTTTTCACGAGATCATGCTACCTAGTTAATTATGTTTAGGGATAGTGCCATTTACCAATATTAACTTAGTGCAGAATGCAGAATTATTTGGGAAATAATTCTAGAATGAAACCTTAAGTGTTGAATAGGTGAATTAACTTTGGGAAATTTGAGAGTGTGAATAATCGAGTAAATTGCATAAGTAGTAAAGAGAAATATACTACATGAAGAAACATAAATATGGGTTGGGTGAATACCTAAATTGTTTTAAGGCTTCAGGAATGCCTATTATTATATGTTATCATTATTGTGTGTATAGCATACCTACGCTGCTTGCTATCGAGCGAAGGTTCCGCACAATGGACAGTCTTATCCTAGGTGACCCGATGGGGGGCTATTTGACTTGTACCCAAAGCATATGAACTTGAATACGTGCTATCAGTTATGTAGGATAGTTTCGATGGTTGAATGGGAGTGTAGGTATGTGCGTGACCCATTTACCTAGTGAGTATGCTCGCCTCCAATATTTGTGTTATGAGATTTACGTTTCGTGAGAGACGTCGAACCAATTGTCCTTTATGTAGTGAGAGAGCACCGGGACACGATAACATAGTATGCATTGCGCCAAGTGGTCCTAACCAAGGGGCGCAAGTTATATATATATATATATATAGGGATGATGTGACTATTTGTATATACATATTTATATATAAATATACTTGAGAATGAATGATTCTAATGTGTGAAATTAGAAAATGTACAAGTGTGGATAAGTAAAGTAATTCGAGTGGATAAAAGACTTCCTATCAAAATTGTGAATATAAAATGGGTAACTGGCATATAAGAATATTATTAGCGTATTGTATGCCCGATACGGGTTACTCCCTTGAGATATATTTAGGAGTTCATGTCAATAACCTACTTGGGAATATTATAGATGACTAGGTTGGGGTAGATATATTCTAGGTGTGCATATTAGTAGAGGGGTGAGGATATCAGGCGAGAGTTCGAAACTAATATGCACATAATAATTGCATTAATGCAGGTTTAAATACTTGCTAAAACAAATATTTTTACAAATCGGGCTCTGACCGATTTCTTGTTATTTCTCTTCTCTTTTGCTATATATATATATATATATATATATATATTATACCAGGTGTCCAGCCACAGGTTCACCACCAGACTTAGATGCGTGGATCCTTCGATGAGCTGCAACTGTTGTGGAAGCTGTAGTTTATTGATATTAGGCATTTCTCTCTTTTCATTCAGTGCTTAGTTCAGACATTTCAGTTAGGGCATGTGTCGCCCGTTCCAGCTTAATTATTTCGGAGATTTTATTTTTCTTATTCATTTTTGTTTTCATGTTGGATTGAGTATTATGATTCTATTGGTTTTAGACTTTGAACTGGAATGTTTTATCCAGTCTCATTTATGTCAATATTTTATTCATGCTCAGTATTTATTCTTATGGAGTGAGAATGGCTTATATATTAAAGCATGGAATTTATTAATGGATTAATTGGGTATAATTAATTTGGAATTTTTTTTTACGCTTAGCTAAATTAATTATTAGGTAATTAATAATGAATTTTTTTTCGAGAGTGATGCTAAGAATGAACCAACTGGACACTTTGATTTTAATTTAATAAAGGACTGACCACCCGGTATTTAATTAGGCGGGGTGTCATAGGTGGTATCAGAGCATCAGTTTCTAGTGTTCTTTAGGATCTGCATGGCTTAATATGTTTTTCGCTTAGCGTTCTTTGATATAGATCCCTATCTTTAGGACTGTTGTACTCTTATTTATACGTTTATGTATTCAGCTCTTTAAGATTTAATAATAATTATGGACTAATAAATCCCTTCTTATTTTAGATGCGTCCGAGACGAGCCCCGAGAAACAGGAATGCCAAGCCAGAGTAACCAGCAACTCAGGCTCAGGGAATGATTAACGCAGCTGGTGTAGTTTCCATTATTGTTCAGGCGGTAAATGTGGCTTTAACCATGGTGCAACAGACCCCACCCCAGGTTCAGGCTATGGCACCAGTTCCGATTCAGTTTCCCAGTACATGGGAAAGGTTCGGGGATGATTTCTAGAAGGCACATCCCCCAGAGTTCTTAG
This sequence comes from Sambucus nigra, assembly GCA_949130495.1. Classification (NCBI taxonomy): domain Eukaryota; kingdom Viridiplantae; phylum Streptophyta; class Magnoliopsida; order Dipsacales; family Adoxaceae; genus Sambucus; species Sambucus nigra. The sequence goes on from OX422223.1 coordinate 168,224,402, forward strand.
GCGGTTCTGACATCATTATAGCGACCCAATGGAATAAAGATATCCAGAGGCATCTTCGCATGTACGAGTGTACCGACATTCAGAGGAAGTTACTGGCTTCCTATAAGCTAGTGGGGGCCTCTTTGCAAAGGTGGGAGTCCACTAGTACCTTGTAGGAGTGGGACATCATGTCAATTCAGAGCTTCTGGGTGAATTTTGATCGTGCAAATATTTTCCCTCCACCGTCCAGACAAAGATGAGGTGGAGACTATTAAATCTGAAGCAGGAGGGTATGACAGTGGCAGAATATGAGGAGAAATTCATGAGGCTTCTTACCATGGTGCCAAATGAGGAACCTACTGAAGAGATTAATATTCTGTTGTTTATGGATGGATTGACCTAGAGGATTCTTCAGCACCTCATAGGCAATCTGTCGTTGGGTACTTTCACTGATGTACTCAACACCACTCTGTTGCACTGCCAGGACCATCGCTTCCATCAGCAGGGGAGCAAACAAGCGGGGGAGTCTAGACAGCAAGGCTAGATCGGAGGTAGTAGTGCCAGTGGGGTAACATTAGCTCAGGGGCATGTCCGTCAAGGTGGGCAGAGTTCCCATCAGGGGGACCCTGTTAAGAAGTTTCGATCTAGTGACTCGAGACTAGGATATAGGGGTTATAGATAGGGACAATAGGGCTAGTCTAGTTAGCAGGGCCATCAGGGCCAATAGCAGGGCCAGTAGGGCCAACAACGACATAGGCAGGTCCACCAGGGCTAGTGGAGGGGTGGTATTGGCCAGTAGGGCAGAGGCCAAAAAAGATAGAGGGTAGGTAACTTCAGTTGCCGGTGTTTCTCCTATGGTAAGACTGGCCATAGGAAGCAGGATTTCCCCGATAAGGGCAGGTTTCCCTCCCAGCAGGGTGCCTAGAAGGAGCCCCAGAGACCCCTCTTTCCGACCGCCCTACCAGCACCAGCGCAAGTCCCAGCTTTGCCAACCTCACCGCTTCAGCAGGGATAGTTATAGTATGGACATGTTTATAACGTCCACCAGGCAGCACCCCAATAGGCACCACCCGCATTTGAGGGTACGTTTTATATCCATGGTACTATGAGATGCATTTTATTTGACACAGGTGATTCTCACTATTTTATAGCTACTAGTTTTGCACAGGCCACCGAGTTGTTAGCCATACCAGAGAGTACAGTGACTAGTGTAGACTCACCATTGGGTAGTGGGTCTTTGATTTTCTTTATATGCCGAGGGGTAGGTATAAAGATTGGGAGTTTGATTTTGCCTGCCGATATGGTAGTCCAAGATATGCACGAGCATGATGCCATTATTGGCATGGATTGGTTTGTTACTTATAGACCCGTGATAAATTGTTTTAGTAGGTGAAAAAACAATTAATATATATTCACTTAAACCGATTAATTAATCCAAGTCCTAGAATTTGCCTAAGTCATAATTAACAATTAACCAAAGTTAGGCGAAACCAAATTTTAGCAAATGACTTGAATTAAACAACATTACCCAATATTTAATTAAAGTCCAAATTAAATGAGTGTGATAGATTAAACCGAATTTTATCTTGAATGATTCTAAACATGCGTTCTAAATTATTTAAGCAAGATAAAATAAACAATATCACACTACGCCGCGATGTACGAGGAAAAACCCAAGACGGGAAACAACCTCGGACGGCCCTAGCCACAAATCCACTAGATACGGAATTACAATTACAAGACAGATAGACTTACAACGACTAACTCGATCCCTCTCAAGCCTCGACGCTTCTTCTTGTAGATACCTCTTCCTAGCGGATAACCTCGGAACACCACCGTGGTCTCGGAATCCACCGATGGGGCTTTCTATGGTCACCGTCACCCGTACATGGAGCCTTTCTCCAAGTGGGTAGAGTCGCAACAAAGAGTCTTCTTCTTTAATGGATGTAGAAGCAAACCAAAAATTCTCTTCTTGAATTCGGTAGAGATAAACCGGTGCCAAACTCCAATCAATTTGATATGTATATATGAACTTGGATAAACTCAATTGGGTGTAAACACTAGAGTGATGAAAATATTTTTCTCTAAAAATCTCACTCAAAACATAAACATTTTCCTAAACCATTTTTGCTCTCAAACTCCCTCTAAGAGATAAACTTAGTTGGAAAAGTTATGGAAATGTTAGTTTGGAAAATGTCATTCCCGCACATATTAAAGTCAGTAAAAGTTGGTTAAAAACCAAGTGGGGAAGTGGGTGAAAAACTGCAAAAAACTGTTCCCGCCTGACAGCTCGTTCGAACGACATTTCGTTCGAATGAAATCTCGTTCGAACGAGTCTTCTAACGACGCTCCAGTATGGACTCGTTAGAAGCTCGTTGCAAATCTCGTTAGAACGAAAATCTCGTTCGAACGACATTTCTAATGACGGACCAGTATGCCTTAGTGGGAACTCGTTGGCAAAACTGGTTCAAACGACATCTGGTTCGAACGAAAAAACTCGTTCGAACGACATATCTAACGAACGACCAGAAAGTTTGAAAAATTCATTTTTAACCCAGAAAACTTTAGAAACATTTATTTAAAGTTTTAATAAATCCTTTCTTAAAACCAAACGCAGTTTTTTATAAACCTAACACCCAATAAACACGTTCCAAGCTCCTATATATATATATAATTGCATTCATACCTTAGGAGCATGGAACTATGATTGATGACGTAGAAACGAGGCACACAAACCGGCATTTTGATGAAGCTTTATACTCTTTGCCGCTACGTCTTCAAACTCTTCATAGGCTTGAGAATATTACAATTAAATACTATCCCATGAATAAATGTTTTTGTCCGGAATTGAGCCAAAACTATATATGGACTCAATTGGAAATTTGTGTCCTTACGAATCTCCCCCTTTGGCTATTCCGGGACAAAAACAAACAAAAATCCTAAAGGGCCGTCAAGCTCACTAGACTCAAAACATAACCCACCCAATCTTGACTCAACCCAAGGATCAAACGCTTTGTAGTTTAAACAATGCCGCTTTAGAAGAAATCCTGCACACTTAAGCAAACTCATCAAATGCATAGGGAATATCAAAGTATTAAATGCAATTGTAATTAATTACTCCCCCTAAATTAATTCTCTCCTTAGAAAGACGTCTCCCCCTAAGATAAATCGCCCCCAATTAGATACCATTTCTCCCCTATCATTATTCTCCCCTTTTTTGTTCAGGAATAGGCAAATGATAAAGAACTAATAAACACGTTGAAGCTTAAAGTGTTAAGACATTAAAGCATATGGGCAATAAAAGCAAGGCAAAGACAAACAAATATCATAGATATATATACTATAAATATACCAATAAGTACTTGCATATATAGATAGATAAAAACTCACACATGACACAAAATACAAAAAGTTTGCACACTCGTATGGCAAAAATGTGTCAGATGGAAACGGAAGTGTTGGGGTGTGAACTAGCAACAATTAAATTTAGACCCAAACACTTAAGAAACAGTCACGAAGTTCTCATTTGATTGCAAACTTCATCACAGTTAAATATAACCTCATGTGACAATATAGATTGAACTCAATGAACAAACATACACAATGCATACAAGCCTAGCATGATGATGATTCTACAAACCAGATAGAGTCATGACATTAAAAACAACTAGGTTAAACGGACATTGTGCAAACCGTTGATATACCATCCAATTCTCCCTCAATAAGTATATATATTCTTTTGCTTTTGAATAAATATATCAATCAAACATAGGCCTTGGCAATTGGTTTCTTTTTAATGCCAAATATTCTGTTTTTAGGCCTTTGGATCACGTATTTCTTTTAGATCCAATAAACGGTGGCTTACTATCGCAAATGATTTAATTTATCCTTTCGGAGCCCTTCCCCGTGCACATTTTTATTTATCATGTTTTCATTTTTCACACAAATCTCACATGCAACGGATTTTGTCATGCACTAGTCCTCCTAGGTCATAAATATGTAGATGACTAGATTGGTAGGAGAACACCTCAAAAAGCTCAAATATAACATGTGACATTAAGAATTCAAAAGAGCTCGTGCATGTGTGAATAGAGGCATATGAAAATAGAATCCATTTAATCAATACAAAATCCAACTACTCCATAAAATATGGTAAAGAATATTTTAAGGATTGGCAATCTAAACCAAGAGTTCTAGCCACGTGGGAGCGTAAAAGATGGGATTCAAACACAAATATATGCCACTTAAAGTGTGTCAAACTAAAATACACACATAAAGAATCTTTTTGAGTTTTTAACATTTTTCACCAAAAATAAATATATATACTCAAAAGAATAAACAAAAATCATTTGTATTTTTCATTAATCTCAAATGAAATAAATAAAACACAAATGATAAACAAAAATCTTTTTATATATTTCAATTAATTCAAACACAAAATATAATACAAAAAGATAAACAAGTCATAATTTCTAGCATGTGATATCAAATAAAGCAATGACTAGAAAATTGACTAAACAAGCATGCATTTAGCATGTGAATATAGCATAAAGTACAAACGCTAAAGTATGCAAACACTAACACATTCATCCTTTAGATTTAGCAAGGGAGGAAGCATGTAAAAGTAAATGAGAATCAAAAACCCTATTTTGGAAGGCAACCAAGTCGGATTTCCTAACCCAAAGTAATGAAGAATGACTATCTTGGGGTGTAGGAACTTTAACTACCGTGGTTACTTTACTATGGGATTTTCTAGGAATTCGTTTAAGATCAAAACAAAATTTCCTAAGATGACCTTGTCGACCACAATGTGTACAAGTGAGAACATGTCGAAAATATTTACTTAAGGAGTGATCTTTAAAGGTATTCCTAGTAGATTCTCCTAAAACATTGGTTTGGGGATTCTGAGTTAATTCATTACAAGTATTGAAGCCTAAACCACAAGTGTCATTTTTAATTTGGACCGTTCCTAACATTTTATCTAGTTTTTCCGAATGACACTCCAAATCAAATTTGACATTACTAGAATCTTTTAATTTATTTTTCAATTCTACAATGTTAGATTCTAGTAACACATTTCGCTCTTCAAAAGCAAGAAGATCCTTTTTCAAGGATTCCATTAAACCCCTAAGGCTATCTCTCTCACCTTCTACATATTCAAGCTTCTCTTGAAGAGTCCTCTCATGTGTCCTAAGGTCTTCTATTAAAGCATTTTCATCAATGACCATGACACTCTCTCTTAAACTAGCTTCTAACTTCAAATTAGCTCTTTTTAATTTAATAGATTCTTTATAAAGCTCTTGAAAAGCATTTTGAAGTTCACTCACATTAACCTCTTCTTCATTTTCACTCTCTGTTTCTTCTCCACTCTCACTATCATCAAAAACAAGAGAATCGTGTACAATGACCTTGGAAGTGGCATGTGCTATCGTTTCATCAATCGATGAGTTCTCACTATCGCTCACATGACTAGCCATAAAAGCCACAAAATTTTTCTTAGTGGGGGAATCGGGCTTCTCTTCCTTATCACTATCACTAAGGGTCGCATTATATGAAATGGGTCGCTTACCCTCTTTCCTTAGTTTAGTGGGGCACTCATAAGCCCTATGGCCATAACCTTCACAACCAAAATACTTATTAGACTCGTCCCTATCTAAATTGTCATTGCTAGGTTTAGGGATCTTCTCGGCTTTAGAAATCTTCTCGCTTTTGTCATGTTTAGAAGTATCAAATTTCTTAAAATCATTTTTAAATTTATCTTTGTTAATTTTAAGAAATTTTCTAAATTTACGAGCAAACAAAGCCATTTCTTCTGAGTCACTATCACTATCGCTCTCTACAACTTGTTTGACCTCTTTTCGGGCTTTTAAAGCAACACCCTTTTCAATTTTCTTTTCAGTTTTAGAGGGAAACATATCTAGTTCATAGGTTTGTAAATCACCTACAAGCTCTTCTAATTTCGTAGAGGCTAAAGTGGGTAAAGAATTTAAAACGGTCACTTTTGGAATAAATCTATCGGGTAGGGACCTTAAAATTTTCTTTACAACACGGTCGTCAGGTATTTTCTCTCCCAAGTTAAAATATGAATTAACAATATCAGACAGTATAGCATAAAATTCATCAATCGTTTCTTTTTCATTCATTTTGATAGTTTCAAATTGAGTGGTGAGGTTTTGAAGCTTTAACGACACTAGTTCCTTCATGAGTTAATTGTAAAATATCCCAAGCTTCTTTAGCAGTTTCACACGTCATAATACGACGGAATTCATCCGGTGTGACAGCGCTAAATAAGGCATTTAAACCACGGGAATTGAAATTAGTAAGTTTAAATTCATTTTCAGTCCATCTATCGGCGGGTTTGATAACACGTTCATTTTCAACTAAATAAGTTGGTGGAGACCACCCGTTAACAACAGACATCCAAACTCTCTCGTCGATAGATTTTAGTGCCGATCTCATATGCACTTTCCAATACGTGTAGTTTGAACCATCGAAAATAGGAAATTTTGAAAATGGGGAAATATCCATTTTATCTAAAAATTTAAAAGATCTTTAACAAAATAACTTATCGTTTTTGGATCTGATACCAATTTGAAAATCAATTAATATATATTCACTTAAACCGATTAATTAATCCAAGTCCTGGAATTTGCCTAAGTCATAATTAACAATTAACCAAAGTTAGGCGAAAACAAATTTTAGCAAATGACTTGAATTAAACAACATTGCTCAATATTTAATTAAAGTCCAAATTAAATGAGTGTGATAGATTAAACCAAATTTTATCTTGAATGATTGTAAACATGCGTTCTAAATTATTTAAGCAAGATAAAAGAAATAATATCACACTACGCCGCGATATACGAGGAAAAACCCAAGACGGGAAACAACCTCGGACGGCCCTAGCCACAAATCCACTAGATACGGAATTACAATTACAAGACAGATAGACTTATAACGACTGACTCGATCCCTCTCAAGCATCGACGCTTCTTCTTGTAGATACCTCTTCCTAGCGAATAACCTCGGAACACCACCGTGGTCTCGGAATCCACCGATGGGGCTTTCTATGGTCACCGTCACCCGTACATGGAGCCTTTCTCCAAGTGGGTAGAGTCGCAACAAAGAGTCTTCTTCTTTAATGGATGTAGAAGCAAACCAAAACTTCTCTTCTTGAATTCGGTAGAGATAAACCGGTGCCAAACTCCAAGCAATTTGATATGTATATATAAACTTGGATAAACTCAATTGGGTGTAAACACTAGAGTGATGAAAATATTTTTCTCTAAAAATCTCACTCAAAACATGAACATTTTCCTAAACCATTTTTGCTCTCAAACTCTCTCTAAGAGATAAACTTAGTTGGAAAAGTTATGGAAATGTTAGTTTGGAAAATGTCATTCCCGCACATATTAAAGTCAGTAAAAGTTGGTTAAAAACCAAGTGGGGAAGTGGGTGAAAAACTGCCAAAAACTGCCAAAAAACTGTTCCCGCCTGATAGCTCATTCGAACGACATTTCGTTCGAACGAAATCTCGTTCGAACGAGTCTTCTAACGACGCTCCAGTATGGACTCGTTAGAAGCTCGTTGGAAATCTCGTTAGAACGAAAATCTCGTTTGAACGACATTTCTAACGACGGACCAGTATGCCTTAGTGGGAACTCGTTGGCAAAACTCGTTCGAACTACATCTGGTTCGAACGAAAAAACTCGTTCGAACGACATATCTAACGAACGACCAGAAAGTTTGAAAAATTCATTTTTAACCCAGAAAACTTTATAAACATTTATTTCAAGTTTTAATAAATCCTTTCTTAAAACCAAACGCAGTTTTTTATAAACCTAACACCCAATAAACATGTTCCAAGCTCCTATATATATATAATTGCATTCATACCTTGGGAGCATGGAACTATGATTGATGACGTAGAAACGAGGCACACAAACCGGCATTTTGATGAAGCTTTATACTCTTTGCCGCTACGTCTTCAAACACTTCATAGGCTTGAAATATGACAATTAAATACTATCCTATGAATAAATGTTTTTGTCCGAAATTGAGCCAAAACTATATATGGACTCAATTGGAAATTTGTGTCCTTACAGTAGGAGTATTATCTTTATGATACCGGGCCAAGAGATATTTCTAGTGGTGATGCCTTGTCCCGAGGAAGGATCGTCCACCCATTTATATTATATAGAGGAAGAGAGCTCTAAGGAGATAGTGATTCCTATTGATTTAATTCATATAGTTCATGAGTTTTTTGACGTGTTCTAAAATATACCGGGACTACCGCCTAGTCGAGAGATATAGCTCATTATAGATTTGATGCCAGGCACTCAGCCGATAGCCCGCGCACCGTAACGTATGGATCTAGCTGAGATGAGGGAGTTACATGATCAGATTGAGCAGATGTTGGGATAGGGCTTCATTCATAGGAGTACCTCGCCTTGGGTTGCTCCCATCTTATATGTGAAGAAGAGGGATGGTTTGTTAAGGTTGTGTGTGGACTACCGAGAGTTGAACAAAGTCATGATACGGAATAAGTATCCGTTGCCCCGAATCGATGATTTGTTTGACCAATTAAGAGGAGTTTCCTTCTTCTTAAAGATAGATTTGAGATCGGGATACCATCAGTTATGGATTAGGGAGAAGGATGTGTCGATGACTGTTTTCTTGATGAGATATAGGTCCTATGAGTTCAGAGTCATGCCGTTTGGGTTGACAAATGCTCCAGTTGTATTCATGGACTTAATGAACCTAGTGTTCAGAGAGTTCTTAGATCAATTTGTCATTGTCTTAATAGATGACATCCTGATTTATTCCCAGACTGAGGAGGAGCATGTCGAGCACTTGAGATGGGTTCTTTAGAATATGCGAGAGCATCAGCTGTATGTCAAGTATGAAAAGTACGAATTTTAGTTACGAGAAGTACAGTTTTTAGGGCATGTTGAGTCAGAATTGGGGATATTAGTGGACCTGAACAAAGTGTTGACGACGAGGGAGTGTGGATAACCCACGACACCGACGGAGGTACGTAGCTTCTTAGGGTTAGTAGGATATTATAGGTGATTCATCAGGGGGTTCTCGAAGATTACGGGCCCATTGATAAATTTGACTCACAAAGGGGTGAAATTCATTTGAGATCATGTTTGTCAGTTAGATTTCGACTAGCTAAAGGATAAGTTGACTTCAGTGCCATTATTTGATTTACCCAGTCCAGGAGTGGAGTACCTAGAATATACTGATGCTTCTCTACAGGGACTTGGTGGAGTACTTCAGCAGGAGGAACATGCTATAGCTTATGCCTCCTGCAAGCTTAAGCCTCATGAGAGGAATTACTCCACCCACGACTTGGAGTTAGCAGCGATCATATTTACCCTATGGATTTGGAGACACTACTTGTTAGGGGAGAAATTTCACTTGTTCATAGATCACAAGTCACTACAATACTTGTTCACTCAGCGGGAGTTAAATGCATTAGCGTAAGTGGCTAGAGTTTGTGAAAGATTACTAGTTCATGATAGAGTACCACCTAGGGAAGGCCAACGTAGTTGCTAATGCATTGAGTCGTAGGCTAGTAAGTGAGGTAGTGGAAGTGTGGAAGGCGAAGTGGAAAGAATTAGGACATCAGGACACATTGGCCCAATCCTTTATGTCCGTTATAACGGTTACTCCAGAGATTGTTACAAGAGTGATTCAGGCCCAGGCCGCTGATTCATTTTTCCATGATCAAATTGTACGGCTTCTAGCGGAGGGCGCATAATCCTACTCAGTGAGCTCATATGGGGGACTACGGTTTAATGGGAGATTAGTGGTCCCGAAAGGAGAGGATTTGCGTCATGAAGTGATGACATAGTCTCATGGATCCATATTTGCTTTACAGCTTGGAGGGGATAAAATGTACCAGGATATAAGGCGACAGTACGAGTGGAGTGGGATGAATAAGGACATTGCGAAGTTTGTGTTAAAGTGTGCCACCTGTCAGCTGGTAAAGGTGGACCACCAGAGGCTTCCAGGGTTACTTCAGTCACTGAAGATACCCACATGGAAATGGGAGATAATTTCCATGAATTTCATCACTAGGTTGCCTACTTCACAACGGGGTCATGATTCTATATGGATGGTGATAGATCGGTTGACCAAGGTAGCTCATTTTCTACCGGTACGGACGAATTACACTATGGGACAATATGCCTAAATATTTATCGCCGAGATAGTGATATTACATGGCGTGCCTTTGAACATTATGTCTGATAGAGACACGAATTTAGTATCATGCTTTTGGGAAAGCTTTCAGGAGGCTATGGGTACTGAACTGCAGTTGAGTACGACTTATCACCCATAGACAGATGGGAAGACTGAGCGTACTAATCAGATGCTGGAGGACATGTTACACATGTGTGTCCTTAACTTTGGAGGGGGTTGGGAGTTGTATATTCCACTGGTGGAGTTCGCTTATAACAACTCCTATCAATTTATGATTGACATGGCCCCATTCGAGGCATTGTACGACAGACCTTATCGTTCTCCTACTTGTTGGCTAGAGGTGGGGGACAAAAAGTTAATCGATCCAGAGGTAATTCAGGAAACATCAGTCAGGGTTGAGATGATCAGTAACCGTATTCGAGTATCCCAGGACAGGCAGAAAAGCTACGCCTACACAAAAAGGTTCTTCAGGGAGTTTAACGTGGGGGATCAAGTATTGCTGCGAGTGTTCCCTATGAAAGGGGTGATGAGGTTCAGGAAGAAGGAGAAACTAGCTCCAAGATATGTCGGACCATTTCCCATTATCGATAGGAATCGGACCAATGGCATACAGACTTGGGTTGCCGGAGCACTTTCACCGTATTCACGATGTGTTCCACATCTTATCATTAAGTTGGTTTCTAAGGGATGAGCTGGCCCACACCCACATTACGATTGAGGAGATTTATTTACAGCCTGACAGTTCATATGAGGAGAGGTTTGTGGCTATCCTAGACCGTAGCAAGAGGAAATTGAGATCAAAGGTAGTTCCACTAGTGAGGATTCAGTGGGAGCATCATAAAGTAGAGGAGTCTAAATGCAAGCGAGAGGAGGATATGCGAGAGAAATATCCAGACTTATTCCTACCAGGATTGGTTTACTTTTCAAATTTCAGGGTGAAATTCCGTTATTAGGGGGGAAGTATGTAATACCCCATATTTTTATGATATTAAATAATTATGGGATTAATTGTTATTATTGAATTAATTAAATTAAAAAGGTTGGGAAATTTAAATATTAATTAATCCGAATTTAAAATAATTATTAACTAGCGTGCCAAGGGTTAATACTTATTGATGGAAATCACTGATTATTACTGTGGGTATATATAATATGGAATTATATAATTTGTATAAATTGTCGGAGTGCGAAATAAGACAGTTTGGTATTTTAAGTCAGGATACGCGTGTGAGTCATGTCGGGACTAATTGTATGGAATAAAAGAAAAATTATTTTTTTTATAACTCGTATGGTAATTTAGAGTACGCCATTGAGCCCAAAAGGGTTAAGATAGTCAAAAAAACTCTACCCGAACATTTTATTTGGACTTCGGGGAAATTTTAGGCCTAACCAGTACCCCGTAGGGGTATTTTTATCCTTTGGAATCTTAGAGTAATATTATGGACGAAAATTGGGAAATAAAATATAGATGTACATGGGTTAGTGGGGAGTTATCAGCTCTAAACCTACGTGAAAGAAAAGAGAAAGGCACAAAGGAAGGACGAAGAAGGTATTGGTGTTCTTAGTGCCTAACTCAAGAACACACACCAAAAACTATACCAAAGTGTATATCGCGAGACGAGGAACACACTCATACCCATATCAACAGCGGATTAGACCGTGGAAAATAGGCAAGTGTTTATTACTTGCGATTCATAGCAATAAGTATGTTCATATTGGTGTAGGTAGATTATATTCACTTTTGATACGGGTTTTGATGAAATTGGAGATTTAAGGTTATGAATTGAAATCTTAAAAATGAATTAGGATAAATCCCTCATGTAGATAGTTTAGAAATCCCAAATTGTTGATTAATTGTAATGGATGAATATGAATTGGAGTTTATGTTTAAAAATATGATGAACTAGGGTTTTGAATTGATAAATTAGGGATTTTGGAATTTATAACTGTTTTATGATGAATTAATGGTTCAAAGTTAAGGGAAATCATTATATATGTTATAATATTAATTAGGATTGATGTTTTGGTGTTGGGGTTGAGAAATTTAGAGGTTTTAGGACTGAAATTTTGGTGAAGACGAAGTATGAACTGTAAAATGTAACAGGCCTGGCCAAAGTAGAAAAAGACCCCATCTCGTTCGAATGGGATGGAGTCTCATTCGAACGAGAAGTCAGAGTCGTTCAGACGACTTGCTAACTCATTCGAACGATAGGTCCCAAAAAGCCTAGAAATTCCATTTTTCCCCAGATCATGTTACCCAATTAATTATGTTTATGGATACTGCCATTTACCAATATTAACTTAGTTCAAAATTATTTGGAAAATAATCCTAGAATGAAACTTTAAGTATTGAAAAGGTGAATTAACCTTAGGAAATTCGAGAGTGTGAATAATCGAGCAAATTGCGTAAGTAGTAAAGAGAAATATACTATGTGAAGAAATATAAATATGAGTTGGGTGAATACCTAAATCGTTGTAAGGCTTCGACAATGCCTATTATTATATGTTATGATTATTGTGTGTATAGCATACCTACACTGCTTGCTATTGAGCGGAGGTTCCGCGCAGTGGACAGTCTTATCCTGGGTGACCCGATGGGGGGCCATTTGAATTGTACCCAGAGCATTTGAACTTGGGTACGTGCTATCTATTATGTATGATGGTTTTGACGGTTGAATGGGAGCGTAGGTATGTGCGTGACCCATTTAGCTGGTGAGTATGCTCCCCTCCAATATTTGTGTTATGAGATTTACGGTTCTTGAGAGACGCTAAACCAATTATCCTTTATGCAACGAGTGATGCACCAGGACACGATAACAGAGTATGCACTGCACCAAGTGGTCCTAACAAAGGGGCGCGAGTTATATATATATATATATATATATATATATATATATATATATATATGAAATTAGAAAATATATATGTATGGATAACTAAAATAATTCCAGTGGATAAACGACTTGCTATCAAAATAGTGGATATAAAATGGGTAACTGGCATATAAGAATATTATCAGCATATTGTATGGGCGATATGGGTTACTCCATTGAGATATATTTAGGAGTTCATGCAAATAACCTAGTTGGGAATATTATAAATGACTAGGTAGGGGTCGACATATGCTAGGTGTGCACATTAGTAGAGGGGTGAGGATCTGAGGATATAGTTCGAAACTAATATGCACATAGTAATTGCATTAATGCATTTTTAAATACTTGTTAAAACAAATATTTTTTCAAATCGAGCTCTGACCCATTTCTTGCTATTTCTCTTCTCTTTTTCTATATATATATATACCAAGTGTCCAACCACAGGGTCACCACCAGACTTAGATGCATGGATCCTTCGATGTGCTGCAGCTGTTGTGGAAGCTGTAGATTATTGATATCAGATGCTTCTCTCTTTTCATTCAGTTCTTAGTTCAAACATTTCAGTTAGGGTATGTGTCGCCCGTTTATGACTTAATTATTTCAGAGATTGTTTTTTTCTTATTCGTTTTTCTTTTTCTGTTGGATTGAGTATTATGATTCTATTGGTTTTAGACTTTGAACTGGAATGTTTTATCCAGTCTCATATATGTCACTATTTGATTCATGCTCAGTATTTATTCTTGTGGAATGGGAATAACTTATATATTAAAACATGGAATTTGTTAATGGATTAATTGGGTATAATTAATTTGGAAAATGTTTTGACGCTTAGCTAAATTAATTATTAGGCAATTAATAAGGAAAATTGTTTTCGACAGTGATGCTAAGAATGAACCAATCGAACACTTTGATTTTAATTTAAAAAATGACTGATCACCCGATATTTAATTAGGCGGGGTGTCACACCGACCCACACCAAGGTCTTTATGAAAATCACTCCAAAACTAACTCTTTGCCCGAATGGGTAGTAACCAATCGCAAAGAATACAATGATTCCTAATCACAGGGATCTACATTAAAGGACGCAACGCAAAGCGCAATAAGCTCGAACACAAATCCTGAGGACACTAAAGCCATGCTCTGATACCAACTATAACAACCCTCATTTTCTCACTTAAAGGTTGGCTAGGCACGATACACCGAAGATGGGGCTTATCAACAATTTATACGATTCTTATTATTGAAGAAATAAAAATTTCTTTATTTTATACTAAAATCCACATTGAATAAAACCATCTGAATAAAATTTCTTTTGCATGAATAATAAAACTGAATCATCATACAATGTCCATAATGTAAAGCTAAGAACAATTTATATAAATAAACACTTAGGCTTATGCCCGTACAAATCCAGTATGAAATAAAATGACAAAACAATGAAGTACAACCTATACTAGAATCAAGAGAGCGAAATCCACTACATCCAATGCAACTTCCAGTCTGATCCATCGTCAGTCCTGCTTTCCCTGCCATATAGAATACCTACGGGAAAAATATTTATAATTTGGGTCAGAGACCTATAGTTGCAAGGATTCTTCATCGATAAATATGTAATTTATTACTGACTCAAAATTCACGTCTCCCCATCGACGCTCACATGTAAAGAGTACCTCACCTCTCATGTTGAAGCAGTCATACTCGTATTCCTAAATAAAATGCTAAGTATAATTTCCATTGTTTAATCAATCATGCAAGGAATAATCCAGTCAACTATGCAATAACTAAAACGGGTGCTCATGTGTGACATCCCAATCACCGAATAGATTTGATAATATAAATTTCACAATTTATGTAAACTAAGTGCATATTCTTATGTCATCATATCCTTGAACCCTTGTTTATTTCTTCAGATCATTTAATGATTAAGTTCATATTCCCTATCGTCTACCTGGTCAGACTCTGAGTTTCATTCTCTTAGCTTACTAAATTATTATTCTCATTAATAATTGTCTACTCTATCACTCATTCTTTTTAATGTTTGTCTATTTTCTTAAACTATCAACTTATTATTCTTACTAATAATTGCCTGCCGCATTATTCATTAGGAATCATCTTCGTCCTTAATTATCCACATCCTTTTATTAGCCCAATTTTATCATCATTAAGCATTATCTACATCTTTAGACTATAAGGGCACATTCCCATATAAGGTATACCACAATGTGAAAATAGATAAATATATATATATATATATATATATATATATATATATATATATATGAGACACACAAGGGCATCTACTATTGATGTCTTGTTCGTGCTTTATCGGTAAGTCCGGAGGAATCTCTTATCCTAAACGAACCTCACATATCACACATAAGTTGGGGGCGGTCCCTATGCAGGACACATGTACATGACCCATAACCATTGGTGACACAGGAAAGGGTCAGCGCCAACACCTACCTCTCATAGGTGGTGCATCCACATAGTACCTATATGACCTACACAATCGCCAAGCCCACCTGTGCCGACCTGTGGTACCCGGTTCGAACGCGCGAACCCCCGAGCCGATAGGAAGATCCACGAAAATTGGCATGTCCATATAAATATATATTATATCACATATGTTTAAGTAGTTATTCTATAACTACTTTAATCCAAGAAAAATCTTAATTCATAAAAAATACAGCTTTATTAGCTTAACTATAATACTTTAATCAATCATTCCATAACTCATTTTTTAAGCCGTTATCTTACGACTACTTCCCGATTAAATATTATGTCTCATACGTTGCCCGATTTGACTTAAAATCACATTTACTTCATCGTTTATTTCTCTTTAAATACATAGGAATAATTATTCCCAAACTAACCTTTATAAAACATTATAAGTATAGTTATTCCCAAACTAACTCTACCAACAAGATTATAGTTATAGTTATCCCCAACTACCCTTACCCATACATTTTATAATCTTAGCATGTTGTCTTATTGACTCAAACATTAATTATTCCAGATTATTAATACTTACTCGCTTCTTGATATCTTTTCAATAATGTTTATATGTACATATATAAGGAGTCAACTAACGTGAAAAGGGTTATATGTACATATATAAAGAATCCTTTAATTTAGTTAAGTAGTATCACTCCACTATAATACCCAGACTTAATCATTCAGTCCCTATCTTCACCCCTCAAAATTCATTACACAAAGATCCCACTATGAGGTCAAACACCCTTGTCGAACTCCCGAAACACTAGCCATTACTACTCGAGTCAATCTCCCCGAATCTTAATTTAATTAAGTACATTAATTAATTCATTAGAGTGGTGTCTCTTAACTAAAATGTCCAGACTCACGCCCTTGGCCCGTATGAGAACCTTTTAGAATTTATTGCTCAAATTCCCGTAAATAAGTTGACACACTTATAAATTTATTATCCCTTAATTCCCATCTCTCACATCCTAGGTATAACCTCCCTTTAACATTTGCACTAATTTAATCCAAAAAGGTCCCCAAAAGAATAATAGTAGAAAATCCACCAAGATCCCAAAAAGAGAAATGTAGAAACTCCAAAAATTGGCAGCGTAAAAAAACAATTATTTCTCGTCGTTCGAACGACATAATGGGTTGTTTGAACGACTCCAGCTATCGTTCGAACGAGACCCCAAGTCGTTCGAACGATACCAAGGGTTTCCGACCTCTTCTTCTTTGTTCTGCCTTCTACCATAGCTATTCATCCCATTTTTTAACCTAAAAATGCGATCTACAATTCTACTAACAATTCAAATCCCTTCTAACAATTTCTAATTTCTCAGTTATCACTTACTAACATTGATTTGTAACACTAATAATTATTCGAGAAGGGTTAATACAATTTCTCCTAACCATGTTTCCTCCAAGTTTGATTTCAACTTCCAAACTAACAACCATGATCATCAACCTATAATTATAACTTGGATGCTCCCACTTTTAAATCAAAATACCATGTCTTCCAATTTATTACAACATGCTTATAATTAATTCCTCAATTTAAATTACACGTATACAAATTCGCTACAAGGGATTATGGATTTACGCATATATCATGTAATAATCATCAAATTTTACACTAATTTAAAGATCTCTAATTGTGCAGTCTCAAAACCTTATTCAACTTTAAATCTAAGCATGGAATTAACATTTATATAAGAATAGAACAAATTGAATAAGAATGGAAAGATAATCCTTTCCTGAGATTGTGTAGAGTGGAATCTCTTCCTCTTCCTAGGGTGTTATTCCTCCTCTTAGGCCTTTGTTCCTCTTTGTTTTTAAGTGGGGCTGCTAAGGTTAGGTTATGATTAGTGGTGGGGAGTTATTTCTCTTCTTTCTAATTTCATATCTTACCTCATTCCCGAGTTGGACTTTAAGCCTCAACTTCAGACTCTAAATGAGCCCAAATACAAAATCTAATTAGCTCGATAACTATCCAACTCATACACACACACACACACACACACACGAGACCATTTCTAAGGGTCTAAAATTTTCGAACGAGCCCGTAATACCTCTCAAAGTGTGTCCCGAATATTTTTATCCAAAAAATTTATTTTAGTTGTCACTCGACACACGTAAATACTTTTTTTAAAAATAAAAATCTCTTTTGACTTATTCCCAAATCGTGAAAGTCTGATTCTAAAATTTATAAATAATACTGAATCTAATTGCTCACGACCTTAATTAATTAATTTCCCCGAATTGAATTAATCTCTATTTATTTATTTTATTCCAAAAAATATACGAGATATATTACATAAAATTGTTATATTTTGGATATTTGGGACTTTGTTACACCATCTCTCCCCTATTTTGGATATTTCAGAGGATGTTTATTCTGATTTTTAAGTTTTTCTTCTTTTTTTCTTCTAAATGCGCTACAACCAAACCATTTCCCAGTTGGCAGATTCTTATTTTTATAGTTCATTTTCAATTTATATAGTTGAGATCTCTATTATAGCTACACATGCTTTTTTATGCCTACACGGATGTGTTCACTTTGACACGTTCCACTAATGATTTTGCCTGGCCTTAGATTGATTAAGATAAGCATACTATTTTTGATGATTTCTTTTAGTTTTGTTGACTTGAGCTATATGTTTATGATGCAGATGTCAGAAGAGACCCCACGAATGGGTGTGGCAGTTCATTTTGCTAGCTCCCAATAAGTTAGCTAGCTCCAAAGACAAGTTAATTAGTGTAGTCATCAAAATGCAATTCCATTAAGTGAATTATGTTCAAATACATTTTTCTTAATTTTTGGTTTGGTAATGTTGATACGATGAGGATGACAGTGCATTCAAGGCACATGTGAACTCTTAAAAAGTGAATGAAATGTAAGAGACATGTGTCACCTCACCTAATAAAATATCGGATGATCAGTCCTATACCAAATTAAAACAGGAATCCCAGTTGGATCATCCTTAGCATCATTGTCAAAAACCTTTTTAAAACTTTCTAACCACCTAGTATTCCAAAAGATGGTACCAAATTTTAACTTTTTGTTGAAACAAAATAGTTCATGCGAAAATAATTATATAAACCATTCACACAACCGAATAATAAATTATACAACTTGCCGAATAAACCACCGGCCGCCAAAGTAAGATAACCCAAAATAAATAATCAACACCTGAATAAATACATCTGAAAACTGTACTGAGAAGTCTAGGAGATAAGCCCTAAATAAAAATGAGACTGATAAATGATTCCTACTATAGGAATGAATGAATGATGCGTCTATTCCAAACTCCTACTAGCATCCACATATGCCGCAGCTCCGTGTCCCTGGAATAGAATATCAATCACGACGTCCCTGTGGCTGGACACCTAAAAGGTTTTGAAAATAGTTTTATAGCAAGGGTTAGAACCCAAAATATTTTGAAAATATTTAGCAAGTGAATTAACTGCAGTAATTTAAAATACATGAATGCGCTTCATATTTAAGTTAGTGTCGTACTCCCTTGTGGACATTCTCACCCTCCACTATTTGAGCACACCTAACGGTCACCTTGACCCCCCCACCTAGTTGCACTACCCCGTCCAACTAATCCTGGTATAACCTCCCCTTGTCATACTACTCTAACCCGAGTATAATGATTCTTGAATTATAAGTTATCTCACAATTAACTTAATTAATTCCTTCCTAAATAGTAGCATATAACCGTGTCACAAGTTATATAAAGTAGATACATCACACACGGTATTATTAACCGCATGTAATATTTACTACCATTATATACGTACCTTTACCACAACATCCACACATATAACATACGTATATCCATCCTTTCAAGTATACCCTCGCCGGATGATTCCCTCTAAAATGCTATCTCACTAGGTGTGCTCACAAAACCTAGTTCCCCATGTTGGAAACGCTCACCAACTTGGACCAAAATACAAACGTAGTGGAGGCGGTCATATTCCTGCCATGAAAGTGAGATAAATCCCTCACCCATATATATACCGGACGCTATGACCTGGGGATATACTCGCCCTACTCCTCAAGCTAGGGATTCACCCACACCGCGCAACCTCCCTTGATAACACTAGAGTATATAAATTAAATAAATATCTAGTCACTGATATTTAATATCACACACAATATATACACGTATATATATACTATCACCACACCGTATATATATAATATAAACCCCGGATTTACCGTGTACTCAAAATCCCATACACTAGCTGTAATTTCCTGAGTCTGTGGCCCGACTCAACATAATTAATTTTTTCCACTTAATAATTTATCATCTTTCCGATTTTGTGGCCCGACTCTAAATAATTAATTCACACCTCAAATAATATAATACTTTCCCTGAGTCTACTGACTCTCATTAAATTAATTAACACACACATTAATTTAATACCTCCCCGAGTCTATCGTCCGACTCTAATTAAATTAATTAACACACTTATTAATTTAATACCTACCCGAGTCTATCGTCCGACTCTAATTAAATTAATTATCACACCCATTAATTTAATACCTACCCGAGTCTACAATTCGACTCTAATTAAATTAATTATCACACCTATTAATTTAATAACTCCCCGAGTCTACAATCCGACTCTAATTAAATTAATTAATATACCCATTAATTTAATAACTCCCTGAGTCTACAATCCGACTCTAAAATTAATTATTACACCCATTAATTTAATAACTCCCCGAGTCTACAATCCGACTCTAATTAAATTAATTATTACACCCATTAATTTAATAACTCCCCAAGTATACAATCCAACTCTAATTAAACTAATTATTACACCCACTAATTTAATACCTACCCGAGTCTACAATCCGACCCTCATAAAATTAATTTACACATTAATTAATGAACACAAATTCGAGTATGTGGCCCGACTCTAATTTAATTAATTTACACATTAATTAATCAACACAAATCTGAGTCTGTGGTCCGACTCTAATATAATTAATTTACACATTAATTAATCGACACAAATCCGAGTCTGTGGTCCAACTCTAATATAATTAATTTACACATCAATTAATATACTAATTTCCCCGAATTCTCTCACTTGGCCCATAACTTCATATTTCCCAAGTCTATGTTTCGACTCCAAATTAATTACTTTCTCTCAATAATTAATTTAATATTTTGGTGTCACTTAACCAACATACCCGGACTCGATCACTTGGTCCATTTTATATCTCATAATTTCATTCCCACATATTCGTCCACAATGTGTCACACATTCATCTCCATAAATTCCCCAATTATATTTACCTATAATTATCAACATACTCGGTCTCGCTCACTTGATCCGTATCTCACTATTTTGGAATAAAATTGCTCAAATCTATCCATAAAGTGCCCCACATAAATTCATCCTAGTCCCAATTACTTTCTCCCATAATTGCTAGCAATATTTGTTTCATAATTATTTATCACTTATTAATGTATGAAACTTAACTTTCAAATAAATTTTCCTTTATATAATAAACTGACCGAACTGCCCAGATTTCGGTATCATCGATCGATCGAACCCCCTGGGTCAATCAATCGATCGTTCCAGTTTTCGTCCTCTCTAGCCCACTGTCAGCCATGGACGAAACTTAAAGTTTTGATACTCAATCTAAATCCTTACCCAAATAAAACTAACATATCCTCCATATAGGAAAAAGGGTCTAATCATCCCACAGACCTTAATTCATCATCAATACCCATTTATTCCAACGTTTTCCCGATTTGGGTATTATTCGGGTTTCAAATCTCCAATACGAATTTTATTCATATTAACAACAATTAACCATTTACTCTTACTGGTTTTAATAAACGATTCATTGATCTACATTCTAGGATCATGAACACAATCAATCTCACCCTAAATCCCATTAAGGTACATCAATTTCCAAAAACCCAATTTAAATTTTGGTTACACACCCAAAACGAAATTTTGATTTACAGATCACTATGATATGAATTGATTATCATCAATTTAGAAATTCTAACAGTTAACCACTTGCCTGGAATTGTTCGTAGTGTCTGATCAGTTGATGTAGTCCCTTAATTTGGCTCCAAAATCCCCAAATTGGCTCTTGATTTGCTTTCCCCCAACTTCGCTTTCAAACCCTAGGTTTAGAGGTGTGTTGACTGTCATTCCCTAATCTCTCAATTAGGTTAAAAATACTAAATCCCGTTTTTGGCCATGTGGGCATAATTAAAAAGGCCCAACTCACCCCATGTGGGCTGGGCTACACCCAAAAATACCCCGAGACCCAATTATCACATCCGGGTACTCTTTTCTGACTATCTCGACCCATTCGGACGTAACCGCGCACTCAGAATTGTCATCCGAAATACTTTCTGACATTTCTAAATTCGACCTCAAAATGCGACACACATTAATTTGGACAATTAAACTTAAAGTCGTCAATTATAAATAATTCGTCTCACTCAAATAAACTCTCCAACTCATGAATTTAAGTTTCTCCAATTTAAATATTTTTATAACTCCCAAAAATAATTAAATATTTAATCCTCAAAATTATGGGGTGTTACATACTCCCCCCCTTACAAAGGAATTTCGTCCTCGAAATTAAGATGAGCGTAATGTTCTAAGCTTCACATATTACTCTCTAGTCATGTGCCTCTAAGCTCGTTATATCTATCCCATCCGCTTCTAACCATATGTTACACAAGTATGCATTTAAATTAACCAGGGGGCCCATACACCCTATACCCGTGCTTAATCGCAGGAAATTTGCCTTAATTAACCTGGGTTCCCATACACCCCGTCCCTGTACTTTACTGCACGCAAGTTACCCGACTATGCTAGTCGTAACCCGTAATATAACTTTGGACCCGTAGTCACACCACACATATATATTTACATATATATCTACTGCCCGGGTTACCCAACCCATGTACTAACGACCAGACATCTCCCCACAAAATACTTGTCTCTCAACACAAAAGTATATACGCTTACCCTCATGCTACCAAAGACAACATAAAATACCACGCCCTTACGATCACTAGTCCTTGCGCAAAATAAACCCCGAGCTATCTCTTTGCTCGAACATAATTCTAACCACCCTGATTCACTTTAGTAAACACCCCTACTTACCGGGATAAAATGTGAGAACACAAAACCTCACTTTGTGTCTATCGCACCACACAATACAACATATGTACACACATATACATAGGCTAAACGCCCTCTCAGGTGATACCTAGTACCAATCATATCTTGGTGTCGCGAACACCAAAACTTACCCCCACTAACTTACCCCCACTATTCACAATAGTTCAAACCTATCGCTATCCAGCCGTTTTAGGAAATATTATCAACCCTACTCCCATAATTCTCGAAAGTAGTAACTCTTCACATAATTCAAACCTACACTCGGTGTACACCTCCACTCTCCCGTGGAGAACACCACAGAACTCCGCTACTCCACGAAAAGTTTATCCACATACTATGGCTGCTACAGCCAGTGCACCCACTAAATTCGACTCACCCGCGAACTCTAGTGAAAATAAGTCTTATATTGTGACATCCTCCTTGTCACTCAAAAATATACCCCATGCCCATAGGGTAAAAATAATCACCTCCATACCCCAGCTGCAACGGCTGATCCTCGGGTTCCAGAGCATCTTCTCCTTGCTCGAATGCACCCATGACTTGCTTTAGTGGCTGCACATCCAGGACCTCGTCCTGTAGTTGACCCTTGCCTCACTTAAGACAATCTCTCTTCATGTTTGTCGATTCCCCCACAAACGAAACACCTTCTAATACATTCACTCTTCCAATGGTTCCTTCCGTGCCGACCTTGTTGGAATTCCTGGCCATCCTGCCGATAGCCTCCAGTTCTAAATCGTTTGGCATGATTTCCCTTCTGGAAATCCTGCCCCTGATTTCCCCCAATCTGCTGCTGGGATACCCCACTGGTATTGTTCCCTCCTGCCTTATCCGACTGGCTAGTTACCGCTCCCCTCCCGCTTCCTTTCGCATGGAAGTGATATTCCCGACAGTGCCGGAGTGCTGCATTAATGACATCAGTATAATCTACTAATGCGGAATTATCAATTAAATGTTGTCTGATTCTCCAGACTAACCCGTCCATAAACTTTGCTTTCTTTCTCTTTTCCTTTCTTACCTCATCCGGTACAAAATTTTGCCAACGAGTGAATTCTTCCTCATAATCGGCCACTGAATGGTCCCCTTGAGTCACCTCGCAAAATTTTCTCCCCGTTTTGGTCTCAACCGCTGGAGGAAAAATATTTGCGGTCGAACCGCACCCAAAACTCTGCAATAGCTAGTGTGTCCCTTTCCTCAACTATGGTGATCGACTCCCACCACTGTAGCGCTGCTCCCACTAAACTAAAAGTGGTTAGCATTTTCTTCCTCACCTCATCGCAATCTCCCATGCGTAGGTGACGCTGGATATCTCTCTTCCTTGACACACTAGCACTACATATGAACCCCCTCGTAACTCTGATGGGTTCCCACTAAAAATAACCTCTCTTTCTTGCTTCCACCCCGACGATCCTGCGTGAGTCCAACATCCGGCAACACTAACACTTGTGGCTGATCCCGTGGAAAGTACACTGTCGTTGCGACCACCGCCGTTTTAATCGCCTGCGCCACTAGTTCAGTTACCTGTGCTGCCAAAAATCATCTCTGGTAGTTGCTACAGTAACTCTTGCTCCTGACGAGCCTCCCTCGTTTCATCTCCCCCTGCTGCCCTAGCTGCTCTCTCCATACTGGGCATCATTTGGAATGAGAATTTAATTTGCATGAGTTCACTCTCAAATATAAATTTCACAGAAGAACATATATGCGGATACGTATGAGAATACAATAATCCTATAATAGGGATCTATATCAAAGATTGCTAAGATGAAACGTGAAAATCCGCACAGATCCTAAGGACACTAGAACCTGATGCTCTGATACCATCTGTGACACCCCGCCTAATAAAATACCGGGTGATCAGTCCTACACCAAATTAAAATAGGAATCCCAGTTGGATCATCCTTAGCATCAGTGTCGAAAACCTTTTTTTAAACTTAATAACCACCTAGTATTCCAAAAGCTGGTGCCAAATTTTAACTTTTTATTTAAACAAAATAGTACATGCGAAAATAAATATAAACCATTCACACAACTGAATAATAAATTACACAACTTGCCGAATAAACCACCAGCCACCAAAGTGAGATAACCCAAAACAAATAATCAACACCTGAATAAATACATTTGAAAACTGTACGGAGAAGTCTGGGCGACAAGCCCTAAATAAAACTGAGACTGATAAATAATTCCTACTCTAGGAATGAATGAACGATGTGTCTAATCCAAACTCCTGCTAGCATCCACATATGTCGCAGCTCCGTATCCTAGAATAGAATATCAATCCTGATGTCCCTGTGGCTGGACACCTAAAAGGTTTTGAAAATAGTTTTATAGCAAGGGTTATAACCCAAAATAGTTTGAAAATATTTAGAAAGTGAATTAACTGCAGTAATTTAAAATGCATGAATGCGCTTCATATTTAAGTTAGTGTCTCACTCCCTTGTGAACATTCTCACCCCTCAACTATTTGTGCACACCTAACGGTCACCTTAACCCCCCCCACCTAGTTGCACCACCCCGTCTAACTAGTCCTAGTATAACCTCCCCTTACCATGCTACTCTAACCCGAGTATAATGATTCTTGAATTATAAGTTATCTCACAATTAACTTAATTAATTCCTTCTTAAATAGTAGCATATAACCGTATCACAAGATATATAAAGTAGATACATCACACACTGTATTATTACCCGTATATAATATTTACTACCGTTATATACGTACCTTTACCACAACATCCACACATATAACATACGTATATCCATCCCTTCGAGTATACCCTCGCCGAATGATTCCCTATAAAATGCTATCTCACTAGGTGTGCTCACAAAACCTAGTTCACCAAGTTGGAATCACTCACCAACTTGGCCCAAAATACAAACGTAGTGGAAGCGGTCATATTCCTTCCCTGTAAGTGAGATAAATCCCTCACCCATATATATACCGGACGCTATGACCTGGGGATATACTCGCCCTACTCCTCAAGCTAAGGATTCACCCACACCGCGCAACCTCCCTTGATAGCACTAGAGTATATAAATTAAATAAATACCTAGTCACTGATATTTAATATCACACACAATATATACACGTATATATATACTATCACTACACCGTATATATATAATATAAATCCCGACTTTACCGTGTACTCAAAATCCCGTACACTGCCTATAACTTTCTGAGTTTGTGGCCCGACTCAACATAATTAATTTTTTTCACTTAATAATTTATCATCTTCTTGAGTCTGTGGCCCGACTCTAAATAATTAATTCACACCTCAATTAATATAATACTTTCCCCGAGTGTATGGTCCGACTCTAATTAAATTAATTAACACACCCATTAATTTAATACCTCCCTGAGTCTATCGTCCGACTCTAATTAAATTAATTAACACACCTATTAATTTAATACCTCCCTGAGTCTATCGCCCGACTCTAATTAAATTGATTAACACACTTATTAATTTAATACCTCCCTGAGTCTATCGTCCGACTCTAATTAAATTAATTAACACACTTATTAATTTAATACCTACCCGAGTCTATCGTCCGACTGTAATTAAATAAATTATCACACCTATTAATTTAATACCTACCCGAGTCGACAATCCGACTCTAATTAAATTAATTATCACACCTATTAATTTTATAATTCCCCGAGTTAACAATCCGACTCTAATTAAATTAATTATTACACCCATTAATTTAATAATTCCCCGAGTCTACAATCCGACTGTAATTAAATTAATTATTACACCCATTAATTTAATAACTCCCCGAGTCTACAATTCGACTCTAACTAAATTAATTATTAAACCCATTAATTTAATAACTCCCCGAGTCTACAATCCGACTCTAATTGAATTAATCATTTCACCCATTAATTTAATAACTCCCCGAGCCTACAATCCGACCCTCATAAAATTAATTTACACATTAATTAATCAACACAAATCCGAGTGTGTGGTCCGACTATAATATAATTAATTTACACTTTAATTAATCAACACAAATCCGAGTTTGTGGTCCGACTCTAATATAATTAATTTATACATTATTTTATCGACACAAATCCGAGTCTGTGGTCCGACTCTAATATAATTAATTTACACATCAATTATTGTACTAATTTCCCCGAACTCGCTCACTTGGCCCATAACTTAATATTTCTCGAGTCTATGTTCCGACTCCAAATTAATTACTCCCTCTCAATAATTAACTTAATATTTTGGTGTCACTTAACCAACATACCCGGACTCTATCACTTGGTCCATTTTATATCTCATAATTTCATTCCCACATATTCGCCCACAATATGTCACACATTCATCTCCATAAATTCCCCAATTATATTTTCCTATAATTATCAACATACCCGGACTCGCTCACTTGATCCGCATCTCACTATTTTGGAATAAAATTTCTCAAATCCATCCATAAAGTGCCCCACATAAATTCATCCTAGTCCCAATTACTTTCTCCCATAATTGCTAGGAATATTTATTTCATAATTATTTATCATTTATTAATGTATAAAACTTAAGTTTCAAATAAATTTCCCTTTAAATAATAAACTTGCCAAACTGCCCAGATTTCGGCATCATCGATCGATCGAACCCCCTGGGTCGATCGATCGATCGTTCCAGCGTTCGTCCTCTCCAACCCGCTGTCAGCCATGGACGAAACTTTAATTTTTGATACTTAATCTAAACCCTTACCCAAATACAAATAACATATCCTCCATATAGGAAAAGGGTCTAAACATTCCACAGACCTTAATTCATCATCAATATCCATTTATTCCAACGTTTTCTTGATTTGGGTATTATCCGGGTTTCAAATCTCCAATATGAATTTTATTCATATTAATAGCAATTAACCATTTACTCTTACTCACTTTAACATACGATTCATTCCTCTACATTCTAGGATCATGAACACAATCAATCTCACCCTAAATCCCATTAAGGTATATCAATTTCCAAAAACCCAATTTAAATTTTGGTTACACACCCAAAATGAAATTTTGATTTACACATCAATATGATATGAATTGATTATCATCAATTTAGAAATCACAATAGTTAACCACTTGCATGGAATTGTTCGTAGTGTTTGATCCGTTGATGTAGTCCCTTAATTTGGCTCCAAAATCCCCAAATTGGCTCTTGATTTGCATTTCCCCAACTTTCCTCTCAAACCCTAGGTTTAGAGGTGTGTTGACTGTCGTTCCCTAATCTCTCAATTAGGTTAAAAACACTAAATCCTATTTTTGGCCATGTGGGCCTAATTAAACAGGCCCAACTAACCCGTGTGGGCCCGGCTATACCCAAAAATACCCCGAGACCCAATTATCACCCCCGGGTACTCTTTTCTGACTATCTCGACCCATCCGGATGCAACCGCGCACTCGGAATTGCCATCTAAAATACTTTCCGACATTTCCAAATTCGACCTCAAAATGCGACACACATTAATTTGGACAATTAAACTTAAAGTCGCCAATTATAAATAATTCGGCTCACTCAAATAAACTCTCCAACTCATGAATTTAAGTTTCTCCAATTTAAATATTTTTATAACTCCCAAAAATAATTAAATATTTAATCTTCAAAATTACGGGGTGTTACATGACATTCCTTTGTTTTACAAATTCCATAGTATTACGTGTATTGTTGAGATTATGATATTATGTTTGATGCGAACAACCCATAACATGACTACTTTTTTATTCAATTCTTATTGGGTAACTAATTTAAATTGTCATTCAATACAAAATAATTTTTCCTAGGCATGATATCCGATGTCTACTATACAATATGTAGGCGTAATACATTAGCGTGTCTTAGCCATGGTATATCTTAATAAAGATGTAAAAACATACCATGGAAATGTGATATGAGCATACTTGGAAGAAAATTTTCAGAATACTTAACATGACTAATTATACTCGATTACTAAAAATGTCGGGTATGCCTCCAATTAGTATTGTTGTTGAAGTACTTTTTATTTCTTAGAAAGAGTGAGTACTTATATAAACAAAGGAAATTATGCCTAGTTTTTAAAAATTATTTACAATTATTTGTGTTATATAAAAAAAATTTCGACTTAAATCATATTTGAATATTGTTATTGGAGTATTCTTAACGGTGGATTGTCTTATAAAAAAGAAAAGTTTGCTCAAATTTTTAAAATTGTTTATAATTATTTGTCTTGTAAAGAAAATTTATGACTATATATTCAATACTTTGAAAATTTTGGTTCGTGCCTTCAGATAGGAGCATTCCGCTGTGTATGTAAATATATATATTGTCCCATATGTTTAGGAGTGGCAATGGGTCGTATCATGTCGTGTCGGTTTCGTGATAGCTCTAATCGGGTTCGTGTCAAAATTACCTCTATCCAAGCCTGACCCATTAAGCTTTTCGTATGTACTGTGTCGTGTCTTAACGGGTTCATGTCGTATTTGGATTGGATTCAAGTCGTGCCTTAACGAGTCGTGTCATGTATTTACACTAAATGACTAAACTTAAACCCGATTCGTTAAGTTATCGTGTTTAGCGGCTCCACCCGTTAAGCACCATATTCGTTAAGGCTCACCCAAATCCGTTAAAAAATCATGTAAGTCGTGTCGTGTTACCGAGTCATGTGACAATTTACTGCCCCTACACACGTCTTTTGTTTAGATGGTACAAGGATCAAGCCATTAGTACGTGTGCATGAGGATAAAAAGGATCACGAGACCTGTAGGATTTTATTGTGAGCTTTCTTGTGAAACACTAGAATATATCGCCCTGTGTTTATTTTTATTATAATAGATGCTTGCATGAGATGTGTGTCTTAAAGATTATATTGTTGCCCTGACATTTCACACGTGAATGTTTGGGTTTCCTTTTGGTTTGGATTATTTATATTAAGGAAAATGTTAGATATATCGGGTGCTAGTATCGGTTTAGTATTGATACTGTTTTATTTGTTTGTATTATAGTATGGGTCTCACCAAGAAATACTGTAGATCCCATAAATGTACAATAAAATAAAGTATATTTGGTACTAAATCATTACTTGAACCCAACAAGAGTATCACTAGTCTTATATTAATTGATTGCTTCTTTATTCTTGTCAACGTTTCAGCGGGTGGATGAAACATCCTGAGGTGTCAACTAGTAAAATAGTATTTTCCACCCTTATAAAACTGAGGCTTGGGCTTCTTTCATATTCAGACACAAATAAAACCACCGTTGTGCCTTAAAACCACCATTTTCCTGTCTAACTTTAAGAGCATTGTTTTACCATTCAACCCACATGTGACACCCCGCCTAATTAAATACCGAGCGATCACTCCTTTATTAAATTAAATCAAGGTAAACAGTTGGTTCATTCTCAGCATCACTGTCGATAAAAATAAAATTTCCAATTTAACACCCTAAATAATTAAGCTAAGTGTCAAAACCATTTTCATACATACTTTCCAAATTTTAATTAAAGAAAAAGTTTTATTTATTTAAAAACAACATTTCTACAATTAAGAATCACACCACAGTAAACCAAATAATATAATACATTCGACAATCGAATGTCAACATATGAAAACTAAAGTCACAAATCCAAACTGAATAAATCCCATAGAAAAATACTGGAAACAACTGAAATATAAATGTCCCAACAACAATGAAATAATGGAAAGGGCGACACATGCCCAATAAATGAGAATACTAAAAGTGGAGTCAATAAGGGAAGCCGTCTACGCAAGTAACCTGCAACTCCCACCTAAGCTGCAGCACGTTCCTCTCAAGGGATCCTAAGCTAGACGCCCCTGTGGCTGGGCACCTGAAATATATACATATATATACGAGAGAGAAGAAGAAGAAACGGGTCAGATCCCGAAAGTGTGTTTGATTTTAAAATACGTTTAGCAAGCATTTAAATTGATATAGGCCAATGCAACAACATATTAGAGCGTCACTCTCTTGAGAAATACTCACCTCTCTTCTACTGTGCACACCTATCGTACTAACCTTCCCAAGGGTTTATCTTATCATTTTTATCATGCCAACCTTCCCAATAAATTAACGTATCTTAACTTACTCATAAGATTTCAAAACCGAACAATATTATTGTTTATAAAGAATACTTCCAATTAGCAGCACAACTCTCGTTTTAACTTTTATTAATTTAATAAAGTTTTCCCAGTGACATTTTATACTTTCACAAAATAAGTATTTACTATACGAGTCATCAACCATGTCCTACTTATCAAATCACAGTAGGTAGTTTCAAATTTCCAATTTTATATATATATTAACTACTCGCATAATATATATAAAATAACAGCACCCCACATAAAACTATGGTGCGTGCATACTTCTACTATCCAGAACCCCATATCACTCATATTAAGGGGAATACAATCGGAATCACTCTCGAATTGTATTAACATAAATACACAAACAATATTGAGGCGAAGCATAGATTCCAAGTCTCTAAGAGGATGGCACATGCCTGCGTCTCTTAGGACCGTCTGAACTATCACATCGATAGCCTGTACCAAGGATATCTATCTTCTAGGGTACAAGTCAATATACCCCATAAAGGTCCCATCGATATAAGACTTGTCCCAACGCGGTAACCTCAGGGATAGCAAGTAGCGTGGGCATGATTTTCACAAGTATATAATATATGTACACACAATCATATAAATATACCACTTTATCTTATTAATACAGGTTCTTCTCGTCACCCATAATTATACCATTTATTCTACATTTCACATTATTAGTATTATGTATAAGGTTTCATCTCTAACCTTAACTCGAAGGGTTTTCTCACTTAATACGTGACATTAGTTGACTCTATCCTTCCAAGTAGGAAAATTCAGTAGGTATACCTCTATTCACTATCGTAGCTATTCACCGCATTCTCTCACTTGATATACGTAGTTTCATAGTTCAATATATAATTATCCCAAAAATAAGATTCTCATCTTATAATAAATTTCTCAACGCTTATTCAAATTTTCTACTGGTCTTTCCTATCTCCAAAAACATTTCATTAAGGATACCCAAGAATTTTTTCACGATAAATTCAATTCGACTAAGTAAACAAGGGAAATAAGAGTCTACCAGGAGGGGTCTATCGATCGAGGTCTGGGGCTCGATCGAAGATCTAGGCTCGATCGATCGATCAAGCAGGTCTGCGAAAAATTCTGCAGAAATGCAGTTACGGGTTCTTCCAAATTTCTTCATCCAAAATCATGTTTTTCCATTCTAAACGTCCCAAAAATCTTACTACTATCATTATAACGTTATACCAGATGTTTTCGACGTAAAGCATGTGTATATCTAACATTAAACATGGATAATTAACCCAAAATTCCATCTAATCATCAAGAACCCTAGAGTTTTTCTTAATCAAGGTTCTAATCTATTTTTACCAAAATTTCATTCTAATATATCATCAAAATTTCATGGGTTATATTCCTCTACATGGCAAGGATTACAGAATTTCATATAAATCATTTCTACATGCATTTCCCTAACACAAATTGGGTGTTCTTCCATATTTATCATCTCTAATTAATCCTAAACCAATATGAAGATTGCATTAACGAAAATACGCAAGTTAAACACTTTCCTGGGATTTTTGGTATTCTGATTCACGGCTAATTTTGGTATGGCTGCGTTCCTCGTTTCGCGATCTACGCGGTGGTGGTGGCGGCGGTGCAAACCGGTGACTTTTTGGCCTTGAATTTCCTTGGAGCTCTCTCCTCTCTTCTCCAATGGCCGTCACTTGATTTCTGGATATTCTAAACCTAAAGGACTAACCTATATGGCTGATATAGGTTGCTAAATTTCGTGGGTTTAATTACCCAAAAAGGTGAAATGACTAAATTTCCCTCCGGGGTACCAATTAGGCCTAAAAACGCCCCGAGACCCAAACTAAACCCCCGGGTACGCTTTTCTGACTATCTCGACCCTACCGGACGCGTTGGTGCACTCAAAACGACCATACGAGCAACTTTTAAAATATTCACTTTTTATTTAACAAAATTAGTTCCGACGCGACACGAGCACGTTCCGACTTAAATTTCCATAATTGTCATTTTATTCACACGTGACAATATTATAACAATAAACCTCATATATTACTATACTCATCCAGTAATATTCAACAGATAACAAATTTCCAATAATTACTAACTCTCGTCACGCTAGTAAATATTTAAAGCAACATTCCGGATTAAAATTAAATTAGTTTATCTCAATTAAATTAAATAAATCCCATAATTTAAAAGCTATAAAAATACGGGGTATTACACCACATTTTCTTCTAACATTTCAGAGTCTCCTACCAAAACGAGATGGTTCATTTTCAGTGAGAGTTTTGGATATTTGGGGAGCATATTTTGTGGTGCTTTGGAATATTTTGGGTGGAGTTGAAGAGTATAGTGGGTTTTCGATAGTGTAGAAGGGAGATTTTTGAAGTTGGGGGAGCTTGCTTAGGAATCGTTTGGGTCATCTTCTACCTATTTTTCAAAGGATTTATTGTCTTCAAAAGATAGTATTTCTTCATCCCATTTTCAAATTTAAATCAAGCATGTTTATATATACACTAGCGGAATGATTGTGGTCGCATGCAGTATTGAATGCGTAAATAATTTATGTCATATAAAGTTTTTTTTTAAAATTTGGGTAGAGTTCTCTTCGATAATATGCCTATCGATCATGTATAAGAAATAAAAAATACTTCAACAATAACAATACCAATAGTTCGTCATGGACCTCGTATAAACAACATCATACTCATTAAATACTAATTTACGTCATAAAGCTTTTTTTTACAACACAAATGTATAACAATTTAGAAAATTTGGGTATAGTTATCTTTGTTTATAGAACTATCCACACCGTTTAAAAATAAAAACACTCAAATAACAATACTAATAGTCCTATAATTAAATTGGTTATACATATATACAAATTTATTATAACAAAAGAAGATGGATAACACATAGAGGTGAGGATCATCGTGATTTAGGGCTCTGATTCATGTTGGTGGCTCTTCACGTTTTACAGTCCGACGTGGTATTTTTTAAAACACATGCGAGGCAAACAAATGGAAAATTAAAATGAACCAAATGAAATATGTGTTATACAATCAAATAATATATCCACTACCATAATTGCAAACTGAAGCTTACATCATTTACCAAATAGAATTAAGCCAAAAGAAAAAAATTAGTATACTAAATTTAAACACAACCCACATATCACTATAAAAGTACAAAGCATCCCTTAAAAAAATATATAAATAACCAACTTAAAATAAATGCATAATTTATTCTTAAACAACAAAAATTTGTTCAAACTGTGTACATATGAATCCAAAACAAAGAAAAAATATAAACTGTAGTTGAGATAAAGAAATATCTTAAGTTGGTGTAGTGTGCCCACCGCAGAAAATTCATGTTTGATACCTATCTAATTGCAATACTCTCCAACACCGGCATTAATGAATTCCGTGCCATTATTACTTCGAATCCTATTTATCCTAATATTATTTCATTTTAAAGGACATGGCACTTGGTTGTGAGAAACTCAACATCATCCGACTTTTCTCTGAGGAATCCTATAATGCAGTACTTTGAAAAGTCATCAACCATCACTATGATCTACTTTTTACCACCAATACTCTCCGTACGTATGGGACCCATTATATCCATGTGTATCAACTCTAATACACGGGAGGTGGTTGTAAGAGAAAGATTTTAAAATTGCTCATAGTTTAGTTATTTTGGCATATCCCATTTCAAACCGATCAAACCACATCTGCATATACTTTCCATGATCGTTGAACATGAGTTAATGACCGAGCAACATTCCGAAGTTCAAGCCGTTAAAACCGCCACGACAATATTTGGAGGTATATGATATTTAGGTTTTTGATTTAAACTTATTCAAATTAATTCAGGGATGTGTTTTTCTTTATTCGAGGATTTTTTCATAAAATAATTTTCAAAGATAAATATTTTTTTTAGTTCATTAGAACGAAATGCACACATCGTTAGTGTTGACACAAAAATTCTCCATCTACGAGGACCAATCAAAAAAGGACACATGGCATCCTGCGTGGCAATATTCGGCACCCGAGGAGAGTTGATCGACACCCGAGGAGAGTTGGTCGGTACCCAAGGAAAGTTAGTCGACACCCGAGGAGAGTTGGTCGGCACCCGAGGAGAGATAGTCGGCACCTGAGGAGAGTTGGTCGGCATACCAACCAGGAAGATCAAAGGATAACTATGTATTTAATGTGCATTAAATGCAGATGACAATGCATTTAATGAGCCTTAATGTATATTTCTACTGTATTAATAGATGACAACACATAGCATACCAAGCAATTCAAGGAAGATCAACCATCATAGAAGGCCAATAATTAGATTCATTGAATGTAGACATAAATGTCTACATACAATGAATATCTTTATCTCCCATCAC
Organism: Sambucus nigra; assembly: GCA_949130495.1. Classification (NCBI taxonomy): domain Eukaryota; kingdom Viridiplantae; phylum Streptophyta; class Magnoliopsida; order Dipsacales; family Adoxaceae; genus Sambucus; species Sambucus nigra. Next base: position 168,259,617 of record OX422223.1, read on the forward strand.
TATAAATACATGTATTCCCTTAGCCAAAGTGGGGAGACAACTAAGAAACACTATACACAAGATACACATCCTTTCTCTCTCTACACCCTATGGTGCTATTGTAAACCCCTGAGAATAAAATAACAGTGGACGTAGGCTTTATTCATAGCCGAACCACTTTAAAAATCTTTGTCTCTCATGTGCTTGATTGGATTGTTTTTATCTATTTATCTGTGATCATAAAAACGGGATTCGGTCCAGTTATTTGCATCAACAGATTGACGTCGTCTGTGGGAACGTGTTACAAGCGTTGTTCTCCATCAAAAGCTAAGTTTTATTTTTTCTACGTATAATCAATTATATGTTATGCACACATCTTTTTATTCAAACATGATCCTAATATGTTTATATTCATAAACTTTGTTGAGCATTCAAATTTTGATTCAGTCATGATCTTATATGCATAAACTGTTGGATCAATTTTTGTCCATAAATGCCTAACCGTGAATTTCACAATCACAAGTTTTAAGAAATTTTTATTCATACACGTTTGTATATCGATATACATATTGCCACCATCAGATCTTGATTGGAAGCCCTTGTTTAATTCAATCATGATCTAGTGTATATACAACGATGTATTTCTTATAAGTCTGGAATGATTCCTTGAATATCTTAATTCTCCTGATAGTTACAATTACTAGCTTAGTTTTCTATATGCAACGGGAGAATTGGAGATACAAATCCCCTCTCTCTCTTTAAGAAATTTTATTTTGATACACAAGCCACATTTAAAAAAAATGGCGACTGGTATTCAACAACACATACAGAGGTATATTGGAGAAGAAAATAATCTTCACAAGAAGGATCTTACAAATCCAGACCCTGCCTTCAGATCGAAGCAATTTCTAGTCAGTTGACGGGTGTCAAAATTCATAAGAATCATTTTGGCTCCGGATCATCATCAAAAATATATTTTCATATTATGAAGATGATGAAGTTGGATCGTCATCAACCAAGAAAAAGATTATTCATATCTAGAAAGAAAAACATGAAGTAGAGTGAGATTTATCTAAAGAATCATGCACTGGAAAGTCAGTTTTAAAATTAAGGGATCGTTCGTGTTTTCAACACTAGTTCGCCATTGGATCTAGATGAGGTCGTACACCCAACCGTGGTGGGCGAAAAACCTTTTGTACGAGTTATGGGATTTTATTGATCGGATGAAAGACCATCACATCTCTGGTTCTTTTACTCACAAAATATGAGAGTCGGATTGGTCGGTATCCTAATGGGCAAATGTTATGAGGTTTCCCAACCACATGTTTCTTGTCGACGACACCCGTTACTGATTGGGTGAACCTTTTATCGGTTGGTAACCTTTAAATGCCCAATCTCACACCTCAATACCATCTGGAGATACCCTTTATGGTCGATGAGTCAGCGACCACCATATCACAACAACATATCTAGAAGGAGATCGCCCATGGACCCATATTTTTGGTCGGCAATACTTATTATTTATTCGGTTGTACCCATTATTGATATCTTTCACAGGTATTGCATAATATAGGGATTTTCCAACCATATGTTACTGGTCGGCAACATCAATTCGTGGTCGGCATCACCTATTAACTGTCGACAACAGGTTTTATACGACCTTTGGTCGGCACCATCAAATCAACATTTGATGCTGGTCGGAGGGACCTATTTGCATAGGTCGGGGCCTAGGGGCTTCTCCATAACTATTCAGAGGAAACTATTGCTAATCGGTAATGACTTCTTGGCGAGTTTTCGGCCACCCGTTTACCAGTCGGTACATTCATTTCTGGTCGGCAACACCTAATTCTTGGTGGCGATATTTTCTTCTGATCGACAATAGTACAATAGTCAAATATGACCAGTTCGCTGATAAAACCCATTTGGGTTTACGGTACAGGGGAAACCTGAGTCTCACCTCATACTTGGACTCAAATATATTAACTTTGTTAATTTCAATATTGGTTGTTTAACGTTTTGGTTTCTTTCATCAAATCCCAATACTTCACATTTTCTATTGAGAAAAATATTTTCATACCAACTTATTTTAGGCATTTGCTTAAAATTAAAATTTTACAAAAAATTCAAATCAAACCTCATGTCTTGCATATTTGATAAAAATTTAATTTTCTAACACATTCTCGGCATAAAAATTATTGTTTCATGCTCTGAAATTTTTATTGGCTGAACAAATTATTCTCATGATAAACTTTTGATTTAGCCTCCACAGTTTCTCGAGCAACTTATTAAATTCCACAGGTATAAGATTCAGTGCCGAAGAGTGCTCGGAAACAATCTTAAACTTCTGGAAAATATTATCACTGCCCGACATTATTAAATTTTACCTCAATGAGGCACTATTGATTTATTGCTCTGATATGTGCTCAAGCACGAATCATTCTCTATATCCATTCCATATTCATCTCAGCATGGAGCTCGCCAAAATATTTATTATCATATATTCAGCTTTAAAGAGATATGCAATAGTTATTATATTCCACGACTTACTATTTGTTGGTCGGTAGCATCTATTTCTACTCGACAGTTCTCATACACTTGGTCGGCATCAAGTCGACAGCAATCCTCCACCGAATTTCAGTTTACCAATTCCTGTCATCAACAAAGAATGGTTGAAAAACTTCTGCCATAGGTCGGCTGTAAAAGGTCGGGGCACCTCATAATTGCAAGTATGGCCGAATGATTGTTAGCAGGTTGGCAACCAATACTACAACAATAAACATCACCAGCACCAATTGTGTTGGTCCACGATATATTGCTAGTCGGAAAAATCAAATGTTAGTCGGAGGCATTTCATTATGATCGGCGATGGATATAATGCAGTTTGAGGAGTTCCCGAGCTCCCATTCATTGATCGGCTACATCTATTTCTACTCGGATGTACCTATTGTTGGTCGGTGTGTATATAGTTGGTCGAGAAAACATATTATTGGTCAGCAACATCTCAACCTGGGTCGGAGGCAATAGAAAGCTAATACCAGAATTGAAAATTGACGATTCCTTTCGTTCTCTCTTTTTGATTTTGACAAAATCACTACTTCACTGCCAAAGGACAAGACTATCCCCTTCTTCTTATCCTTATCCTTTATTAATTCAAAACATGAAATTCCTACTTGAAAAATTAAAATGCATACTTGGTTATTTTCTAATCCACAGAAACTTTATGTGAAAAATATTTCAAGGCCAAAAAATTATATTTGAGCATTTATTGAATTTCAAATAATTCCTAAAGTGATAAATAATTTCTAAAAAATCAACGTACATTTGGTCATTTACTCAAAATTAAAATGTCGGGCATTTTTTTATAAAAATCTTCTCACATGACATCATAGTCGGCATGACACAAGGCATATTATTTCATATTTCGAAATTGATATTTAGTTGCCCAGATTATTAATTTTGACTAAGTCAAAATCATCACCATAGCTCCCTACTATTTCTTAGTTCACACTTCTCTAATAAACTAAATTTTGTAAAGCTAAATAAAATATAACCCAAAGCTTTACCTTAGGATAAATTTTCTGAACCAATTTATATTTGGTCTTTTACTTAAAATTAAAATGCCTAGCATTTTTATCAAAATTTGCTCATGATATACATGTATGGCACAAAAATATTATTTCATATTTTGAAATTTTTATTATTTTATGCTGATACACATCACATATTGTTTGGCTAAATAATTATTCTCATGACAATAATTATTTGATCTAGTCTCGACAGGTGCTCGGGCAGCTTATGAAAATTTCATAGGGACGAGATTCAATCCCGATGAAAGCTCTCGTAAACCTCTGGAAACTAGTATTGCTCGACATCGGGAAATTTTGCCTCGACATATCAGCCAACATATATTATTTCATTTTTTGAAATTAATATTTTTATTTCTCAAGCATATACCTATCATATATTTAGTGAATGATTAAATTATTTTCATGACTAATCAATTCAGCCTACAGATTTGGTAGAGCAAGATATTAATTTTTACAGGTACAAGACTCAACGCCGACGAATGCTCGGAAACAATCTAGAAACTATTATCATTTCACCTCAGCGAGGCATTATATATTTTATTATTGCTCGGAGATATCGGCTCATGCACAAATTATTCTATATATCCCTTGGGATTCATATTGTATATTCATCTCAACACGGAACTCGACGAGATATTCATATTCAGCTCCGAGGAAGAACTATAACATTTATTATATTTCACCCCCAACAAATAGTTGGTCGGGGTAATTCTTATTTATATTCAGCATGGAGCTCGAAAAATTTCTTCTCTCTATATATATTCAGCTTCAAGGATGTGTCCAACAATTATTATATCTTATTCCCAACAATCCGTTGGTCAGCTCCGAGGAAGTCTCCATCATTTATTATAAAAAATCCACCAACTAAGGTTGGTTGGGAATAAAAAAATTTCCCAGAAATGCCACCTACGGTTGGTTGGGAAGAAAATCCACCAACTAAGGTTGGTCGGGAATAAAAAATTTCCCAGAAATGCCAACTACGGTTGGTTGGGAAGAAAATCCACCAACTAAGGTTGGTCGGAAATAAAAAATTTCCCAGAAATGCCAACTACGGTTGGTTGGGAAGAAAATCCACCAACTAAGGTTGGTCGGGAATAAAAAATTTCCCAGAAACGCCAACTACGGTTGGTTGGGAAGAAAATCCACCAACTAAGGTTGGTCGGGAATAAAAAATTTCCCAGAAACGCCAACTACGGTTGGTTGGGAAGAAAATCCACCAACTACGGTTGGTCGGAAATAAAAATCCACCAACTACGGTTGGTTGGGAATCAATCTCCATCAACTCCGGTTGGTCGAACAGCAGACAGCAGGTGGAGCAAATCTTATTGTCTATGAAAAATAAGAAAATTTGTCAAATAACATACTTCAAGGCCGAGAAAGCATTCAAAATTCATATTCCACACTTGGGGGGTTCTATTACAAATTCAGTTGTTCATTCGGTGGCACATTCTCATAACATCATGCAGCCGAGCATCAAATTCAACTCCATAAACTTACATAGTCGGGGCCCCGACTAATTATCATTCAAAAGTTATTTTTCTTTCTCAAGAATTAGTTTTTATATTGAGGTTCAGGAGGTATATTGAAGTTCCGGAGGCGTATTCAGAAGTTCAGGAGTCAAATTCAGCATCTACAGCACTGAGATCTTTACTACTGTCCCGGCCAATATTGAAGAAGAAGTTGTATGAAAATGTTTCGAAGTCCACCACTATCTTGGTACTAATCAGATTGAAGAGTTGGGTTCAAAAGCTAGTATGTTACTCGACAAAGTATTTAGAGGAGCATTAATGAGAAAAATCAAGCACGTGAAGTTAGCACTCAGTTGCTCGGCACAAGAGGCAGTTGGTCGGACAGCAAACCAATCAACATACTAGAAGATTATGACAAGCTACAAGCTGTATACTATGGCATGGCTACATCCAAATTCCCAGGGGTGATACATAGCACACATTCACTTGACGAACAGAGTTCCACAAAAGAGGTATTAGCAACCATCGATCAGCCGGCATCATATATCATCCAAGAGATAGTGCACTTTATGTTGAACAAATCAAAAAGGTAGATCAAGAATTTCACGAGCACCGAGAAACACTGCAGAATAAATACTCCATCCTTTCAGTAAACCATCGAGCATAGAGTATTGGGGGATTCTGTTGACACAAAAATTCTCCATCTACGAGGACCAATCAGAAAAGGACACATGGAATCCTGCGTGGCAATATTCGACACCCGAGTAGAGTTGATCGACACTCGAGGAGAGTTAGTCGGTACCCGAGGAAAGTTAGTCGACACCCAAGGAGAGATAGTCGGCACCCGAGGAGAGTTGGTCGTCATACCAACCAGGAAGATCAAAGGATAACTATGCATTTAATGTTCATTAAATGCAGATGACAACGCATTTAATGAGCCTTAATGTATATTTCTACTGTATTAATAGATGACAACACATATCATACCAAGAAATTCAAGGAAGATCAACCGACCAACAATTAGATTCATTGAATGTAGACATAAATGTCTATATACAATGGATATCTTTATCTCCCATCACTATAAATACATGTATTACCTTAGCCAAAGAGGGGAGACAACTAAGAAACACCATACACAAGATACACATCCTTTCTCTCTCTACACCCTATGGTGATATTGTAAACCCCTGGGAATAAAATAACAGTGGACGTAGGCTTTATTCATAGCCGAACCACTTTAAAAATCTTTGTCTCTCATGTGCTTGATTGGATTGTTTTTATCTATTTATCTGTGATCATAAAAACGGGATTCGGTCCAGTTTTTTGCATCAGCAGTTAGAATGAGGGTGCTTATCTCGTTAGAACAAAGATCATAGTTGGTTCAAATGAAGCTTTATTTTCATTGGAATGAAGTTCTTTAGTTTGTTAGAGCGAACTTCTAACGAGCATCAAATGGGGTTTCTTTGTTTGACCGAACTGCACCCATTGGAAGATGGTTCGAACGAATTAAGCCATTTGTTTGAAAACATCAACCTCGTTAGAACGGAACTGTTGTTTTCGTTCGAACGAAGTGCCATTTTCGTTCGAATTAATGCCGACACCTCGAAAAGATTCTTTTCTATAAATAGGACCCTTTTGGACTGATTTTTATAAGACTTTTGGCAAAAATAAAGTCCCAAACCTGCTTCAAAAGTTTTCCTCCTTTTTTTTTTATAGAAACAACACTTTATTTTTCAAATCATACATCTATAGAATGATTTGTTGAGTTTGTCAAACCCTAGTTCCATACACAAACATCAAACCCTTGTAGAGTGTTCTCTGTGGCTGACATTTGTGGATTTTCGACTCTACTAATGATGAAGAAAGGATTTCGTATCCTCAAGCTGATCGCTGAATACCGAGAGAAGATTTGCTTCCTGTGTGTGGTATTATACTGCATCACTTTTTGTTTAATATTTGAATAACTGCACCACGTTATGCTTAATGGATATCTAAGTAGTTTATAAGTCGATTCATTTCTTCCAAATTCTTAAACAGTTATGAATTAAAAGGTTTTGCCCATAAGGGATTTTTCCACAAACTTCTTCTATTTGGTTTGTTATTTGGTTTGACATATTTAGTTTTGGACTTTATCTTGAATGTTCACCTAATTCTAATCAAGACAAAACTTGATTGAAATTTGGATCTTTTCTTGTTTGTGACCTAAGATACAAGTGAATCCATATAACCGACACTTTTAAATTGTTATCAAATTCGGTTACACTAATTTATTGTGTGATCTTTATTTAGGGATTATATGGATAATTTGTATAATAGGTTACCTGTTTTTTGTGGGTCTAATTATGCATATTGAAAAACTCGAATGAGGTCGTCATTAAAATCGATTGACGAGCGAATCTAACTTGTTTGTGAAAGAGGGTGAACACCCCTCACTGTGACTAATGATAATGTCATAAGTCTTAAACATGTCATTACTTGGACAAAAGATGATTTTAAATGGATTAATATTATTCCTGAGGCTTAAGTGTCATTTTTGGTGTAGTCACTCCCGGCGAGTTTCATCGTATTATGACATGTACCATATCTAAGGAAGCATGAGATATCCTCTAACTCACTCACGAGAGTACCGACACTATAAAAGCTTCTAAGATTCAAAATCTCACCACACAGTTTGAAATGATTACCATGCTAGAGGCATAGACTTTTGATGAGTTTTATGCACTTTTGTCTGATATAGTCAATTCTAGTTTTAATTTGGGTGATAGAATTCCAGAAATGAGGGTGGTTAAAAAGATTTTGAGATCTCTTTTGTCATGTTTTATTCCTAAAATCACGGTCCAGAATTCTTTGGGAATCTTAGATACTCTTAGGTTAGAAGAACTCATAGGAGATCTTCAAACTTACGAAATCAATATATTTTCACAAACTCAAAATCTAAAAGAAAAAGGGATCGCTTTAAAACTTGATAATGTATCCCTATTTGTAAAAAAATTAAAACTTACGAAATCAAGCGAGGTTACCATACATCATCGCAAGACTACGTCGGATGCCACTAAATAAGTAATCATTCTTAGCATGTGACAAATATGAAATAAATAAAATTCATTCCACAAGATAATAATTAAATTAATCTAAATAAGAATAACCATTCATGCAGTAATATAATTCATCACCATGCTAATCTCCAAATAAATTCAACATCCAAAAATATATAAATTTGAGTAAAATAATCCAACTATAAATATATGAATAAAACTATAAACAACTGTGGAACCGATTGGCCCGCCAAATCCAAAAATAAAGTCTCATAATAGAAATGCAATGGAAATGAAAAAAAAACTAAATTACTAAGCATTTATAATAAACTCCAACAACACCTCCAAATATATCTCCATTACCCCTCTGTAACTAGTTCAACGCTATATCTGAAATGTTAGTCAACGCAATGGGCCAGATACCACCGCATGAATACAAGCTACTCTCCTCAATTATGGTCCTTGAAACCAGACAGTAGCATTATACATAATAAATATCACAATAGAATATTTTAATTTAACGAGATAATTAATTAACGTGCGAATAAATGTAAACTACCACTATCTATCATACGACTAATGCACCCTTAAGTGTAAGCCCAAATATTCCAATAATATTATTATTATTTACAATTATATCCTTATCCTTACTCATTTTAATTAATTAATTTTCTTAATTAATGCTAGAACAATATGGCTAGTCGACCCCTTATCGGCCCTGCACACACTCCTGGTATGCTTAAAGTTCTACACATCACACTCATTCTGCTCACTATAGCAAGTCAACCCGCATTCTGTCAGTTCTTCACATACTCGTGAGGTTCCACGCATAACACGTCACTATAGCCAGTCCGCCTGTTTAACTATCAGCCTGCACATACTTGTGACACCAACACACACCCATGTCACTATAGTTAGTCTGTCCGTTTAACTGTTCGCCTTGCACATACTCGCGCCGCAAATTAATTTTTAATACCCGTTTACTATCTTAAGTATTAATTCTCAATTTCTTATTTTCTCATCATCTCATTTTCTCATTATCTTATCTTATCCCCACCCTATTATAGAGCATAATACCTCAATCATACCCCTAGTCCCTTACCTAAAGGTCTTTAAAATATAAACACATCAAATCCTATTTTGTATGATGAATTTTTATCATTTATCTCTTCCTAGTCTTTCACCTAGGATATCCAAATTAATGGAACGACACTAAAATCATCCCCACTCTAGAATATCCCATCTATAAATATCTACACTAACTAGTCCCATACCTAGAAAGTGTTAACCACAACTAAGGCATACCCACTAGTCCCATACCTAACAAATATTTCTAAAAATTAAGGTGAGAGCATGCTACTCGAAATTCCGTCATCCCCGCGGTGATGAATATAGTTAACACAATAAGTCGTACAATCCAATTTATAAGCAAATTCATAGTTTCTCACATAATCACAGTTAATCTCAATTTAATTTATTCAATCCATCGTCGTAATTAACAAAATTTATTTTATTCAACAATTATAATCTCATCATCAATAGAATTTATGAACCAAATAATAATAATTCATTTTGATCATACCACCATAATTTCATATGAATACCCAAGTCTCTTTTTAATTTTAAATAGAGAAACGAATATTTTCTACATGCAAACCAACCCCCATAATCACAAAACCAAATCTCTACCCTAAGCACACAAGGGTTACGAGTCTTAATTCAGATTAAGATTTTTCAGAAAAATAATCCCAAATTAGTTTTCACTTTCACTAATTAAGGTTGCTAATTTATTTTAAGAAAAACATATAAATTAATGTTTAGGCGACATTTAAAATGCATAATACTAAAAATAGAGAATAAAAGTATTCATGCTTGTTAATATCATTTGAAAAATCTAATTTGATGGCTGTGTTCCTATCGAGAAAATAATAACCACACGTTCTTGGGAGATCTTGAGAAATTTTGATTGAGTTCTTCAAATCTTGACTTGAAAATTGAGTTTAAAAGGTTTAGGTTTGGATGAAAAGAGGGGATGAAAATTATGGGAGGTTCTTGCTTTTGGAGAAGGCTAAAATATATTTTAAAAATCCTAAACTCGTCACTTTGTGTTTTTATACCAAAAAGAATTTGAGTCCTGCGCAACTCTAAAATAAAAGAGTTTTATTTATGTATAATTGACAGATCAAACTGGTTCTACTTAAAACTGAACAGGTTCTGCTTTTTGTCAAAACCCAAAAATTTCTTGAATTAAAACCCGATTTCAATTCCGATTAAAATTTAAGTTTATATAAATCAAAACCAACATTTTTAAATATGAAAATAGTTAATTTTCAAAAATTTATTTTTACTCAAAATTTTAAATTCCCAAAAGATTATATGTTTACAAAAAACACAGGGTATTAAAGAAGTAAAGTAAATAAATAAGACTAATTAAATGAAATAGAAAATAGTAGGAGTAGACCTCTTAAAAATTTTGCTACTGATTTTTGAAGGGGAGTAGGCTGATTTTATGGTGGTGGGAGGATGGTGGATAAGGGATGAGGTAAATGGCAAAAGGTGGTATAAAAATGTGATAAGAAAAGTGAAAGGAATGTTGAAAACTTGGATATTTTAGGATGATGAAGCAGTGATTTCGAGACAAGGGATGTTCTAAAAACTAAAAAAGGGGTCATTAGGAGTGATTTTATGACCTCATTAAATAGTAAAAAATATGGTTCAGGGGCCTGCCGATCGGCATAGGCCTTGTCGACAAGCATGACTAAGAGACTACCGATTGACAAACCCCCTGGATCCTTATAAAAAGGGGCAACCCTATTTATTTTTTAACACTTACAAATAAGTGAATATCTTCTTTTCTCCCTCTAGCAATCATTTTCAATCCTATTTCTTCAAAAGAAATTATGGAGGGTGCAATGGATAATTCTTGGATGGCTACTGATGACTGGGCTGGCTTGGAGTGGCGTGGTGCTGAGGTGCTAATACTGGGGAGCGAGAATACCTATGATAGTTTTGATCATGTCCTTAATGATAGAGTTCTATTACGAGAGCCAGAGAATCATCGTTATGCTAGGGTGAAGAACCCAAATGGCTATGTAAGTGCTTGATCTTTGTTTTCATCTTTTCTATTTCCCACATCTTCTATCATTGGGATGCTAAAGGGGTTTTGGCTTATGTGCAGGTGTATATCACATCGTCGATTATTCGTTCTCATGGCTCGACAGGTATGAAGAAGGTGTGGGAAAAACTCCCCCAAGCGGTGCAGTTGATGGTGGAGGCTGCTGGATTTGGACCTCTAGCTAGGGCTTTAGATGAGACGCCACATTCTTCTGCAGTGCTATGTTCTCTGGGAGAGATATGGTGGGACACCACCCATACATTTCACCTGGGTGTCGAGGAAATGACAGTTACGCCCTTGGACGTTCATCAGTTACTTGGGCTAGAGTGCGAGGGTCACCAGATCGTGGTAGATCTGACTTAGCGTATATCTGAGGTCGCAGTTCGGGCTGCCCTAGGAGATATTAGGCGAATCATTTCTGGGGAGTCTGTTCGAATATCGCTGTTAAAGGACACCTTATTGTCTAGGAAGATCGATGAGATTGACGAGCGACAGGTTAGGCAGGCAACTCTTTTTTTTATTTTGCTTTTTCTAGTAGGGTTCCTTGTGGCGACGAGTCGTGATGTCGTCCATTTGTGGTTTCTTCCTTACTTAAGGATCATCTCGGAGATTAATCTATATGACTTGGGGAGTTTTACATTGGTGTCCCTTTATGTTTCTCTTGATGCTTTCAGTCGGTGTTGCCGACTAACTTTTACGGGGTCCACGTACCTTCTGGAGGTAACCTTTACATATATATTTCTTTATTTTCTTGTTGTCCTTCCCATTTTATCTTTTGACATTTTTCATCTCTTTCTATAGACATGGTTCTATGAGGTGATTGGGCACAATATTGGATTGGTTTCCTTGAAGGAAAGTGAGACGGGGAACTTCTCGAGGATGTACAGGTGGAGGAAGTCAAACAGGAAGTCGAACTAGTCATTGGTTTTGAAGGATGTATGGGAGGTGTTGAATTCCTTGACGAGTGACCATGTTTGGCTTTGGTTTCTATACTTTATGTGGATTTCATGTTTTGTTTGCACTTGGTAGATCTTCGATGACTTACTTTTGCTTGGGAACAGGTGACATTCTACCCTAGGCATTTTTCCTCGAAGGATGCAGGGGTTACGGGTATGCATGCCCAAATGCGGAGGTTGTAAGCGCATGAGTTTGGGCATGTGTGGTACTTGGGAGAGAGGGTGTTGAGGCAGGTGATGGAGGGTGAGGTGGAGGTCCCACCATTAGCACCCCCGAATTCATGAGGCGAGTGAAGGAAATGTCGAATGAGGCGAAAGAGGTGGCGATGGATGGAGAGCCATATATGCTTTATATGGACACGACGGAGGGGTACGATTACTTAGACTTTGTGACCCATTGGTTGATGCCGTCATCTATCAACGACATGGAGGGTATTCTTCCACCACCAGAAGGATCAAATAAAGTTATTAATGCGCCAGTGGCTTCAGCTCATAGCCTGAGGGGTGGGGCCGCGACGACGGAGGATGTCCCTGTTCAATATCTTTCCACTCCTTCTTATAATATTCAACTGGGTGGTGGGGATGTTGTCTCGGTGCCTCCTCACCCTGAGGCGGAGATATATGGTTTTGCAGGTCTTCCTGAGGAGGTTCTCCGAAATGTGGTATGACTTCCTTTTATGTTTCACACTTCTACTTCTGCTTTTCCATTTTTTATCACTAACTTGACCACTTTTGATGGAATGGTTATGTTACAGACTGTTTGTGTATCGACATCCTGGTTGCGGGAAATTCAAGACTAGATGGCTTCGGTGTCCGACCATGTGAGGAAAACGGCGAAGTCTTGTATAGTGCCACTGTCCACTTTTAAGGAGGGCTTTGGTTCTAAGAGTGAGGGGTTTACCGCTCGTCGTCGGGGAAAGCGCGTTTGTCAAGGTGCCTGAGGTAGTCGTTTTTTAGCTGATGGATTTTTTTAGAAAGTCTGGGCTGTGTCCCGATTTATTTTTCTTTTTCTTCTTTTCTTGTTCTCTTTGTACCTGAAAAATGTAAGCATATCGGCAAATATATACAAGATGCATTTTTCATTATTTTTTATTTATCTCGTATTTAATGACCTAGTCCACATGAACTTTAATCTATTGCTGATGTTTTATTTATTGTAAAGGTAAGTAGAAAAGATATAAGAAATACTCGGGAAAAAACTTTTTACAATCAGGTTGTTTATTGCAAAAATGGGTATTTATTAAATAGGTACATGAATAAGGGGAAGGTAGAAAATTTATTAAAATGGGGGACGTCAATCTACATACCCCTTGGCTTGCCTATCGATATGTCAGTCAATTCCAAATCACTTTTCTATATTTTATTATACTTCTTCTATACTTAGGAACAATACTCGTAATAGCCGGTCGGGCCTTCTATTTTTTGTGGGTGTTCTTGGGTATAAAAAAGGGGCTTGGAGGGGATTCCATCACCACACCTCAATTTTCTCTCTTTATAAGTCTTCTTCTTTTATTTAAATGGCACTTTCCATTATCGAGACATTTGCGGCTTATCTCGAAGGTTTGGAGACCATGTGCCTTTATAATATCAACTACGATTCTTTTAACCCGTGTCTTGTATCCTTGTGGCGTAACCGACCTCTGGATTGGAATCTCTTGGAAGCAAAATTGCATTTTTTGTATCCTAAATAATATGTATTTCTCTTTGGCCTTGACGAAATGTGCCCCACCTATGAGGAGTTTTCTGCGATGTTGGTCGTTAACCTAGGTCTTGCGGCAGGTGTGTCGGACTTGTCCCATTCCCCTCAGGCGTCATTAGCCGAGTTACTTCACGTTCTTCCTTCGTTTTCTTGACCACTTGTGCATGGAGAACTACAAGAAAATGGGTATTAGGGCAGGGGGTATTTAGGACAACCGTGTGATTTTGTCCCTTAAAGGTACCATTTGGCACAGATTTTAATTACCGTCCCGTTTGATAAATTACAAAAGGGACGGATTTTAAAAATCATCCCATTTTGTACACCATATGGGACAATTATTAAAAATCGACCTTTAAAATAGAATTCAATTTTTAGCACTTTTTTCCGGGCAAATATAAGGGACGAATTTTAAAAACCATCCCATTTGGTATAGCTTATACCACGGATTTAATAAAATCGTCCCTTTTGATAAATCACAAAAGGGATGGACTTTGAAACCATCCCTTTTGGTATACCATATGGGATGAATATTAATTACTGACCCTTGAAGTAGAGATGGATTTTTAGCATTTTTTTCAGGAAAATATATGGAACGAATTTTAAGAACCGTCCCATTTAGTATAGATTATACCACGGGATTGTAAAATCGTCCCTTTTGGTATACTAAATGGGACGAATAATCTTTCCTATTGGATAAATTGTAAAAGGAAAGAAAAAAAACTTGTCCCTAATGATAAAACACCTAGGTTTTATTTTCCCACTATTTTCCCCATTTTCCATTTCAGTCCCTCCCTCTCTCTATCTCTCTGTATATATATATATATATATATATATATATATATATATATTGAAGAGTTCGCTTTTATTCAAATAAAGCAATTATTTAATTAAACACCGTTTTCAATTAAATCCTAAAATATGCGTCTAGATGATTTATCAATTAAAATAAATATAGCATGTGACACAACATATCAAGAAAAATCGCCACAGGGCAAAACGATATTATTTTCACTATAATTTGTAAAGAAACGTTACACGGATTATAATGAAAATAAGTGTGTCATATGAAAAATACCCGTAGGTTTCGGTTCCGATGTCATCGGCTAGAATCTCCCGCAAGAATTCCAGATGGGCAACAATGAAGAAGATACCGGCTTCTCCACAAAATACTCCAAAGGAGTGTAAATGACCTCTTGAAGGTTCTCCAAAATGTGCAAGTGTAAATGGAAGAGAAGTGTACATTTTATAGGGAAGATTAAAGCTCAACAAACATCTTAGTGAGACATGGAAGAAATAGGGTCGGAGTTTACTCATTATGTTTGGAAAAGTTTTTAAGTGGTGACAGTATTTTAGCACAAAGAATCTGCCAACAACAGGGACCCTAAATCGGTTCGGCCTGGGTTTGGGGAAAATCACTGGTTTGGAGGTTTAAAACACTTAGAATTTTTCAGGACTTTTCTAAGTATTTTTCTCCAATTTCAAAAACCCATAACTTCTGCACCCTAGCTCGAATTGAGGTGAAGTTTCTTCCAGTATCTTCATTGCGGCAAGATCTTCAACTTTACAGTTGACCGAACATCCTAACGATGTCTTTACAATTACCAAAATGCCCTTGAACTTCCATATCAAGCCTTATTTCACTGTTTTGACTTCTCTTGTGTACCACTTGCATTTCAGGCCTAAAATCATGGAACGTGAAGTCGATGAGGCAGATGAGGGACACTAGATGGATATGATGAATGCATGATTCCCAAAATCGAATTGAGGCCGTCATGTGAGATCATGCCTTATGTAGTGGCATCTGACAAATAAACCATGATCTAGGGAAAATAGAAAATTCTTAGATTTTTCCTGGATAAAATTATATCCTTATATATATATCCTTCCCCTCCCCCTCCCCCTCCTGATCACGCAACCCCCTGCCCCTGTTCCGCCCACCCACCCTACCCTTTATCTACCTAAGCCCACCCTGCGACCCCTTCCCCTGATCTGACCCGACCCACCCCATGCCCCCGCCCCTACTTTGGTTTCCCAATCAAGATTTTTTTCATGTTTCAGTATCAGATCTCGGAGAAGGTTGTATTCCTTTGGTATGTTTTTGTTTCTTCCTCTTTTAATTTTTTTTATTTGTTTTCTATTTTATTATTCAGTTTCAATAATGTGCGGTTTTCATGGCTTTTCCTTCTAGATAACCTTGGTTGGGAGAGGTGTTTTTATGCACCGACAAACACATTTTAATGCTAACATGTCTAAAATATTTTATGTATGCTACAAAATTTTAATACTAAACTTAAAGTCCAAAACAGGGTGAGCAGCATATATGACGGTTTAAGACGTATTTGTTCAAAAGATTTTCATTTGGATCCATATGATTTGATTTTTTACCTCAATTAATATAAGGAATAGAAATAAAAGATCCATTTTTGGAAACAAAAATACGTATTTGGAATGGCTTGAGGCACTTGTTAGTTTATGTTATAATGTTGTGAAAAGTAATTTGTTTTGGTATCATTTTACCATTTCCTGTATGTCAAATTAGTCTAAATATTTCTGGAATTGGTGATTTTTTTTCATTTGTATACCCTCACCAGGACACCCTTAATATAAACACACAAATATTGTATATGTGGATGAGCTAAAAATGATGGTTGTAGTGTATATGAGGTTGTAGAAATTAGAAAGTATGTGTTGTTGCATCTTGATCAGCTGTGTGCCCTTACTGATTTGATTGTTTACCCTCATATTTTTTCTTGATAATTTCTCTAAAAATAGTGATAGTATCAATTTGGGATTAGTTTTAGGATATCCTGGTGGAATTTGATTTGAATGTATCAAGTTAAAATAGTTCAGGATACAATGAATTGCCCATTATAGTTGTGGAAGGAAGTTCTCGGGCTATCTGAGGAGATTTCACTTTTGTCACGATTTAAATCTTTAGAGGGTAATGGAATTATTACTAAAACAACATTGAAAAATTAGCTTAATTATATAACATATAATACAGTCAATTCCTCACACTACTTACTGTTGATGAATGGAAATTAACCAATTACAGTGAACAAAATGGTATACGTCCCTTCCCACATTTAAAATTTCTAAAACATGTAATTAATTTTTGTTCTCTGTTATTATTCATTTTGTTTTAAATTTATATTTTGGTAAAATCACTTAAACTGTGGTAATTTAATAATTTTACTGGAAGTTCCATTGACATGCATTTTTAGTTTATAAATGTTTCCACATGTTTTAATGGCTTCTGAAATATTTTGTTATCAATCAGACAAGATTGTCACGTCATTTGTTGTTGTTACTAGTCCAATGCAATTCCAGTCTGAAACTACTTCGCAAAGATTTACTACTTTATATCATCTCAGACTTGAACTACCTATGCTCTAGGTCCTATAATATATGTGCTTGATTCTGGTGTGCTTCATCAGGGTGCCTTGTGACGCTCATGCCTGAGATTGTACCTCTTTCTCTTGTAATTTGCATCCCTATTGGCCATGGACGTAATATATTGCATGGTTGTCTATTTTTAACTATTTTTGTGACCTTATTAAAATTAAAATGGTATTGAATGGCCTAAAAAATTTAAATAAGAAAAAGTTTTGGGTTATTTGAACAAAATGTTGGGTCATTCGAATAAGGAAGCTCCGTCATTCAAATGAATGATTCAAACAACCATCGAACGAAAAACACCTTTTTAAAAATCCACTCTCAATAAATTATCGTTTGAACCCCATTCGAACGAGATGTAATGTCATTCGAACGAGAATCAGATTTATACAGATTTTATGTGTTGTCGCGATGAGGACCCTTAGATTGTTGAGCTGTCAAGCTCCCAATTGAGTATAACAAATGGGGCAGGGGTCTTTTAGTGGACTAAAGGTTAAATTCTAGGAGGGTTGTGGTATATTTAAGAGATAAAGAGAGATAGAGATAGATAGATAGAGATAGAGATAGAGAGATAGAGATAGATATATAGAGAGAGAGAATGTTGGGGGTCAATCCAACACTTCTCCATCATATTTCAAGCTCCCTACCTCCATTTCCAAGTCCATACATCCAACCATTTCCAACGTTCTTCCACCCATATTCAATGGTTATACCTTATTTCCAAGCCTTATTCTAGCCATTTACAAGATTGTAAGACCCATTTCAAGCCTTGTTCAAGGAAGAAGTTGGGATGGAAAATTGTTTTTGGAGCTTTCATGAGGAGTTTGTGTACTTTTTGGAGCTTTGGGAGTTTTATGAGCTTTCAACTAATCATCTCTTAGTTTCTCCTCTTCAAATTCAAGGTAGGTTTTTCCTCACTATATTTTTAATATTACAACCTAAGCTACGTGTTAGGATGCATGCTAAAATGTAGATAATCTTGCAAAATTATTTTCTAAAATGATTATTTAAAGTTTTCTTATGAAAAATGAAAGTTTTAAACAAAACTAAATGTAAATTGGTTTTTGAGGAACAAACATCATTTCATTCTTAAATATGATGAATATGTACATAAAATATGATTTAATGTGAATATCTTGTTTAGACTCAAATTGTGGATTTTTAGGTTAAAATTCATCATCACATGTGTAGAATCTTGTAGTATGTTCGTGGAGAACATATTAACATGATAAATGAATATTAAAATGAGTTTCAAGATGAAATATGAAAGTTGGAAATTTTAGCCCCTAAATATGTTGTAAAATGTTGATAAAATGAAGAATAATGAATTCAAGACAACATATGAGTATAAGGGTAATATGGACATTTTGATAATATGTTTTCAAAATATTAAATGTATTTCTTGATAAAAAATGTGACGAAATGGGTTTTATTTGAAGTAAATTGATGAAGTATGGTTTTTGGACATAAAATGAGGATTTTTTTTATGTCATAATGATGTAAATGTGTTTTTCACAAAGTATAGGCAAAATGAATGGAAAAAGGGTAATCTTGGTAAAATAGAGGGTCCTAGTGGTTGGATTTCTTCAATTGACCTTATTGGTTGGTTTTTGTGAAAAATAGATGGAATAAATAAAGTGACTTGAAAATGATGTAAAAAGTAAATGTGAACCGTAAAAATGATAAGAACGGTGGAATAATGTGGACATTTAATAAAATGTTAAAACACATTAATATGGAATTCGATGCAATCGAAAAAGAACTAGGAAGGGCTCGAGCCCTAGGGCGAAAGATCCAAAATCACTTGCTAGAGCACATGGCAGCGTAGACGACGGTGTGGAGCGTGTTAACATACCCAGTTATTTTGTAAATTCCGAGAAAAAGATAATGTTGATAACAGAATGGGGGAAATATAAATAAATTAAGGTTGTTCTTAGGAAATGTAAGAAAGACAACCTAATAGAAATAGTAAAATGGAGACTAGTGGATAAAGATGATTAAATGGTCTTTAATTATGTGAAAAGTTGGCATAAAATGGACAAGTGTGGGTATAATCACATAGCTCGGGTTGCATTGCATCGTAGTTGCGTTTACACTCGTTAAATGCTAATATTTTCATAATTGCTATAAATAAACGTTGTATGTATAGTATTTTCTTATAAAAACTTATAACTTAGTATTTCCTACCATGCTCAGTGTTCGCACAACCTAGTTTTTATGTCAAAATCCCCACTCCCGAGTGCCTCCGGTAGGGATGTTGGCCAGGACGTTGGTAAGACCCTAGAGGGTAATCATCGTCATTAGAGCTCTATCATGGCATTTTCAAAATTTTGTTTGGCATATTTAAATTCATGGCACATTAAACAATCTTTTTTTTTTGGCCCTGGTCCATTTTTTTGTGATAGTACAAGAGTTTTATGGTTTGTTTCCCTTATTATTAGCATTGTTGGATTTAACAAAATTTTCCTAAATAAATCTTGCTAATTAACTTAATTATTTAAAGCAGCAACATATTTCTTAAATTAAAACCTGTTTAATCACATTCCGTTCCTTTTAAATGGTGCAAATTTAAGGAATTTATTAAATAATTAAACTGGACTTTCCCCTCCCCCATTAACACCTTGACTCGAGTGTGAGTTGACCCAACCATAGCCAAAATTTCGATATGTGCGTTACATGCATGGTGTGTCTTATAATTTTGATTGTGAAGAAATTTCAAACTATAATATGGGTATTTTTACACAAATGCATCCAAAACATCCAATTACAGTTATATACTATGTTATGCTGCTTCACGAGCGTCAGTTACGTTCTTGCTGCAATAGCACACCCTCCAGTTACATACTTTTTGAAACGGCCATGAACGTCGACAGAGGACAACTTCTATTAAGGTACCACTCTATGTGTGTCATTTTTTTTACTTTGGTTACGCCTCATCTCACCTAATGCCTTTTTATATATTGGTCATATAAGTTCCATCACACAGGTATAGATCTCAAATAAAATCAAATATATTCCGTGAGTGAAAATATTATCACAATAAGAAATCTAGAAAGCAATATCGAGATGAGAAAATAAATGAGCACACACAACACCAAAGATACGTGGTTAGGCCACTTGTTTATGCGCGTAGAGAGTTTAATGTATTTTATTAGTGTCTTTCAAATAATTAAAGTTACATCCCTTTACTCCAATTCAGGGTTTACATTTTATAGTTGTGAAAATAAGGGATTGAACTGTATAAGTAACTCAACTAGCTTGTATATAACTCGTAGGTGTCCCTTAATATCTCCTACGATATTGTTGGTAACTGATTTGAGTATATCTCCATGCATTTAAGTACGTCAAATATATGGGTCCAAAATTGATACTTTAACTTGGGACGGGCAGTTCATTCTGCATATTGGGCTGGTTGGCTGAAGCATTAGGATGAATTAAATAAGCGCCCACAATTTCCCCTAAAATCTTTGGGCTAAGGTGTTGGGCCAATAAATTTTAAGTAAGATCAAGGCCCAAGGCTTGGAACTATTTTAAAATCCGTGTGACATTCTTGTACTTTTAGAGAAATTTTGAGGGTACGCTCATCTGGGTAGAATCGAAAGTGACATGGATGGTAAACCTGTGGTAATATTGAAATGGAATGGGTGCGTTCGTCCGACCAGAAACTTGAAGCGCCAAAATCCTCTTGGGGAACCGTTACTCATCATTTTTGCACAAAGTTCAAACAAAGTTTAGTAACCTTCGTTTCAAACATTTCTTCTCCTCAGAGTCATCATGTTTCCTCTTTTTATCCCTTCATATTTCTAGAGCTTTTCTCGATCATTTATGCTTGTATGTTATGTGATCTGCTTATTTAATTCTCCATTTTAATTAACATTCTTTGTTGTTTGAAATCTCTTTTCTTCATGTCTCTTCTTGACAGAAAAACTATAGAAGAGTTTAAGAAAATTTACAGTATCCCTAAGTGGGTGGGGATCGACTGTGCCCCTATGTCGAGAGACATCAGGGACATAGAATATGGGCATTAGATCCACACCCTGCTCGTATTGCATGGGTTTTTAACTTTTCCCCTAAACCATCTATTCTAGATTTTTTAGCTATTTCGTGGTTATCCCTGCCCAATGTGCCCCAAACACTTGGAAGATAGTGAATGGGATGCATAAAATCAATGAACTATATGGGACTAACCTTGGGGTCCTAGAAAATTTATACTTCTACTTTGGTCACGCACTACTGATGGTCTTTTGCATTTGAAGGCCAGAAAGGCTGAGAGGGTTCTGGTTGTGAACCTTCCTAACTCCTACAAGGTGTACTGGGAGCAAGGTTTTATTGCTAGAAATTACTAACATCCTCCCTTTCCTGAGGGAATGAGGTACTGAGGTCCTCGCTACCCTGATTAGGGGGGGGGGGATCACATAGGTTGCTACCCTTATTCTTTCTATTTCTTGTTGAACTCTTCGTTTGTTATTTCCTTTCCTTATCTTCTGATGTGTATTTCTTCCTCTATTTTGTAACTCGCGACAAGAACCAATAACCTTCTCTTCGAGAGCTCAAAGTTGTTGACCTCTTCAATACCTAGAAGGTTAGGGATATATTTCTTGTTGGTGATCACTCCCATTCAACAATTTATCTATTGGAATAAAGGAACATAACTTCCAGTTTTAATCCTCAATCGGTCGACGAAATCCTGGAGTTAAAGCTTCCAGAAGAGGATTATTCTTATCCATATGGGTAAATTGAGATAGGAGAAAAGGGGGAAGATGGAGAAAAGGAAGAAGAAGAGTAGGAATAAAAAATGATATTATTAAAGAGGAGATCACTGATTATGGACGATGAGGACCAGACCCTATTATCTAATAGGATGAAGCTCCTAAAGAGGCTAAGGGGGAAATGGAAGGAAGAAGAAGAAGAAGAAGAAGAAGAAGAAGAAGAAGAAGAAGAAGAAGAAGAAGAAGAAGGAAGAGGAAAAGAGAAAAGAGGGAGAGAGGAGGAGAAGAGGAGAGGAGGAGAGAAAAAAGAAGCTACCTCTAAAGGGCCCGACTGAATCCTCCATCTCTATTGTTGTTGTTATTACTACTGAGGGGGATAGTGTGTCCAACACCTCGTCCCTTACACCCAATTTATTAAAGAGGTAAGTGCTCGCAATGGACTATGAGAGTTCATCATGACTGGGGGCGGAACAATTATCCCTCAAATCTGTGCAGGCACTTGCACTGGTAAATATCCTCCTTTTTTGTTATTTCCTCTTTATCGACTTTTGTATATTGATTCGTTTTCTTTTTACTTTATAAATTTTGTCTAACTTTACCAAACTTTTGGATGGTTGTGCCGACCAGTCCAGAAAGAACTAGGAGCTGAGAAAAGCCCTAAAGAAGTCCCAAAAGGAATTAACTGATGCTCGGGAAGGTACAGTAGGAAGAGAAGGCCTTAGTCGAGTTAAAGGTGTCCAACAACTTGGTTATTACTGAGAAGATGGCCGAAGAGAACCTGGACTTGTTCAGGAAGGTACAGTAGCTAGAGGGTGAGATCTTAGGCATGAAGGAGAGAAACTACTCATATGTATGGAGTGAGACGTATGATGACACTGAGCTCTAGATCGCCTATTTTATGAAGTTATAATTTAAGAAAGGATGGGATCAAGACCTTAGAGCAGCAGAAGTTCCATCAGAGTCTGATCTATACCAAATTCATCTTCCATGCCCTTCTCCCCTTACTGTTGAGGAGCCACCAACTAATCATCCTATCGACCAGACTGAAAAGGAGTCAAATGAGGTCGGGGCGGCTGCCGACGAATTAAAGAAGGTTGTTGGGAAGAGGAAGGAGCCCAAAACCTCTGAGAGGGTGATGGAATGAAGCCATATAGAACAACGAATTTTTCTTTTGCATTGTAATGATTTTTCCTTTTTTTTATTGTAATAGATTTTTTTCCCTTAGAATATTAATGAAAAATATCGTACTTTTTACCAATATTCCTCTTTCTATTATATTGTGTGCTTGCAATTTGTTTAGATGCTTATAGCTTATTGTCATAGAAGAGTACATATCTCCTTCCTCAAATTTAGGGAATCTTTTTGTCCCAAGTGTAAGTGGACAAACTCGTCGGGCCTTTTTGAAGATCTATAAGCTATTGAAAATAAGGATTGCATCATATAAAGAGCAGTCCGAGCTGGTGACGAAGCTCAAGGATGATATCCAAGTCATGAAGGAGATCAAATCCTCTATGAAAGTGGAAATAAATGTCTTAAGGGCCCAACTTGTGGAAAGAAAGGATGTGGTATAGGTGGGCTAGATGATTCAAGTCGATAATGATTCCCTAAAGAAAGTGGTTGCCAGGTTGAAAGAAGATTTTCATCAAAAGTATACCATCATAGATGGCCATCAGGGGGACATCAAGAGGCTGGGGAATCTCTTAAATATGGGACCTAGAGAAGCCTGGGTAGTAGGTTACGACGAGGGCTGGACCAATGTGTTTGTGAGGTTGAAGGAAGCCAAAGATGTGGCATACAAACATAGGTGGCTAAATGCCCTTAGATAGCTCAAGATTCCTAAATATTCAGAGCTATGGTTCAAATACCAAGTAGACTACCCAACTTATCGTCAGTCCCCCTTTTCAAGAATGAGAAATGGATTCCCATTGGTACCATTCCTGCCCAACTGATGAACTACTACATTGAAGACCATAAGGAGTTGATTGAAATAAGTTGAATAACATATTATAATCCAAATGAGTTATGTTTTGCACAAGGAAGTCCCTTGGTTGAAGCAGACTAAGTAACTTAATGTAAGCAGGGTGATTCTACTTAGAGTTGAGATAGTGGTCCTATAATTTGGAAATGGTACATAATATTGAGATAGATAACATAAAATTAATACAGTCAATATCCACAAGCTAAATACGAGAGCCAATGGGACTTTATTTATTGAATAATAACTTGAGAGAGATATAAGTTTGAAATGAAAATTTGTGTAAACTAAATGTTCTAAAAAGATTAAGAAGATTAACAGTAGAACTCTTAATATTAGTTTCATTCCATGCTCTTGGTATCTCCTTTCCCACAAGCGTTTCTAGGTGATAGGCTCCTTGAATATCATCTCTGATCACCTTGAAAAGTCCTTCCTTGTTTGGTTCCATCTTGCCATCTGACGATCTTATCGCATTACCGAGGACTTTCTTCAGGACATAATCCCTTACCTAGAATTTCCTCGAATAGACTCTCTTATTATACTACCTTGCTAGTTGCAGTTGGTATGGAGCTAATTTCATCATGGCCTGCCCTCTTCATTTATCTACTAAGTTACGTTCAATGCGCAAGGCATCATTGTTTAGCCCTAGGTCTACCAAGTTGGTTCTCATAGTAGGGAGACCTACTTTAAGCGGGATAATAACTTCCATTGGAAATGTGAGTGAATGTGTGTTTCCCCATAAGATCTCTTATAAGTGGTACGGTAGGACCAAAGGATAAGAGGGATCCCATCCACCAAGGCACCATTTACTCTTTCTAGCCTTTTATTCAAGCCACCGAGCATTATTTTGTTGGAATATTCTGCCTAATCATTGCTCTGGGGCTATGACACATAATTGGAAATGATGCTTAATGCCATGCTCATCATAGAAGATTTAAAAAAAAAAGCTACTTTTAAATTGCATGCCATTGTCGATGATGATAGTTCTTGCTACCCCAAAGCATGTTATGACTCTCTTCCCGATAAACCTTATCATATCAACATCGTGGATGCTCGCTAGTGGTTATACCTCTACCCACTTAGTGAAGTAGTCTGTGTTAACTAACATATATTTGAAATTTCCAGGTGTGGTAGGTAGTGGTCCCATAATATCCAATCCCAATTACGCAAATGGCCAAGGATTGATTAAGGATTTCAGGTTACTAGTTGGCTGATGAACCATGGGAGAGAATTTTTGGCATTTTTCACATCTCCGAACATAGATAATTACATCTCTTTGCATGCATGGCCACCAATAGCATTCTTTGATTGCTCGAAATGCCAATGATCTCCCTCTAATGTGACTCTTACAAATACTATCATGAAGCTCGTTGAGAAATTTCTCGGTATCTTGTGGGTGGATGCACTGGAGGTAAGGGCCTGTGAAGGATCTTTTATAGAGCTTCCCCCTGGGTCAGGGTAGAATCGAGTTTTTTTTAACTATCGCTTGGTGAGCCAATTTCCTATAATTCGAAAGTGTATCCCTTTTTAAATAGGCACTGATGGGATAGATTCAACTAGAGGATCTTTCTTCCAGGAGGACCTACTCGACAACCACTATTTGGTCAATGCTAGGCTAGACAAGGAACTCTACCTGAATAGTCCTTCTGAGATCGGAGTCCACTACTGAGCTTGGGGTTTCTAAGGCATCAACGTGACTATTTTTCCCCCAGGGGAAATCTTGAATTTGAACCTTCTTAAATCCTTACGAAAGACCTCTCGCTACGATAAAGTATGTTGCTATAATATCGTGTTTTGCATTAAAATTTCCACTCTCTTTCTTCGAGAGAAGTTTGGAATCACTGAACACATTGAAGAGCTTTCCCCCCAGCAGTTGGGCTTTCCATAGGCCTTCTATCAGTGCTTCTTATTTAGATTTATTATTTGAGGCTTCAAATCCCAAACTGATTCCATGCTGAATGACAACGTCTTCGGGTGTGATGATGACGATCCCTACTTCTGCCCCCATGTAATTAGAGGATCCATTAATATATAGGGTCTAGTCCCTGGGATGTGCTTCCTCATTTGTTGATTGATCCATTACCTGTTGTTAGTGGGATTATTACTCATGAATTCGATGATGAAATCGGTCGAGACTTGTCCCTTAATTATTATTCTTGGCTGAAAGTGAACATCGAACCTTCTGAACTCGATTGACCACTTTGAGAGTCATCCATAGAGGTCAGATATCCAAAGAATAGCTTTAAGGGGGAATGAAGTGATCACCAATATTGAGTGAGCTTCAAAGAAGTATTCCATCTTCATATAGGCAACCACTAACGTGTATGCTAGCTTTTCAAAGGACATGTAACATTGCTATACATCCAGAAGCATTTTACTGTCATAGTAGACAAGGTGATATCCACGTTACATATTTCACACTAGAGCCGAGCTAATAGCGTGATCTGATACTCTAAGGTAGAGGTACAAGGGATCTCCGTCATTGGGTATCACCAGTAGGGGTGGTTTTAAGACTTGATCTCTTCTAAAGCTCTATAGTAATTATCATTCCATATATAGACCTTATCCTTTTTTAGTATCTATAAAAAAGGTCAATAGTGTTACGAGGACTTAGAGATGAAACGATTGAGTGCTGTAAGCATTTCAAAAAGCTTTTGAATATCTCGTAATGTCCTTAAGGCTGGACCTTGTTGATTACATCAAGCTGATATGGATTGAACTCAATCCCTCTTTTGCTGACTAGGTAACCTTGAAATTTACCCGAATGAACACTTTCTTGCACTAAGTTTCATCCGATACTTCCTGATGATTTCTAAGGTTCTCATAAATTTTGTGAGGTGGTCATCTCTATTATTTCTCTTGACTAACATGTCATCAATGTAGACTTCCACGTTGTCTCCCATATGTTGCTTCAACATCTTTATGAACAACCTCTGGTAAGTTTCCCCTGCATTCTTTAGGCCAAACGGCATGACCTTGTAATAGTATAAACCTGCTGGGGTTATGAAAGATGTTTTGTCTTTTTTGGGGCCAAACAATAGAATTTGATGGTACCCATAATAGGCCTCTAGAAAACTCATTCTCTCGTGAGCTACTGTGGCATCGAATAACTGATAGATCTTGGGGAGTGGGAAACTATCCTTGGGGAAGGCTCTATTGAGGTCCATCAAATCAATGTAGACTCTCCAACTGCTATTGCTTTTCCATACTACCACTAGGTTGGATAACCATTTGTGGAACTTAACTTGCCTAATGGATCTCGCATCCAGAAGCTTCCTAACTTTATTCTCCATCGCTTTACCCTTTCTCAGGGATTGTTTAATGTGCCTTTTGAGTTATCAACTTTAAGGTTGGGTAAACATTTAAACGGTGGTAGGATACATTGGGATCAATTCCAGACAAATCGTATGGCTCCTAGGAAAAAACATCCAAATTGCTTCTTAAGAAGGCAACTAACTCTTTCTTTTCGCAATCGATAAGAACAATTCTGATCAGAAACTTTTTATTGGGCAGGTTGTTATTAACACATAATTCTTCCATGCTTTCAATGACCCTATCAACGGGATGGATCCTGGTCTCTTCCAACCTTGGTTTCTTATACCGTAATTGCTATTTAGAGGGTAAAACCATATCTTGGGCTTCCTTTACGGTATCATTTGGATATTTGTCCTTCTTCTTCTAGGGTGAATGGTTGTGATGAGGCACTTTTGTGCAGTGGCCTGATCACCATGAATCTCAACCATGCCCTAGTCGGTGATACACTTGATCTGTTGATGGTAGGTAAATGGTAAGACTTTCATGGCTTGTAGCCAATCCCTTCTTACAATGGCGTGATATGGAGGCTCTATGTACATCACCAATAATTCAATCAACTTTAAGATATTTCCTGTTCGAACCGATAAGACTATCTTCCTAATGGCATTATAATTTTCCCCATGAAGTCGATCAATGGAACTGTTGCCTCCTTGACGTCGAATAAGTTGAGATTCGACTTGTAGAACAACTCTAAGTACATCACATCTGATGTGATTCCCTTATTAAATAATAACTTGTTGACGTCCCAATTCACGAATGTAAAAGTAATCACGAGTGGATTATGGTGGGGAGTCCTTACCCCAATCAGATCTTCCTCTGTGAAGATAATGTGGTTGGTGTAGTCGACATCCTCTGGTTGTCGACATTTTCCATCTTGGGTTTTTGCAAGGTTAATCTGGAATGCCTCTATGACAATGGTGACCTCCTTCAGTTACATATGAATAACATTCCCTTAGATTTGTTTCAGGTCGAACACTCCATAGATCACTGTGAACTCCTGCCCCATGTCTTTATTAAGTACATTGTTCAATTTTTGGGCACCATAAGTTGTGACCTTGTCAATTTTCTTTTATATGTATTCATTGAGATGTCCAACTTGGGCCAACTATTCTAAATGCAACTTCAGTTCTTTGCATTTCTTTATCATGTGTACGCCCTCCTTATGGAATGCTTATCTCATCGCGTTATTCCTCTTCGTCGGGTCACTACCTATATTCTTAAGCCACTTAACAAATGGTGGATCCTTGATCTTGCTCCAGATCTTATAGATTGGTTCTTTTAATACTATGTTAATAGATTAAAATACCTTTGAAGGATCAGCCTTACTCCCATTGTTGGAGCCATTTTTTCCCCAGTTCTTGTCCCCTTTTTTGGATTTTCATTTTTGTCTCCTTGCTTAATTGCTTTTGCTGGATCGTTTTCCCCTGGTGAAGAGTGAACCATGTCCTCAAGTTTGGCATACTTTTTAATATGCGCCATGAGGTCATCAATTGTGTTAGCCTCTTTCTTCATTAGGGACTGGTACAACGGAGATATGATCACCAGATCAATCTTAAAGGACACAGTAAAAACTTGCTCCAAGCAGTCCTCTACGTCATTAAATACCTCCCAGTACCTCTTTTTATAATCACGAAGGCTCTCTTATGTATTTTTATTTATCGTGAGCTGTGAGTCCATATTCTTGGGGTGGGAACTGCTGGTTATGAAAAGACCAGTAAAGGCCTTTGTTAGTGCCTTAAATATCTTAACAGACCTGTGGGGAAGCTTCTGAAACCACTTAGGCTCTACATCATGTAGTCTAAAAGATAAGATTCTACATATCAAGGAATCATTATGGATCCACATGTTCATTACCTACCTGTATTACCGAACATGGTCTATGAGATCCATCTTTCCATAATCGATCTTGAAACTAGGAATGAAGAACTACTTTTGGGGTTCCTCTTCTTCAATCGCCCTTGGGAAAGGGGATTTTATCTGGGTGTTGATAGCTCTTTTGGCTAGGTATCTGATGGATATTTCCCCTCGATGGGATGGATACTGTTCCATCTCTTTACGGGCTAAAATTCTGATGTCTTCATACTGATGATCATTACTTATATAGAACCTCTCTGATCGGCCACACTCTGATTGATCACACTCTGACCTGCCGCATTCAAATCGATCCTGGTTATACTTGGAGATCCTCCCTCGGCTATGAGTGTTTCTCACTGGAGGACTTGGAGACCTATCACTAAGTTTCCTGGTATCTCTATGGAGATCCCTATCCATCCTTTCAAGTCACCTTTGCAAGCAAGCAGTTTCTTCCACCTGGAGGCATGTTACCTCCTGCTCTTGAAGTCTAACTTCATAAGCGTTGACCAACCTGGAGATCTGAGTAGACTTGGGTGGTCCCTGAATTCCTTTAGAAGGTTGTCTCTCTTGGTTAAATCTAGAATTTAGTATTTGGTGAATCTTTGACATGACCTTGGATGGAACTGGATCATCCTTCACATCGCCAACTTGAGGGAGATTGTTGTCATGGTGAGACATCATGGGCTTTATTTCAATAACAACTTTTGTAGGAAAAATAATCGCTTCCCACAGATGGTGCCAATTGTGAATGCAAATATTATCACAATAAGAAATCTAGAAAGCAATATTGAGATGATAAAGTTAATGATCACACACAACCAAAGATATATGGTTCGACAACTTGCCTATGTCCACGGAGATGTTATTATATTTTTATTAGTGTCTATCAAATAATCAAAGTTACATCCCTTTTTCCTGGGTAGTGGGTTCACATTTTATAGTTATACAAATAAGTGATTGGATTGTACAAGTAACTCAAGCATCTTGTAAAAAACTCGTATGTGTCCGTGAATATCTCCTTCGAGATTGTTGGTAACCGATTTGAGTCTATATCCATGCATTTAAGCACATAAAATACAAAGGTCCAAAATTAATACGGCGACTTGGGTCGGGCATTCCATTCTACATACTGGGCTGGTTGACTGAAGCATTGGGTTGAATTAAATAAGCCCCCATATATTCCTATTTAAATATTATTTTTCCATTCTTGATGACTCAATCAACTATACGATTGAAAGTAAGATAACCAAATAACATAATAAAAAATAACCATAAATAAATCTATAGAAGGAAAATTCGTCCCATGTTGATGCCGAGTAATTTACACTTTAGATAACGATATTTTGGTTTTAAGTATTTTGTTTCGAAATATTTTTATCAGTTTTAAGTGCAAGATATAAGTTATAGTTTTTTTTATTAGAAACAGAAAACATGTGAGTGGCCTATGCATTTGTTTATTAGGATCAGATAAATAAAAAACCAGTTGATATATTATTGCTCTCTTCGTCGCATGGGAGTGATAATTATCTTACGCTACCCAAAATGCAAAACAACCTCCAAACGGTCCCGTAAGAGGCACAAACACTTGGCACAGGACCATTGAAACCCCTAAGAACTGATCCTATAGTCACAGGACTCCCGATTTAAGAATATGACTATAGTTTATAAACCTTAAGAATTAGGCTTTAAAACATGACGGTGAAAATGTAAAACAACCATAAAACGGTCCTATAAGAGCCACGAACACCTCGCATGGGACTAATATAACTCATAGGAATTGACCGCGTAGTCACGGGACTCTCGGTTTGAGAATAGGACAAAAATTTACAAATAGTTGATTTAGGCTTAAAAACATGCCGTTAAAGGGTGAAAATCAAAAACAACCACAAAACGGTCCCATAAGAGGCACGGGCACCTCACACTAGACCAATGTAACTCATAATAACTGATTGCATAGTCAAAGGTGATCAGTTTGAGAATAATATTATAATTTGTAAATAGTTAGACTTCGACTTAAAAACATGTCGTTAAAGGTGAAAATGAAAAACAACCACAAAACGATCTTGTAAGAGGCCTAAAAACCTCACACGGGACCAATTCAACACGTAGCAACTGACCGTGTAATCTTGGAACTCACGGTTTGAGACTATGATAATAATTTGCAAATAGTTAGACTTCGGTCTTCAAAAATGCCGTTAAAGGGTGAAAATGAAAAACAATCAGAAAATGGTGGAGTAAAAGGCACGAACACCTCATACAGGAGAACTGATCACGCAGTCATGGGACTCCTGGTTTGAGAATATGACAATAATTTGTAAATCTTAAGAATTCTGCTTAAAAACATGACGTTAAAAGGTGAAAACATAAAATATCCATAAAATGGTACCGTAAGAGGCACGAACACCTTGCTTGGGACCAATGTAACTCGTAGGAACTAATCGCATAGTCACATGACTCTCGATTTCAGAATATGACAAATATTTGTAAATAGTTAGACTTAAGCTTAAAAACATGTCGTTGAAGGGAAAAAATGTAAAAGTGCTACAAACGGTCTAGTAACTTGCACTAACACCTCGCACAGGACTAATGTAACTCAAACAAACTGACCATGTAGTCATAAGACTCACAATTTGAGAATATGAAAAATTTGAAAATAATTGACTTAAGATTAAAAATATACCATGAATGGGTGAAAACACAAAAAATCCATAAAACTGTTCCATAAGAGGCACGAACACCTTGCACGGGACAAATATAACTCGTAGAAACTAATCGCATAGTCAAGAGACTCACAAGATAATATGAATATAATTTTCAAATATCAAGAATTAGGATTAAAAATATGGCGTTAAAGGGTGAAAACATAAAACATCCACAAAATGGTCCCGTTAGAGGCACAAAAATTTATGCAGGACCAATGTAACTCGTAGAAATTGACCACGTAGTCAAGAGACTCTCAATTTAAGAATAAGATGAAAATATGTAAACAATTAGTCTAAGGCTTAAAAACATGCCGTCAACGGGTGAAAACATAAAACAACCACAAACGATTCTGTAAGGCACGAGCACCTCGAACGAGACCAACGTAACTTGTAGGAACTGATCACGTAGTCACGGGATTCCCAGTTTGAGAATATGACTACAATTTGCAAATCTTAATAATTAAGATTAAAAGAATGGCGATGAAGGGTGAAAATGTAAAAAAACAAAAAACGGTCATGTTAGAGGCAGGAAAATCTCGCACGTAGTCAGGGAACTGACCGCATAGTAAGGGGACTTTCGGTTTGAGAATAGGAAAAAAATTTGCAAGTAGTTGACTACGAATTAAAAACATGCCGTTAAAGGACGAAAATGTAAAATTACCATAAAACGGTCCTGTAAGAGCCATAGACACCTCGCACGAGACCAATATAACTCGTAAGAACTGACCACACTATCAAAGGACTCCCATTTTGAGAATAGGAAGAAAGTTTACAAATAGTTGACTTAGGCTTAAAAACATGTCTTTAAAGGATGAAAATGATAAACAACCACATAAAGGTCCTCTATGAGGCACGATCACCTCGCACTGCACCAATGTAACTCGTAGGAACTGACCGCATAGTCACACGACTCCTAGTTTGAGAATATGATGAGAACATAAATATAGTTAGACTTAGTCTGAAAAATATGTCGTCAAAGGGTAAAAATGTAAAACAGCCACAAAACGACCTCGTAAGAGGCACAAACACCTCACACAGGACCAATGTAACTAGTAGGAACTGACCACATAGTCATGAGACTCCTCGATATGAGGAAAATATATAAATAGTTAAACTTAGGCTAAAAATATGCCATCAAAGGGTGAAACGTAAAACATCCACAAAACGGTCCCGTAAGAGGCACGAAACACCTCATACGGGACCAATGTAACTCATAGGAACTGATCGCATAGTCACAAAACTCCCGATTTGAGAATATGGGTAAAATTCATAAATAGTTAGACTTACACTTAAAAATATGTAGTCAAAGGGTAAAAATATAATACAATCACAAAACGGTATCGTAAGAGGCACGAACACCTCACACAAGACGAATGTAACTCATAGAAATTAACTACATTGTCACAGAAATAGGTCGTGCCTCTTACGATAAGACTTAGGGTAAAACAAATACAAAATAGTCCCATAAGAGGCACACCACCTCGCACGGGACCAATGCAATTCGTAGGAACTGATTGGGTGGTCATAGGACTCCTGGTTTGGGAACATGAAGAAAATTGGCAAATAATTAGACTTAAGATTAAAAAATGTCGTGAAAGGGTGAAAATTTAAAATAGCCATAAAAGGTGTCGTAAGATGCACGAACACCTCGCACGGGACCAATGTAAACCGTAGCAACTAACCTCTTAGTCAAGGGACTCAGGGTTTGAGAATATGACTATAATTTTCAAATCTCAAGAATTATGCTTAAAAATATGGCGTTAAAGGGTGAAAATGTAAAATTTCCACAAAATGGTCCCATAAGAGGCACAAAAATTTACAGGGAACCAATGTAGTTCGTAGGAACTAACCACATAGTTGAGAGACTCATGATTTGAGAATATGATGAAAATACGTAAATAGTTACAATTAGGCTTAAAAACATTTCGTCAAAGGGTGTATACATAAAAAATCATAAAATGGTCCTGTAAGAGGCACGAACACCTTGCACAAACTAATGTAACTTGTACGAACTTACCGCGTAGTCATAGGACTCCCGATTTGAGAATATGACTATGATTTGCAAATATTAAGAATTAGTCTTAAAAAGATGAGTTAAAGGGAGAAAACATAAAACACGCACAAAACGTTCCCGTAAGGTGCAAGGACATCTCGCACGGGACCAATGTAACTCGTAGGAACTGACTACGTAGTCATGAGACTCCCTATTTGAGAATATGAGGAAAATTTGCAAGTATTTGACTTCGGCTTAAAAACGTACCGTTAAAGGGTGAAAATATAAAATAACCCAAAACAGTCTTGTAAGATACACAGACACCTTGCACATGACCAATGTCAATCGTAGGAACTGCCCACATAGTCACAAAACTCTCGATTTAAGAATACAATGAATATTTATAAATAGTTGAAATAGGCTTAAAAACATGCCGTTAAAGGTTAAAAATGATAAATAGGAACATAACGGTCCCGTAAGAGGCACGAACAACTTGCATGGGACCAATTTAACTCGTTGAAACTGACGACGTAGTCATAGGACTCCCAATTTGAGAATATGATGAAAATATGTAAATAGTTAGACTTGGTCTTTGAAACATGCCGTCAAAGGGTGAAATCAGAAAATAACCATAGAAAGGACCCGTAGGAGGCATGAACACCTTGCACGAGACCAATGTAACTCAGGAACTGACTCCATAGTCATGGGACTTCTAAATTTAGAATCTTACAAAAATATATAGATATCTAGACTTAGGCTAAAAAATGTCGTCAAAAGGTGAAAATGTAAAGCATCCACAAAATGGTCCTATAAGAAGCACTAACACCTCGCGCGGGACCAGTGTAACTTATAGCAACTGATCGCATAGTCACAGGACTCTTGGTTTGAGAATATTATTATAAATTACAAATAGTAAGACTTAGGCTTAAAAACATGTCGTCAAAGGGTGAAAACATAATATAACCACAGAATGGTACTGTAAGAGGCACGGATACCTTGCGCAGGACCAATGAAACTCATAGGAGCTGACAACGTAGTTACGAGACTCTCGATTTGAGAATGTGATGAAAATATGTAAACAATTACATTTAGGAATAAAAACATGTCATCAAAGGGTGAAAATGTAAAGTAATTACAAAACAATCCCGTAAGAGGCATGAACACCTCACATGGGACCAATGTAATTTGTACGAACTAACCGCGTAGTCACAGGACTCCCAATTTGGGAATATGAAGAAAATTTGCAAATAGTCAGACTTAGGCTTAAAAACATGTTGTGAAAGGGTGAAAATGTAAAAAATCCAGAAAATGGTCCCGTAAGATGTACGAACACATCGCACGGGACCAATGTAACTCATAGGAATTGACCGAATAGTTATGGGACTCCCGATTTGAGAATATGATGAAAATATGTAAATAGTTAGATTTAGGCTAAAAACATGCTATCAAATGGTGAAAACGTAAAACAACAACAAAAAGGTCCTGTAAGAGGAATGTACACCTCACACGGGACTAATGTAACTTGTAGTAACTGGCCTCGTAGTCACGTAACTACTGGCATGCAGATATGATGAAAATATGTAAATAGTTATACTTAGGCTAAAAACACGCTGTCAAAGGATAAAAATGTAAAATAATCATAAAACAGTCCCCTAAGAGGCACGAACACCTCGCACGGGACCATTGTAACTCATAGGAATTGATCGTGTAATGACGGGACTACTGATATGAGAATGGCTATAATTTGAAAATAGTTAGACTTAGACTTAAAAACATGTCGTCATAGGGTGAAAACATAAAATAGGCACAAAACGGTCCTGTAAGAGCCTTAGTAGAAATTGATCGCATAGTCACAGGAGTCACGGTTTGAGAATCAGACTATAATTTGCAAATAGTTAGACTTAGACTTAAAAACATGCCGTCCAAGGGTGAAAATGTAAAACAACAATAAAACGGTTCGGCAAGCTTGCACGGGACTAATGTAACTCATATGAATTTGACCGCGTAATCATGAGGCTCCCACTTTCAAAATATAACTATAAGTTTCAAATAGTAGACTTAGGTTTAAAAATATGGCGTTATAGGGTAAAAATATAAAACACCACAAAATAGTCTCGTAAGAGGCACACACACCTCATACGGGACCAATGTGACTCGTTGCAACTGACCGCATAGTCAAGGGACTCACGGTTTGAGAATATTACTGCAATTTGTAAGTACTTGACTTAGGCTTAAAAACATTATGTTAAAGGGTGAAAATAAAAAATAACCACAAAACGGATCCATAACATGCACGAAAACCTCCCACAAGACTAATGTAAGTAGTATAGTCATGGGACTCACGATTTTAGAATATGATGATAAATTACATATAGTTAAACTTCGGCTTAAAAACATTTCGTTAAAGGGTGAAATTATAAAACACCCATAAAACAGGTCTTGTGGCCATCCCCGATCCTCACGACGGACGGGCATGAAGAAGAGGGGGTGTCTTCATGTCGAGAGGATCTTGGTCTCGCGCATCCCTCTCATGATAACTTTGGCTGGCATCGGTGATGAGGTGAAAAATATAGAGAGATGGAGTCACGAGTCTTTTATACCGAAAATAGACAAAAAAAGGGAGCCATCCCAAAGGACGGCATCCGAACACATACTGATACATACAAAACCAAAATGGTTCGACAAGGGTCCGGAGGCTAAGTTACAAAATGGGAAGGTGTTAGACTCATATTCCGCCCTTACGGTCTCTCATGGAATGTTACTATTTTTATTTATTTCCCATGATATGTGCGCATGTGTATATGTAGTGGAGATAGGAATCATCGACTGGTATCATGGAAGAGATAAAGTTAGTCATCCGTACGAACGTTCCTAAAAGTAATATTAAAAAATAGGATATATGTGATTATCCTAACGTTGATCGTTATAATGGAATGATAACGAATATGGAATAATATGCCATTAAGAACAAATATATAAATATATAAATATATAGAATCTAAGAGAATTAAGTTAAAGAATATAGAAGAATAGAAAATGGGAGAAAGGTAGGACTCGAGTCCCGAGTTTTACCCCGAGATGCCTACGTAGCCCATAGAGGCATCAAAGTCAACATAGTTCGTATGCAAAAAGAGGGGTGGGATTTATCCCATAAATCCAATCGGGAACTTATCTTATATGTGTGTGTGTTCAAAAAGTGTTTTAGTTATGGGAAAAGTGCGAGAGAAGTGTGAGAATTCCCGTTTGGAATTTATGATCAAACCTCTTTTTCTTGTTTTTTTGGGTTTTATTTATATGAAAATAAGAGATGTGAAATAATATTAAATAAAAAGTATATTAGGATCTGTTAGATGAGAGAATAAAAGTGCTAAGTAATAAAATAAGTTAATGCGAATTTAGGAGAATTCAAAGAGAGAGTTGAGAAAGTTGGACCTTCTTCAAGATCTTAAGCTTTATCTTGAATGTTGGAGTGCAGCCTTTGCACTTAGGTGATGATGAAGGGTAGTTCATTCACCAAGTTGGATGAAAAAGATAATGAAAAGTTAAGGTTGGAAGAGGATTTGGATGTGGAAATCGCGCTGACTTCGAGAGGAGTTTTTTGAGTTTGTTGAGAGGGATGAATTTCATATCTTAGTTTTTTTTTTGCAATGAGGTCAGGCTCTCCTTTTTATAGGCCTAAGGCATTGCTGATCAGTATAGTCCTAGTTCTACCAATCGACATGTGTTTTTAGGCACACTGCCGATAGGCAGGGTTTAGAACCGGTCGTGTGACAGTCTCTTTCAGGTTCTTTCGAAAAAATGGTCGTAGAGTGCAAACCTCTAATTCGAATTGTGTATGTGATGAAACATTAGAAAGGTACTTTGGAGACCTTAGAAAGTCTCCGGGAGTTGACTTTGGGTTAAATGTGGCTTGGAAGCACTGGCCGATCCTTTAGAAGGGGAATTATCGGACGCAAACGGATCGTTCATCCGCATGGTAAGTCAGAATCGCGCATGGGGTAGACCATTGGAAAGGTTAGGAGATTTAATTCGATATTCCAAAGAGTTTGACATGGTTTGGGAAGTTGACTTTGGTCAACTGGGGCCCGAAATAATTTGATGACCTTTCGAAGAAAAACGTATCTTTCGTCCGTACCGTAAGTCAGAATTGCGCATGGGGCGGGCCGTTGGGATGGGGTTTTAAATCCCTTGAAGATTCATTCAGTCTTGATCGAGCTAAAGTGTTGACTTTGATCAAATGGTGACTAGTAGCGTCCGGTGGCCTCTAGATTAGGTTTTAAGGGAAAACTGGTCGTTCATCTGCACCGTAAGTCAGAATCGCGCATGGTAAGGACCGTTGGAAAGGGGATTCGGTACCATTTGAATATTCATTCAGTTTTAATCGAACTATAGAGTTTGAATTTTGGTCAAACGGAGCCTGAGAGTGTTCGATAGCCTCTAGGTCAGTACCGGAGGTATGACTTAGGTTTGTAGTGATGAAAGGATGTGCTAGGGACCTAAGGAGAGGTTAAGGGGTACTAGAATGGGGTGTCTATAGAGCCCCTCGATGGGTGAGTTGGAATAAACTCTAGCCATCAAATAGACACCGCGTGATGCCTTTGAAAGAGTATAACCAATTCAGAAGGTCGAGGCCGATTCTGAGAACCTAAGGAAGAGGATCACCGGATCTATGGGTTGAGGCTGATTCTGAGGGCTTAAAGATGAGGGTGACCAATTCTGTGGGTTGAAGACAATTCTGAGG
This sequence comes from Sambucus nigra, assembly GCA_949130495.1. Lineage (NCBI taxonomy): Eukaryota > Viridiplantae > Streptophyta > Magnoliopsida > Dipsacales > Adoxaceae > Sambucus > Sambucus nigra. Next base: position 168,298,145 of record OX422223.1, read on the forward strand.
GCTTGAAGATGAGGGTGACCAATTTTGCAGTTCGAAGACAATTTTGAGGGCTTAGGGATAAGGATGATTGATTCTGTGGGTCAAAGACAATTTTGAGGGCTTAAGTTGAGATGACCAGTTCTGCGGGTCAAAGCCAATTCTGAGGGCTTAAGTTGAGATGACCAATTCTGTGGATCGAAGCCAATTCTGAGGGCTTAAGTTAAGATGACCAATTCTACAGGTCGAAGCCACTTTTGAGGGTTTAAGTTGAGATGACCAATTCTGTGTGTCGAAGGCAATTCTGAGGGCTTAAATTGAGATGACCAATTTCGCGCGTCGAAAAAAATTCTAAGGGCTTAAGTTGAGATGACCAATTATGCGGGTCGAAGACAATTCTGAGGGATTAAGTTGAGATGTTCTCGAGGAACTCTAAGAGGGAAATCACCTCATGATTTTGATTTTAGCTGGGGAGCCGATTGCTAGGGAAATCCTCGTATCTTTTGGAAACTTTGCAGAGGAATAGCCAATCTGATGCTATAAATTCCACTGGGGAAGTGATTAGGTGGTCTAGGGTTTGGACGTATTGCTCGGGGAAATTTGTGACCTTTGGGGAAAAGGAGATGATCCTGAAGTTTGGGTTACCTTAGAGGTCCTCCGGGGACGTTACCGAGAGGAGATTCACTTGGATTTTGAGAGTTCCCTTGGGGAAATAGGGGTTTCGCTTGAGGGATAGCGAAATTTTCTTGGTGAAAATGTTCTAAATCCTCTCCGGGATTTTTAGGAATTGTTTGAAAAATTTTCAGGGTTTTGTTGTATTTTCAGGGAGTGTTTGTATGAAAATTAAGGGGGGTGCCTGTCGAAATGGTGTGGACGGTGCCATTCGGCAGTGGCACGAACTTTTGGACTACCTCGAGAAGGTAAAAGGTCAGTGCCGATCGGCATAATCCTTGGTTTCCTATAAAAAGGGGTCGACTTCCCCTCATTTTTCACAGCTTCTTGCCTTCTCTCTTTCTGCAATTTTCTTCTGCGAATCGTTCTAGCATTTCGCAATCTAAAAAATGGCCACTTTTATTAGTACTGTGGTACATAGGGAGTTATTGTTTATTGACGACTGGGCAAATGTGGATTGGAGGTCCAGGGTGCCTCTTTCTTTGGGGATTAAGAACTTTTTTGGTTCATTCGAGCCGGTTGTGGATGAGCGGACTTTGTTGCGAGAGCTGTCGCATCATCGCTCTTCGAGGGTGGTGAACCCTGACAGTTATGTAAGTAAAATGACTTTTGGCATTCTTTTTTGGTGATTTCCTTTTTTTCTTGGATTTTGATAAGGTTTTTCTTTTGACAGTACGATGTCTCTTTATTAACTATGTGTGCCCGTGGGACGATGGGACTTAAGGACATCTGGGAGCACCTTCCACCTGTGGTGCGTTGGGTAGTATCATCAACAGGTTTTGGGAGGCTAGCATATGTGCTGGATGAGATGCCTCGTTCGACGGCGGTCTTATGTGCTCTGGGGGAGATGTGGTGGGACACGACCCACACCTTCCATTTTGGCTTCGAGGAGATGATTTTGACTCCTATAGATGTGCAGCAGCTGCTGGGGATGGATTGCAATGGAGATAAAATAGAGGTGGATCGTTCCCTGAGGGTGAGGCCGGAGGTGGTGCGGGTGGCGCTCGGTGATGTGGGGAGGATAATATTTGGGGACTCCATCCATTTGTCACTGCTGAGGGATGTTTTACTGAGTAGGGTTATTGATGTGGAGGATGGGCTGCAGGTGAGGCAGATATCCCAGTTATTTATCTTGCTGGTGTTGTAAGGATTTCTGGTGGCGTCAAGCGGCGACGTCGTCCACTTATGGGTTTTACTATAGTTGAGGATGTTTTCGAACATCCCACTCTATGATTTGTGGAGCCTGACTTGGCGACCCTTTATTTTTCTCTAGATACATTTAGCCTATGCTGCCTACAGAATTTCATTGGAGCCACGTATCTTCTTGAGGTATTCTTTAATTTGCGCATTTTCTTTTCATGTATTCGCATTTTACTTGTGCGTATCTTTTTTATCGCGAATTTTTATCTTTGGAAGATGTGGTTCTATGATGTGATTGGGTGTAATACCCAGATGATTTCTCTGAGTGATGAGATTGTTGGGGATTTTTGTCGGTTGTATCGGTGGCGGAAGGCCAATCGACAGTCGAGGAAGTCTCGTTCTCTGGCCGAGCGATAGGGTAAGACTTTTTTCTTCTTCGGTGTTGGTCTTTGTATGTTTTTATTCTGTATTGACTTATATCTGCTGGGGATTTTCAGGTGACCCTTTGCCCTTGTAGGATGGCTATTAAGGACACGGGGTTGACTGGGGTGAATGTGTAGATGAGGCATTTATTAGAGCATGAGTTTGTACACTCTTGGTATCTCAGGGAGAGGGTGGTTCAACATGTTTCTGAGGAGGAGGTGGTGGTGCCACCTGCGAGGTCCCCTATGTTTATGAGGCAGGAGCTACTGTTGCTAGAGGATGCGAGGATTGCAGTGATGTTTGGCGAGTCCTATCTATTGTACACCAATACGGCTGTGCTGTATGATTATATGGACTTTGTGATGAGTTGGATGATGGCGCCCAGCATATATGATGCACTACCCTTCCCTCCTGCGATTTTTAGTCGGCCATTGGGCTCCTCCCACAGCGGTGGTGGTCCGTCGATGTCTGTGGTGGCGATGACTTTGGAGTTTCCCTTTATGAGGTTGCATATTCCTTCATACAACATTCGACGGGATGATGGGGGGATGGTGCCTATGTTGCATCGTCCTCATGCGATGGATTCGGAGGAGTTGGACTTGACATAGGAGGTTCTTCGTCCCTTGGTATACCTTTCTTTTCTCTTGGTTTATTTTTTATTTCTTTTGATCTTCTCTGGTTGATATTGATTCAGCCTTTTCTTGCAGCAAGTCAGGGTGTTGACCACTTGTCTGAGGGATATTAGGGACTGGATATCTTCGGCTACTGCCCATATTTGGGATACGGTTCCTATTCCTTCTTTCTTGGTGCCGTCTGCCTCATTCGAGGAGGTGTCTGGTTCGGTTAGTGGTGGTGCATCATCTCATCATGGGGTAAAGAGAACGCGTCGCAGGGGTGGGATTTCTTAGAGAGAGAGAGAGTCGAAGGTTAGGGGTGTGTGTGTGTGTGTGTGTGAGAGAGAGAGAGAGAGAGGGAGAGAGAGAGAGAGAAAATGTGGGTTCAGGCCGAGTCCCATTGTTTTTCTATTTTTTTAACTTCCTGCAAAATTGATGTAACACTGAAAAATATCTATGCAAATGCAATGGAGTTTTTTGTTATCTTCTGTTAGTAAAGAATGCATGCACATGCGCTTTTTAATTTTTTGCTGAGATCGTAAAATATTTTTGGAAGTTTGAAAGAAAGTTTTATAATGAGAAGTTATATAAAGATGGAAAAGGGATTTTTGAAATTTTGTTGAGAATATCAATGTATTTTTATTGAGTTTTCTGATTTAGACAAAAGAGGAAAAAGGAAAGTTTTTAAAAATAGGGGGTTGTCGATCGGCAAGCACCTTGTCATGCCTATCGACATGTCAGTCCAGTCCCATCAATTCAAAGATTTGATTGGTACCCTCTTCAGCCTTAGGTACCTTGTGGGGCAGGGTTCCCTTCGATTTCTACAGGGTTTTGTCTTTTGTGAGGGTTTTTAAGTATAAAAAGGGGTAAGGGTGAAGTGTTTTCATCACACCTTCATATTCCTAACTTTCTTATTCTGTGAAAGGGTCTCCCTGGTACTGTTGAGTTTGCCAACTATCTCAAGACTTTGGAGGCGATGTGCTCTTACAACGTCAACTACGATGCTTTCAACATGTGTCGAGTTTCTTTAAGGCATAATTGACATATAGAATGGAACATGCTGATGGCGGTGGTACAATTTTGGTACCCCTAAGACAATGTATTCTGCTTTGGCTTGGAAGAAATCTGTCCGACTTATGAGAAATTTTCTTCCATGTAGGGAGTAAATCTTGTAAGGACACAAATTTTCAATTGAGTTTTATGTAATGTTGGCTCAATTCCGGACAAAAATATTTGGCTCATAGGATAGTCTTCATGTTGTATCCTTTCAAGCCTATGACAAGTGTATTTTGAAGACGTAGCGGTCTAAAATTGAATAATATATCCTTACTCATTTTCATGCCAAGTTTCACGTCATCAACATATGTATTCCAATGTCTCCTAAAGGTATGAATGCATTAATATATATATAGGAACTTGGAAATTTACTTTGGGTGTTAGTATTTTTTTGTTAAACTTATTTGAATTCATAGTTCTAAAGATTTTGTTCTCGTACACCTTTCCATAGAAAAATCATATCAAATAAAAAACCAAAAAAAAATACGAAACTGGTGGCCACGCGTTCGTATCGAAATTATCTATAATCATGAAAGGCCGTTCGAATGAGAATCCATGTCGTTCGAACGAGATCCAAAGTCGTTCGAACGAGATTTCAAACGAGAATTTTTTTTTTCGTTTTGACTTATCGTTAGAAGTGTCCTTCGAACAAAATGTCGTTCGAACGAAATTGGCGGGAACAGTTTTTTGACGGTTTTATCCCATTTTCCCACTTTTTGTCCCACTACCTTTTTGCCAAATAAATATACTTCAGGTCTAGACTGTTTTTAAGACTTTTTTACACATCAATGATAGTTTGTCCCACTTTTTGTCCCATGTGTTTTACCTTGTTAGTAATTTAGGCTTTATGAAAAATACAAATGATTTTTATGTGTCTTTTGAGTAAATATTTTTTTTGCTAATTTTTTTTTTCAAAAAGTCAAAAAGATTTTTGTTTTGTGTGTATTTTAGTTTTACACCCTCTAAGTGGCATATACTTGTGTTTGAATCCCTTCTTTTTTGCTTCCATGTGGCTAGAACTTTTGGTTAAGATTGTCAATCCTTAAAATGTTCTTTTCCATGCTTACATGGAGTAGTTGGATTTTGTGTTGATTTAATGGATTCTATTTTTATATGCCTCAATTCACACATGCAGGAGCTCACTTGAAATTTTAACTTCACTTGTATATTTGAGCTTTGTGAGGTGTTCTCCTACCAATCTAGTCATCTACGTATTATGTGACTTAGGAGGACTAGTGCATGTTAAAATCCGTTGCATGTGAGATTTGTGTGAGACATAAAAAACAATATATATAAATAAATGTGCACGAGTAAGGGGTTCGAAAAGAAATATCATCCTTTGCGAGTAAGACACCGTTTGGAATGGACCTAAAAGAAATACATGTTTCAAAGTCCTAAAAATAAAATATTGCATTAAAATAAATAAATGCAAAGGCCTATTTTTAATTGATATATTCATTCAAAAATATATATTCTTATTGAGGGAGATTGGATTGTATATAAACGGTTTGCACAATGTCCGTCTATCCTAGTTGTACTTTCAATGTCACGACTCTATTGGTTTGTAGAATCATTAAAACTCTAGGCTTGTATACATTGTGTATATTTGATCATTGAGTTCAATTTATATTGTCACATGAGGTTATATTCAAATGTGATAAAGTTTTCAATCAAATGAGAACTCCTTGAACATGTTTTTAAGTGATTGAGTCTAAATTTAATTGTTACTAGTTCACACCCCTACACTTCCAGTTCCATATGACATATTTTTTCCATACGAATGTGAAAAACTTATTGAATTTTGTATCATTTGTGAGTTTATATCTATATATATGTGCGTGTGCATTATTGGTATATTTAGAGTATGTCTATATATATATATATGATATTTTTTTGTCGTTGCCTTGCTAACTAGTCCATTTATGCTTTAACTCACAATTGGTATCTATTTTTGTTGTGTAGGTTGTTTGATATCACATGCTTAGTATCTTACATTCAAATTGGTATCATTTTTTTGGTGCATCATCGTTGGTATCCATTAATATTTGTTTTTGTTTAGTTATGCTTTTGTTGCCCATATGCATTCATGCTCTTATCCCCTTAAACTTCATCGTGTTTAAATTAGTTTTTAATCCTTTATCTATTCCTGAACAAAAAAATGGGAGAATGATAGGGGGGGAAATGGTATCTAATCTTATTGTAATCGTATCTTAGTTTGAGAGATTTAACTTAGGGGGAGACGTCTTTCTAAGTAGGTCATTTATTTGATAAAGGGAAGAATTAATTTGGGGGAAGTAATTATTTTAATTGCCTTTAATATTTTGATATTCCCTATGCGTTTAATGTTTGCTTAAGTGTTCAGGAATTCTATATAACGACAACCTTTCATCGACAAAGCTATTCTTCATTGGGTTTTGAGTCAAGCTATGTGATTTTTCATTTTGGGTGGGATGTTTTGCGTCTAGTTGAGCTTGACGGCCCTTTAGGATTTTTGTTTGGTTTTTGTCCTGGAATAGCCAAAGGGGGAGATTTGTAAGGACACAAATTTTCAACTGAGTCTTATGTAGTGTTGGCTCAATTCCGGACAAAAATATTTGAGTCATAGGATAGTGTTCATGTTGTATCCTTTCAAGACTATGACAAGTGTATTTTGAAGATGTAGAGGTCACAAATTGAAGAATATGTCCTTGCCGATTTTCGTGTCAAATTTCACGTCATCAACATGTGGATTCCAATGTCTCCTAAAGGTATGGATGCATTAATATATATATATATATATATATATATATATATATACGATCTTGGAAAATTATTTTGGGTGTTAGTATTTTTTGTTAAACTTTGTTTGAATTCATAGTTCTAAAGATTTTGTTCTCGAACACCTTTCCGTAGAAAAATCATATCAAATCCAAAAAAAATTAGAAAAATACGAAACTGGATGCCACGCGTTCATATCAAAATTATCTACAATCATGAAAGTTCATTTGAATGAGAATCCATGTCGTTTGAACGAGATTTCAAATGAGAATTTTTTTTTCGTTCTGACTTATCGTTAGAAGCGTCGTTCGAACGAAATTGGCTGGAACAATTTTTTGACAGTTTTATCCCATTTTTCCACTTTTTGTCCCACTATCTTTTTGCCAAATAAATATACTTCGGGATCAGAATTTTTTCTAAGAATTTTTCACACATATAAGATAGTTTTTGATAGCAAATTCTTCCAAGAAAAAGTACCCTTGATTTTTGTTAAACTGTTTTAATCCTTAGAAAAATTCAAAGTTTATACACCCATAGTTTGTTTATTCCAAGTTTCTTCATATATATATTTGCTTGGAGTGTTTGGCACCAGATTTTTCTCTACACCTCAAAAAAGATAAGTTTGGGTTTATTTCTATGTCCTTAAAAGAAGAAGACTTGTTTTTGCTACGGCGTTCTCACATGGTGCCTTTGACGGTTATTCCCAAAAGCTTCATTGGTGGATTCCAAGTTTTCGGTCGAGTCCGGTATTGTCGGCTAAGCAGAGGTTGATATAAGAAGACACGTCAGGGGCTTGAAGGGAGTCGAGTCGAGTTGTTCAAGTCATTTGTCTTGTATTTATAAAATTTCATACTTAGTAGATTTAAGGCTAGGGGTTGTCCGAGGTTTTTCCTATTGTTTGTTTTACTCGTACATCGCGGCGTAGTGTGTTGTGAATTTATTTTATCTTTCAAAATCACCTAAAATGCATGCTTATGATTAAAGATAAAATATGGTTTAATTCACTACCCTTGTTTAATTTGGTGTTAAATTAGTTTGGGTATAATTTAATTATCTTAATTCAAGTCATTAACCTTAATTTGGTAAAATTTGGTTTGGCCTAATTTACAAAAATTAAATATTTATTGTTAGGAAAATTTCTAGGAATTGTATTAAATTGTTTTTTGGTCTTAATGTAAAAATTCACAAATTTGATTTTTAGTATAATTTTAATTTTGAGAAAATTAAAATTTGTTTTACTTTAGTTTTAATTTGTGAAGAAATTATTTTTTAGTTTATGTAGTTGTTTATATCTAAACCATCTCTATTCCGCACTTAAAGGAAATTATTATTTAAGATTTAAAATTGGGGGCCTCGGTGTCCATCAAATCCTAGTGTGGCGGCTGCTATGCCTGAGTTTTCTCACTCTCCCCGGGAGTTGTCGGTTGGTAGATCCTAGGTTACTGGAGGAATTATTTCCCTTTCGACAGTGCTGTGGTTTGTGCATTTGCAGGAGGTTGGTGATGCTGGAGCTGTCGTTCTGGGCTTGGTTTCGAAATTGCTGCTAGTGACTGGAAACTTCTGGTGGACCCACAACTTGCAACTATTACTTCATGGATGTCCTACCGTTGCAATCTTTGCGACGGTTATACTGGAAGACTTTGAATGGACTTGATGCCTGGCGAGAAGGTTGTACTGACTTTCTGAGGGGTAGCCCCGTGATGTTGTTCATGTGGTTGTCTAAAAGATTCCACAAGCTGACTCCTCTGGAATACCCCTTGTCGGTTGTACCTAACTTCTTTTCGATCCATTTCATCAGTGTTGGTCTGGATATCGAGAGCTGGGAGAACTGTTTTGTGGAGCATGGGGCTCTAAATCTGTACTGGTTAGTGCCTTGGTGGGGATAGTTGTTGTCTATTCTGGAGTTGGGGGAATACCCGTATGTTTGTCTGGATGGTATCATACATACCTATTTCTATTTTCCTTGGTGGCTTCTGCACCAATTTGGCTAGGAACAGGTCATGCCCCCTCGGACACTAGATTTCTTTATGATAAAAGATCTAACAGAGCATCTGTACAAGCGGCTTGGCTCTTTGTGGTAGAGTCGGCGTCCGTTGACCCATCCTTCTCAGTCTGTTGGGAGATTTTAGCACATACCTTGGGATTATATGAAGTGGTTATGGAGAAGAGTGGTCAGGAAGATGTTGGTAGTGGAGACTGGACAAAGGTGGCTTGCCTTATCTGATACCATGGAGGGAGGTGTTGTAGTTTTTCCGAGGATGGTTCGAGCTTATCGGTCGATGAAGAGTCTGCGACGCCCCATTCAGGCAGGGGAAGCTTGGGGACCCCAAGATATAAATGATGATGATGGAGCAGGCTCCTCTTGTAGCTGTGGGTAGGAATCTTGGAGAGTTTGTTTTGTAATGGGAAATTTATTTGGGAATTTTATTTGGATTTCTAGGAAGGTAGGGGGAAGGGAGTTATCCATTCCTTCTCTTATGTAATTATACCGTAATTTCTTATTAGTGAAATAAACAAGTTCTTGATCATCTAGCTATACCTTTGGATGAATTTTGTATTTTGAATTATCTATACCGATCGCTAAGGCATGCATAATCCTTTTGTTGAAATATATGTTCGAATAAACTGTCATTCTCGGAGATAAGAAAATAATAGTTTTTTTATGAAAAAGAAAGGGTTTTGCTCATGTAAGATGTATGAGTTGCCTACATACCTCTGTATTTTTTTGAAAGGTTTTAATTTTTCTAAAAATGGTTTTTGCAGAGGATCAAGCCCAAGTAGTTTAGGGTAGAGGGAAATGGAGATTTTTTTTTTTTTTTTAATTTTAGAATCCAAGGGAGATGAGAAGAGTCTTAGCGTGCCGATATTTTGGACTAGGGTAGAATTTATTGAGATGGTCCAGGTTGACTCAACGAGCCATATCTTCTCCATCTAGGTCAGTGAGCATGGCGGCACCGTCGGACAAGATTTTCTTTACAATGTATGGGTCGTTCCAATTGAGCTTGAATTTCCCTCTGGGGTCCCAGATGGGCTCTACTATTTCTTTGAGGGATAAATCCCCTTCTCGGACACCGTAGTCCTTGACTCTCTTATTGAATGATCTTGCTATACGACGATGCTACCCTTGTACATGATATAAATCTTTCAATCTCCTTTCGTCCAAGAGTGACAACTCATCGAGATAGATTTGATGCCATTCCTCCTCACTTACTTGGCTTTTGATCATGACACGAAGTGAAGGTATTTCTAGTTCCACGAGTAGGACTTCTTCCATGCTGTAGAATAGAGAGTAAGGGGTAGCCCCAGTAGAGGTTCGAATTGAGTTTCAGTAGCCCCAGAGGGCGTAAGGGATTCGGTCGGCCCAATCTCGATAGCTTTCGGTCATCTTACTGATGATGGATTTGAGGTTCTTGTTGGCGATTTTGACTGCACCATTAGTTTTAGGTCGGTAGAGAGAGGATTTGTGTCTTTGAATCCCATATTCATTTACCACTTCTGTGACTTCTGCCTCGAAATGCAACCCGTTATCTGAAACTAGTTCTTGCAGGACCCCATATCGGCAGATGATATTTTTCTTGATGAATTAGGCCACTTTCTTAGCGTTCAGAACTGTGTATGACTCTACTTCAACCCATTTGGTGAAGTAATCAGTGGGAACTAGGATAAACTCATGCCCGTTGGAAGCCTTGGGTGTGACCTTCCCTATGATGTCGATGCCCCAGGTGGAGAACGGCTAGGGAAAAGTCATGTTGTATAATTCTCGTGGAGGCAGGCACTGAAGTTTGAAAAACTATTGGCATTTGAGGTATCTTCGAGCATAGGCGGTGCAATCCTGGATTATGGTGGTCCACTAGTAGCCTTGTCAGATGATCTTCTTGACAAGCATGTGATCGTTTATATGGGGCCCGCATTCTCTACTGTGGATTTTATACATTACCTCTTCAATGTCTGCCCCTGCGATGTAGTATAGATGGGTTATGTCGAAGTTTCTCTTGAACAGTGCTTTGTGATAAATAATGTACTAGGAGGCCAATCTTCGAACAGTTGCTCGGTCTCTCTTATTGGATCCTTATAGGTACCTACCATGTTTGAGGAGGTGCCATATATCATAGTACCAGCAATTGGCTAGCTCAGGATCTTCTTTAGTGATGATCTCAATGTGGTAGAAATTGGTTGGTTTATCTTTCTTTTGAACTAGGAAGGGGGCCATTGTTATTACTTCGAGCATGTCGACCATGGAGGCTAAAGTAGGAAGGGCATTGGCTAGGTTATTCTTTATCTAAGGTAGGTAATGGAAGGTGATATCTTGGAATTGGGAGGCTAATTCTTCTATGTGGGCATGGAAGGGTTGGAGTTTCTTGTCTTTTACTTTCCATTTTCCGAGAACTTGACTAATGATGAGGGCATAATTCCCGTAGACATCTAGGCATTGAATACCTTTCTTGAGAGAAACTTTGAGGCCTACCGTACATGCCTCGTATTCAGTCATGTTGTTGGTGCAAGGGAAATCAAACTAGATGATGATGGGAGTGTGGGAGTCATATGGGGAGATCTGAAGTATCCCAATGCCATATCCCTTTTTGTTAGCAGCGCCATCAAAGAACATTTGCCATCGCAGGTCGTCTTGAGCGGCGCAGAGAATGTTTTCATCTCGGAATTCAGATATCCAATCATCAGCTTCTTCTCTAGGGTAGTCAGTGAAGTAGTTAGAGATGGCTCTTCCTTTCATGGCTTTCTGCATGACGTACACGATATCAAAATCAGTTAGGAGCTTCAACCACCAGTCCATTCGAATAGATAAGGCGGGTTTATCAAGCATGTACTTAATGGGGTCCAAAGCAGTGTAGTTGACTTCGTATCCGACCAATTTGTGACTGGCGTAATAGATGGCTCTTTCTTTGTGGGAATCTTCAAGGTATTTGGCTAGAAAAGCCCCAGCTACAATGTCGATTATGGTTAGGTATAGAAGCAAGGGAAGATCAGTTTGTGGTGGCATGAGTACCAGAGGTTGGTCTAGATATTATTTAATTCGATCAAAGGATTATTGGAAGGCCTCATTCCAAATCATGGTTAAATCCTTTCAGAGGAGTTTAAAGATATGTTCGCAGATGGAGGTTAGTTAGTTGATGAATCGGCTGGTATATTGTAATTTCCCAAGTAAACCATGGACTTATTTCTCCATTCGGGGAGGTAGCATCTCAAGTATGGCTTTCAGCTTGGCAGGATCTTCTTCTATCCCCTTATCACTGATCATGAATCCCAAGAGTTCTCCCTTTGTGTAACCAAAGACACATTTCTGTGGATTGATCCTCATATGATATCGTCGCAATCGTTCGAAGAACTTTTAAAGAGTAAGAACATGACCTTCTCTAATTTTGGATTTGATAATCATATCATCCACATAGACCTCGACTTCTTTGTGAATCAGATCGTACAAGATGGTTGTGACAGCCCTCTGGTAGGTAGCCCCAACATTCTTGAGACCAAATGGCATAAGAGTGTATCAAAAGGTTCCCCATGGGGTGATGAACGCAGTTTTTTCTTGGTGATCTGGGTGCATTTTGATTTAATTATATTCGGCAAACCCATTAATGAATGACTTAAGAGCATGACTGGCTGTGTTATCCACGAGCATGTCGATATTGAGTAGAGGATAGTAGTCCTTTGGAGAGGATTTGTTCAATTCCCGATAGTCTACACACATCTGAACTTTCCCTCCTAATTTTGACATAGGCACTATGTTAGATAGCCATGTGGGATATTCGATCACGCAAATGAAGCCCACGTTCAACTATTTGACCACCTCTTCTTTGACTTTGAGTGACCATTCGGTGCAGATCTTTCTCAACTTTTGTTTAATCGACTTGTAATCTGGAAGAGTGGGGGTCTCATGTTGAGCTATTTCTGGATCAATGTCGGGCATATCGTTATAGGACCATGAAAAGACATCCACGAATTCCTTCAGTAATTCTTCGAGTTGTGCGTACTCATGATCGTTAAGGGTAGCCCCTATCCTAATCTCGCACAGTAATTCTTCACTATATTGACTTATTCTTCCTTGGATGGACGATTGGTCATGGTGGATGCTTTTTCCCTCCATCGGGATATGAAGTTACTAACTGATTCCCCAGAGTTCTATTTGAGTAGCTCTAAATCACGACGGGTGACCTTAAGATCTTCGTTATATTTGTACTATAACATGAATTCTAGAGCTACATCCTCCTAGCTGCAGATTCTGGACTCCTAGAGAGACAAAAACCATCAGAGGGAGCTATACTTCAAAGTTTAATTAAATAACTTGGACATGACTTCTTCAGAAACCCCTAGGAGAGTCATAGAACGGTGATAACTGCGAAGATGAACAATCGGGGGTACACTTCCTTCGAACTTCTCGATATTTGTCATCTTAAACTTCTCGGGTAACCTTGCCTTAAGATAAGGAGACATGTGGGTGTAGTCCATGTAATTCCCAGAGATTCTGACTTGGTCAAACTTCTTAGTTAGCATATTGAGATCTTCTTTGACCTTGTTCAACTCTTTCACTTTTGGATCAATGATCATAGGCAAGTTAGCTCCAGGTTGGGCAAGGTTCGGCATATGAAGCTAGGCAGGTGGAGGTTCATTAGCAAGAGGGGCATGTGGAGCGTGATGATACTCTTAGGGAACCCAAATAGGCTTGGGTGGACCCATATCACAAGGGAATAGGGCCTCGGGATCTTAAAGAATAGGAAACTGGTTTCGTTGTATCTCTCAGACCTCAGTCTGAAGGTTGTCAATCTTGGACACGAGCTTGACTAAGACTGCCGTCAGATCTGGATGCATAACTGGTACTTGATCTGTGTTCTCCATAGAAAGTGGATGGATTTCGTACTCAAAAGAAGTAACAGGGGAACGGACGAAACTCTGAGGTGATTTGACTGAAGACCAAAGTCAATAAGGAGCTAGGCCATGGGCGTGAGATCGACCTGAGAAGGCGTAAAATGGAATTTATTTTTGACAAAAAAGGACGAAAATAATTTATTTTTTTGACATTTTTTTCTTGAGACTGAAAGGAGAAATATTTTTGGATTTTTAATAAAGAAAGGAGAAATATTTTTGGATTTTTGATAAAGAAAGGAAAAATAATTTTGGGAGACGGGTCTCAGCATGATTATTATAATTATTATGTTCTCACTTGAATTAAATTTTCCTAAATATAAAAATGAAATGTCATACGGGACCCAAGCCTAGAAAAGTTGGGTTTGTAATATATGTAAAACTATGGTTGGACTTGTAACCAGGCACACGGGCAGGGTCCCGTTTTAAAAATGTGCAAACTTTTTTGGGTGACAGGCCGACTCGGAATTTTGGCAGAGTTTCGGGTCAAAATCGACAATCTAACATGTTTGTCCTAGTCTTGAGACCTATATGTGGGTATGCAGTTGATTGGGTGAATCGAAAAGGGTTCCCCCCTTTGGCGTGGCTTCCACGATATATGTCTTGCTTTCGAGGGAAATCGGTATGTGTGGACAAGACATTTGATATACCTGAGTGTACGTGAATTTCCTCACTATATACCTCGTAAGGACGGTATGTGTGAGAGTGAATTCGATATAATCGACGTACGTGAATGAGTTCCCTGCGATATACCTCTCATCATGACTTTGATCAAGCGGTACGATGCGGGGGAACCGTTCGATATACATCGAAGATACTTGGCCAATGGAAGTGAGAGTCATATCGCTTAGGCTAACTGCGCCCTGTCGGATCAGCTCCCATCACGAAGTGACCCTCCAGTTTCTAGACAAAATTTGGTCAATAACAATACTCTTTGGTGATGTCATGTGAAACCTACGTGAGTCTCTTATTAGTATCTTATGATGAGAGTATATTTCTTGATCATGCCCAACAGGGATCAAAGTACAAGTACCAAGGGTATACCAAGTATGGATGGGTGATGCGTGAAACATGTGGACATATGTGATCCTAAGTTCACATTGTATGAAGTGTACATGTATAATTTTCTACAAGTGTGTGAATATAAGCATAAGTATGAGGTACACATGGATAATAGTAGGGGAGAATGCAAAATAGGGGAATATATGAGAAAATAAACACCCATGTCTAGCCCTCAAAATAGTTCCCCAGCAGAGTCGCCACTGTGTCCATCCCCGATCCTCGTGGAGGGCGGGTATAAAGAAGAGGGGGTGTCTTCATGTCGAGAGGATCTTGGTCTCGCGCATCCCTCTCGGGAGTGCTTAGGTCGGCGTCGATGATGAGGCAAAAAATGTAGAGAGATGGAGTCGCCAGTTTATTTTACCCAAAACAGACAAAAGAAAAGGGAGCCATCCCGAAGGATGGCATCCAATGACATACTGATACATACGAAACCAAAATGATTCGAAAAGGGTCCGGAGGCTAAGTTACGAAATGGGAAGGTGTTAGGCATCCATTCCGCCCTTACAGTCTCTCATGGATTGTTGTTATTTTCATTTATTTCCCCATGATATGTGCGCAAGTGTATATGTAGTGGAGATAGGAATCATCAACTAGTATCATGGAAGAGATAAAGTGAGTCATCCATACAAACGTTCCTAAAAGTAATATTAAAAAATAGGATATATGCAATTATCCTAGTGTTGATCGTTATAATGTAATGATAACGCATATGGAATAATACGCCATTAATAACAAATATATGTATATATAAATATATAGAATCTAAGAGAATTAAGTTAAATAATATAGAAAAATAAAAAATGGGAGAAAAGTAGGACTCGAGTCTCGAGTTTTACCCCGAGACACCTACGTAGCCTATAGAGGCATCAAAGTCCACGTAGTTCGTATGCAAAATGAGGGGTGAGATTTATCCCAAAAATCCAACCGGGGACTTCTCTTATATGTGTGTGTGTGTGAAAAAAGTGTTTTAGTTGTGGGAAAAGTGTGAGAATTCCCACTTGGAATTTATGATCAAACCCTCTTTTTCTTGTTTTTATTTATATGAAAATAAGAGATGTGCAATAATACTAAATAAAAAGTATATTAGGATATGTGATATGAGAGAATAAAAGTTCTAAGTAATAAAATAAGTTAATGCTAATTTAGGAGAATTTGAAAAGAGAGTTGAGAAAGTTGGACCTTCTTCAAAACCTTGAGCTTTATCTTGAATGTTAGAGAGTAGCCCTTGCACTTGGGTGATGATGAAGGGTAGTTAATTCACCAAGTTGGATGAACAATATGATGAAAAGTGAAGGTTGGAGGAGGATTTGGATGTGGAAATCGACCTGGCTTCGATAGGGGTTTTCGGAGTTCGTTGAAAGGGATGGATTTCAGATCTTATTTTTTTTTTTGCAATGAGGTCAGGCCCTCCTTTTTATAGGCCCAAGGAATTTTCGATCGGCATAGTCCTGGTCCTGCCAATCGTCAAGTGTTTTTAGGCACACTGCCGATAAGTAGGGTTTGGAACCTGTTGTTTGGCAGTCTCTTTCAAGTTCCCTCGAAAAAATGGTCGTAGAGCGCAAACCATTAATCCGAATCACACATGGGGTGAACCATCAAAAAGGTACTTCAGAGACCTTCAAAAGTATTTGGACTGCTCCCGAGTCCGGGAGTTAACTTTGGGTCAAATGTGGCTTAAAAGTGTTCATCGGTCCTTTGGACGGGGAATTATCAGACGCAAACGGATCGGCCTAGAAGCATTTGATGACATTTTGGAGCAAAACGGATCATTTTTTAGTACCGTAAGTCAAAATTGCACACGAGGCGGACTATTGGGAAAGCGTTTCAGCGCCCTTTAAAGATTCATTCAGTCTCGGTCGAGATGAAGAGTTAACTATCATCAAACGGAGCCTGGGAGCGTTCGGTGGCCTCTAGGTTAGGTTTTGAGGGAAAATAGGTCATTCATACGCAACATAAGTCTGAATCGTGCACGATATGGACCGTTGTAAAGGGGTTTTAGTGAGCTTTGATGATTCATTCAGTCTTAGTCGAGATGAAGAGTTTGATTTTTGGTCAAACGGAATCTGGGAGTGCCTGATGGCCTCTAGGTCAGTACCCGAGGTATGACTTAGGTTTGTAGTGATGAAGGGGGTGCTAGGGATATAAGGAGAGGTTAGGGGGTACTGTAATGGGGTGTCTACAGGTCCATAAGAAGCACAAACATCTCACACGGATCAATGGAACTCGTAGCAAGTGACTTCGTACTCACAGGACTTTCGATTTGAGAATATGACTATAATTTTCAAATAGTTAGACTTAGGCTTAAAAACATGTCGTTAAAGGGTTAAAATGTAATAAAACCACAAAAGGTCCCGCAAGAGTCAAAAACACCTTGCACATGACAAGTGTAACTCATAGGAACTGACCGCGCACTTACGGGACTCCCGGTTTGAGAATATAATGAAAATATGAAAAAAAATTAGACTTAGGCATAAAAACATGTTGTCAAAAGGTGAAAATGTAAAAAAACTACAAAATAGTCCCATAAGATGCACGAACACCTCGCACAGGACCAATGTAATTCATAGGAACTGACTGCGTAGTCACAGAACTCCCGATTTGGGAATATGATTTTTTTTGCAAATGGCTAGACTTTGGCTTAAAAACCTGTTGTGAAAGGGTAAAAACACAAAACGGCCAAAAACGATCCTATAAGTGACATGAACACCTCACACGAGAGCAATGTAACTCGTAGGAATTGACCCCCAGTCACAGGACTCCCGGTTTTAAAATATAAATAAAATATGTAAATAATTAGACTTAAAAATATGCTGCCAAATGGTGAAAAAATAAAACAACCATAAAATGGTCCCATAAGAGGCATGAACACCTCGCATGGGACTAATGTAACTTGGAGGAACTGGTCGCTTAGTCACGAAACTCCTGTCTTAAAAATATGATGAAAATATGTAAATAGTTAGACTTAAGCTAAAAACGTGCCGTTAAAGGTTAAAAATGTAAAACAACCATTAAACAGTCCCATAAGAGGCACGGACACCTCGCACTGGGCAATTGTAACTCATAGAATTTGATCATGTAGTCACGGGACTCCCGATATAAAAATATGACTATAATTTCCAAATAGTTATTAGGATTAAAAACATGTCGTCAGGGGTGAAAATGTAAAACATCCACAAAGAGGTCCCATAAGAGGATTCGTAAAAACTGATCGCGTAGTCATGAGACTCATGGATTGAGAATATGAAAATAATTTACAAATGTTTAGACTTCATCTTAAAAACATGTCGTTGAAGGGTGAAAATGTGAAACAACTATAAAATGATCCTGTAAGAGGCATAGACAACTTTCATGGGACTAATATAACTCATAGAACTAACCGGGCAGTCGCGGGACTCCCGATTTAAGAATGTGAATATAATTTGAAAATCTCAAGAAGTAGGCTTAAAACATGGCGTTAAAGGGTGAAAATATCAAATAGTCACAAAATGGTCTCGTAAGTGGCACGAACATTTTGCACAGAATTACTGTAACTCATAGCCACTGACCGTATAGTCAAGGGACTCACGGTTTGAGAATATGACTATAATTTTCAAGTACATGACTTAGGCATAAAAATATTTTGTTAAAGGGTGAAAATGAAAAATGACCACAAAACGGTCCCATAAGAGGCACAAATACCTTCCACAAGACCAATGTAACTAGTAGCAACTAACCGCGTATTTTATAGAACATCCGATGAGTGCCTACTTGAGAGGATGGTTATATATCGACGACATGTGTGTGAATGTTGAAATATGATGTTGCGTATGTATGGTACAAATTTATATACATCCAAATACATGATGTGAATTGTATGGAATATATATAACTCGTGAGAATGTTATATGGTACCAATTGGGAAAGGATTAATTAAGTTAATGTGATAAATAACTTGTAAATTGTATATTAAACATACTCGGGATAGAGTAGTGTGATAGGAAGGATATTATCGAGTACTGGTTATGAGGTAGGAAGCTAGATTAGGTTATACAAGAAAGCATTAGGTGTCCACAATAGTTGAGGGGTGAGCCGGTCCTCAAGAGAGTGAGACACTAACTTAAATAAAGAGAATTCATTCATTTTAAATTACTAAAATTCAATTCACTTGATAAATATTTTCAAAATGTTTTATGTTCTAACCCTTGCTATAAAAATATTTTCAAAACATTTTAGGTTTATAGCCACAATGACACCGAAATTGTTCTATCCCAGGGTTACACAACTGCGGCATATGTGGATGTTGCAGGACTTTGACTTATCCGCTTCAGTCATTTCATTCCTAGAGTAGGATATAGTAAGTATTTCATTTGGGCATGTCGTCTTAGTTATTCCATTTTATTTTAGTCAGTTGATGTACTCATTTTATTATTCTTGTGATCTATATTTTTGGTATTTGGTTTGTAGCCGGTTGTTTTCTCGAAAAAGTTTGTAATTATTAATTTTTAGGATTGTTTGTTTCAGTAATTGTGTGAATGGTTAATTATATATTCTTTCGCATGTTGTTAGTGTTGTTTAAATAAAAAGATAAAAATTTGACACCGTGTCTTTTGAATACTAGGTGATTAGTAAGTTTTAAAAGTTTTCAACAGTGATGCTAAGAATGAAGTAAATGAGATTCTTGTTTAATTTGATATAGGACTAATCACCTGGTATTTTATTAGGCGGGGTGTCACAGATGGTATCAGAGCATTAGGTTCTAGTGTCTTTAGGATCTGTTCGACTTTTCACGTTTCAGCGTAGCGTTCTTTGATATAGAGCCTTATAATAGGATTATTGTATTCCTTCACATATGCGACTTACGTTCTCCTGCTATTATGTATAGTTATTATGATTCATATATGGTTTCGGTCGAGCATGGTAGATCAAACTCTATACAATTTCAAGTGTAGGATGATAGAAGGATTTCAGGAGGGAGGACTCAACAAAAGCCATTGAGTATTTTGGAAACAGTAATGCGGTAGGAGTCACCGTATTGTTCGAACAATTGAAGTTGGATTAACCACTGGGATGCAGTAGTTGCCCAGGAACCATCGTGAATGACGATAGTGAAAAGTTAAAACCCCAAGTGTAGATGATAAGGGGTAAGGGTCGAGGAAGAATTTATTTCAAAAGAACAATCCGCCATAATTTGAGGGAGGTGTGGAAGGGTGGTTTACCAATGGATGGAGAACATCCAATTGGGATCACATGTGGGGTAATGTAGTGACACTCAAGTCAATATTCCAAGCAAAAATGTTTAATCTTAAAAGCAGTATGGGGCGATGGGAGCCACTCATCACATTCATAGGGAGATATCGCGAATAAAAAGGAATTAGGGGTGATGATTATTATAAATCCTCTCACTAGAGGTTAAATAGAGAGGCAAAGGAGATTTCAGAAATTTTCAAAAAAGGGTCATACAATGGCCGGAGATGAAGGACCGATGATGAAATTCGTAAACTTCGTAACTGATAAGAGGGATACAAAGAACAATAAGGGTTTATAAGTTGATAATAGACCCGTGGGTAGAAAATACAAGCGTGGATATGATATCTGGATAGGATGACTGGTGTCGTTGTCATCAAGGTTGTACATTTACAATTTGTATCAATGCTCTCGAGAGAGGGGAGATAAGGTAGTTAAAGAATCTATCAGAAGAGTAAGACTGGATTTTCTAGTGCTAGTGAGGTATTAAGGGAAGGGATACCCAGTAGAGTAATAGAATTTATACCAAGTGATGGTGGGTTCAGTTAGGGACGCCAATGCCATTAATAAGTCCCATGGGAACAGCGGAGCCAAAGGGACAATAGGGGTAGCAATCAGGTTCAAGACTACTAGGTCCATTAGAAGGACAACCCCGACATGGTCGTTGGGGTTAGAGAAATGGGAATGATATAGAGAGGTGTATTATGTGTAAAAGAGTAGAACAATATGGGTTGATCTTGTATCCACTGAGTCAGGGACATGAGCGGGATGTCTAATAATGGTAACAATTAGGGAAGTTTTTGGTTTAGTTGGGATGAGGGTATTATATCCAGCATGATGTCATTTGGAAACCTTCAGACTCTGTGGAATTCACTTTCAAAACTGCTTATCAGATAATAAGGCCTCAAAATACTTCCAGCACTTAATGGTCCAACATCTGACATGATAGTCCCTGCCAAAATTTCTATTGCTAACTGGAAAATCGGTAAGGAAGATATCCCCCTGGACTCATACATTTAAGAATTGGGAATTCAATTGGCATCTAGATGCCATTGCTGTTGTGACCCCTGCCTAATTAAATACCGGGTGATCAGTCCTTTATTAAATTAAAAATCAAGGTGAACGGTGTGGTTCATTCTTAGCATCACTGTCGAAAATAATTTTCCTTTTTAATCACCTTAATTAATTAAGCTAAGTGTGAAATAAATTTAAAGTATTATTCCATTTATTAAATCACAACATGAAAACCTTTTCAAAATATAAATCAGTTTAAAAATAACATAAATGCTAAGGATATCAATCAACCAAAAGAAATAAACCAACTAGATTAAACAAACCAAGTCCATAACCATAAGTGAAATCATTATGACAAGAAATAACTTCCAATGAGTACTGAATACTGAAAACAGAAATAAATACAAAATTCTCTAATAAGTCTAAACTGAAATAGAAAACCGGGCGACACATGCCCTAGCTATGAAGTATTAAATCAAGAGATGAATAAAGGAAGTGGTTGTCTAAATCAAGGGCTTGTAACTCCCACATAAGCTGCAGCACGTACAATCCAAAGAATCTACGCCTCACGCCCATGTGTCTGGGCACCTGTAATACATACATATATACAAGAAAGAAAAAATGACAAAAAATGAGTCAGGGCCTGAGTGTAAAACAATTTTAAAAATAGTTTAGCAAGTAATTAAAAATGCTTACTAGCTAATATAACAACCATGTTAGTATGCGACACTCTCTTGAGAATTCTCATCTCTCATCTAGTGTGCACGCCTACCGTACTACTAAAATGCCTCAAAAGTCTATCTAATTCATCTCCCATAAATTCTATTTCAAGGAGACACAACAATATGATTTTGGTTTAGAGATTAGTCTCTTAACAATTACTTACGTTTATTATGTATTTCTCAATACTCTTGTAACGTTCTCGAACACTTACTATAATTATGGAGCATTTATACAATATTTATCTGCATATACGCACAGTTAAAGAATTCCATATATACGTATATATATTAATCACTCATATAATATGCAGAGGGGGCCTAAAGGTAATCCTGAGATTAAGGATAATTTTCCAATTAGCAAACAGTGTTTGGGATTAAGCAACCGAGGTAGCTCACGCGTGGCAACTCAACGTGGCAACTCATACTTTAGCTTGTGGTGTTAGTCATATTGTATCTTTGTTTATATTTACTGTAAGCTATAACGGTTGTAATGTTGTAACGAATTTAATAACAAGTTTTAGTGTGAGGTCAAACGGTACTCACGAGAGATCATGCTTGGCAGGGCCTGGGAGAGCTGTCATGCTCTATCAAATGACCTCGCCGTGGAAACTTTAGAGGGACTTGGTTTGGAGGATTGAGAAGTAAGTCACCATTGGGTCTTGTCCTGACCATCTTAAATACACCTGGTAAAACACCGAAGGAACCTAACCGTGGAACCTCAGGCGGAGCAGCTTGGAGTTCCATCGGGCGTTGAGTTACGAATCAAATAGCCTTCTACTTAATATCACATTTACAATAGGTGATGCCACTAGCTAGCTAAACAATGTCAAACTTGCACTTAAGTAAACCATCGTGGTATTTGGGGCTGTCAGGCAGTTGGTGAGCCACCTCTGTGACAACAGCCCCCTGACACATAGTGGTTAGGCAAAAGGCATGTCTTGGCATTTAATGTTTATGATGTGGAGACAACTAGTGAATCAGGAATTTAATGTTGTAACATAAAGTATGAGGGATGTCTTTCATAGTCTTTAATGACTGAGTTGCCTCGGGGATGGTGTGGGGGGCTATTTAAGGACCCCAACCACCCCTGAGGAGAGGATGATCTTTTTGGATCGATCTTTTGAGAATTAAGGAGTTATTTCTAGAGAGAATATACATCAGAGAGAGTTATTGCAAACCAGAGGGTTTACCCACTCACCATTGTCATTTATTACAAAGCTTTTAATACTTGACAGGGACTCTTGAGGGTGTTTGGTGTGTTTTTACCTTCCTACCAAGGTTTATCTAGGGTTCTTACTTCCCTCTCCCTCTAGCTAAATCACTTCTAAGTTCATCACTATATTCTGAGTTATGCACGAGATATTCGTGAGCTTAAACTGAGTTTACCTTCATTGGGTTTGTGTTTGCGTGTCCTATCATTAATCCAAGGTCTTGGGCTAATTAACTTATCATTACCACACTCTAAAGGGGTTACGCCTCCATCTTATCTAAACTACCCTCTTACATAATATATATAATATCAACACCCCACTTAAAATCTATGGTGCTGGCATACTCTTCTATCAAGTCCTCGTATCTCTTGTACTAAGTGAAATACTAGTTCGAAATCACTCTCGAACTGTATTAACACAATACACACAAAATGGAGGCGAAGAATAGTTCCAAGTCACTAAGAGGTTAGCACATACTCCTCACGTCTCTTAGGACCGTCTGACTATCAATCTCAGATAGCCTGTACCAAGGAATCCTATGTTCTACGGTACAAGTGAATATCCCCCATAAAGGTCCCATCGAAATAAGACTATCCCGGAGCGGCAACCTCCATGATAGCAGGTAGCGCGGGTATGATTATACACAAATATAATATAGATATATACACATGCACTAGGTCATATATATAAATATTCTCATT
The DNA here is from genome assembly GCA_949130495.1 of Sambucus nigra. Lineage (NCBI taxonomy): Eukaryota > Viridiplantae > Streptophyta > Magnoliopsida > Dipsacales > Adoxaceae > Sambucus > Sambucus nigra. The sequence continues at coordinate 168,321,592 of OX422223.1, forward strand.
TTCCAATTAGGTTCTCCCACGACCCATAATAATATTTTAACCGTACGTAATACAATTTTACCCAATCTTTATGCATAAAAAACTCATCTCATTTTATTCTCAATTATAATAATTTCGTAATTACTTCTCATCCCTCGAAGAATTCTCTCTTCCTAAAGGTCAATTAAGTAGGTACACCCCCTCTCTAACATATTAGTCTAAGTCATTCAAGAATCTCTTAATTTTGTAGTAAACGTACGCATGATTTCCAATATGTGTCAAACCCCCGTTAACCCATGGTTACATCCCATATAAAATTTCATTCAACGGAATCTACTTAGACCCTACTAGTCCTCTTCATGACCCATTATACTCTTTAAATGATATTCAATGGATCCTACGTATTTTATCCAAATTAAAAAAAAAAAGAGGAAAAACATGCAGTTTCAAGAATGGGTCAATCGATCGATCAAGTATAGCCCAAATTCTGCTATTGTTAACTACGGGTTTCCTTATTAAAACTCAACCAAAACTCCATAAACGAGTCCCAAACTCCCAACCAATTAAACCAATGATTATATATATATATATATATATATATATATATATATATATATATATATATATATATATATATCGACATGATTTTCTACATAAAGAATGTACGAATTTCATCAAAGACATATTATTAAAGGGCCAATTCACCATATTTGTCAAGAACCCTAGTTTCATCATAATTTCCAACATTCTAACTCTTTTTACAGATTTCTTTCTTCTAAACCATTATAATTTCGCGGGTAATCCTATGCATGTGACAAGGCTTCCAGATTACATGTATTACTCCTAAAACATGTGATTAAAATCTCCTAATTCATGAAATTCTTCAATAAAACATATATTTATCAATCCTATTCTGACATGGGTGAAATATCAACTAGAAAAATAGCAAGATTGATACTTGACTTAAGATCATAGGTCTGATTCCACGAGTTTGACAGGTATAGGCTTGATCCCCTCGCTTTGATCTACGTTTTGATGGTGGTGCAATTGGGTTGGTTCTTGGCCTTGGATCTTGTAAGACTTTTCTCCTTTCTTCCTCTCACTGTCATTATAGACTTTTGAGAATGTTAACCCTATAAGACTCTCCTAATATCTGATATTAATTCCCAATTTTCGACATTTAACTAAGGCCTAATTTGGAAATGACTAAATTGCCCTGCCGGGGTGCCGATTAGGCCTAAAAATGCCTCTAGACCCAAACTAAACCCCCGAGTACACTTTTCTAACTATTTCGACCCTTCTGGACACGTTGGTGCACTCAAAATAACCATATGGGAGACTTATAATTTATTCATTTTTTGTAATAATAATATGGTCCCGACACGACACAAGCGCGTCCCTACTTAATTTTCATAATTGTCATATAATTCACTCATGACAATTTTAATAAATTCAATTCTACATATTACTTTATTCATTAAGTAATATTCAACAAATTCCCAATAATTAATAACTCTCGTCACGCTAGTAAATATTTAAAATAAATTTCTGGATTAATGTTAAATTAATTTATCTCAATTACATTTAATAAACCCCCAATTTAAAAGCCATAAGAATACGGGGTATTACAACTGCCTATAGAGGGAAGAATCAGTTGATCATCTTTTTCTATCAGGTTCTATGGCTAAGAGTATTTGGTCTCATTTCTCAAATCTTTTGGATGTTAATTCTTATTTTTCTGCTATTCCTGCTATGCTCTTGTCTTGGTGGTTCCACAAGTCCAATAAAGACTATTTAAAATTTCTTCAGAGGTTTCTTCCTTTAGTAATTATATGGGAAATTTGGAAAGATATATGAGTCAGTTACTTTGAAGGAATTTCTATGGAAGGATCAGTCCTTATTAATAAAGTTACTAAGGTGGTTGTAGATCTGGCAAGGTCCTTAAAGTTCAAGAATTATCCCTCAGTTAATCATCAAGACATCATTTCTTCTTTCATGTTTCAAATTATCCCCCATAGACCTGATATCATTATTACTAGATGGATTAGTCCTACTATATCATCTATTAAGGTTAATGTGGATGGGTCTAGTAGGGGAAATCTAAGATAAAGTGGAATTGGGGGTATCATTAGAGGTCACAAAGGAGTTTTCATATTTGCTTTCTAGGAATACACAAATATAGCTTCAAGTTTGCAAGATGAATTATGGCATATTTCTAGAGGTATACATGAGTGTTTGAAGATTAGTTTTGTGGATCTCTTTATTGAATCAGATTCTCTTGTAGCTATCAACATGATTAGAAAACAGTGGTCAATGCCTTGGTTTCTAAAGTCATATGTCGACACTCATCCCAATCATATTCATCATATACGGAGAGAGAATAATGAAGTTGCAGAAGCTCTTGCTACTCAAGCTTTTAGTTCAAGACTATCAAGACCTTTTTATAGTTTTGATGATATTCAATTTATTGTTAAATGCATGTTTAATATTGATATATTTGTTATTCTTAACTTCAGAGTCTATTAAGGTTGTTACTTTTATCAAATTTTCAAGGTTTCTTTAGGTTGTTAAGCCATTTGAAGAGGCTAATTATCCTCATTTTAATAAATAGGGCTTAGACCTTTTCCATAAAAAAGGGTATTACGTTTATTAAACATTTAAGCCTCTAGTGTTATGAGTAACTGAAATAACGAGTTTTATTTCGAGATGATTGGGGTCTGTTTGTGTGAAGTGAGTGGGTCACAGTAATGTATTAGTACTAGATTTGCGTGAGAAACGAATTTAGTGTAGGTATAGTTAATATCATTACAATGTGTATATTTACCATGGAGTAGCAGGATGCTCTTTAGTTCCACCTATAAGGTAAGATTATGTATATTTTTCTGAGGATTAGCTCGTTTGAGAGGTGATATTCGAGGTGTATTTTTTTCTTGGGTACGGACGAGGGCGCAATGGTAGGAGGTTATATCAAGGCTATCGTGTTCATTATTCCAGGTCAAGATGTATATTTTTATGATGTCCCACCTAAAATAGGTTTGCACTCGTAATAATATTTTGTGAAGTTAACTTCAGAGAGTATATTTAGTTATATTGGATCCCGGTGCATAGGGACTCTTACTGATGAGATTTAGAATATGTTAGGTTACCGTGGAGGAGATATATTTAGCTCGTTATATTATTTAGCGCTAAGGTCTTAGTGATACTGTGATTGCAGTAATATTTGACTCCTTTAGGGGCGCGAGAGTCCATGATTAGACTTGTTTTTATAAGGACAGAGTCTGAGTGTCCCGCATATATGCTTTGGGTTCTATATAAATCGAGGATTTGCAATGCTGAGAAATAGTGCATTGGAAAAAGTTCTTTTGAGCTTTGCTGTGAGGTGTTACATGCATAAGCCTTAATAAAATGTCGAAAGTGTGAAGATGTCATCGAATGCTAGGTCATCGGGTTGAATGATAATCTATGAAGGTGTGGAGAAAAATACGTTGAGCAGAGATCCAATAAGAGATAGGGCCAGTGGAGCACCGGGAAGAGTTGCGAAAGAAACACTGCGAGGATTTACAGCACAAGTTGATAGGTGGGGAAATATCGGGGAGAATTGAATAATATGTAGTAAAGTCATCGAAAATATCCGGAGGATATAGTCACGCCGATAATGAGCAAGCAAAACTTGAGATCAATATGTTACGTATGTGATGATCTGAGGTTTGTGCAAATATGCATGAAATATAGGCATGTAGATCCAGAGTCTCTCCTAGTCCGTTGCCTAACAGTTTTTGGGGACAAACGTAAGCGCAATGATTTTGGGTATATTCCGGAGGAAGAAGAACATGTTTTTACTCAAATTATAAAACGTTGAGTGTGGGCGTATTTAGAGTGACATTAGGTTCTTCTCAACCTAAGATTTTTACCACTAGGATTCACGAGTGAGACGGATATTAGTGGATGTGTTGTCTGTTGATATGCCCAAAGTGTACCTACCAGTTTAGAGACATCAACCTCGGCCTGTATAACGACCTAGGTAACTATAGCTCAAGACTAACCATCAGCGATATCGTCCTTCATTAGGTCGGCCATGGTCGACGTTACCAGTACCCCCTCAATTGGGCATCAACTGAGGTCTACATGACTCGTGGGATCAGATACCCATAAGGTCAGCCATATCCGACGTTACAATCACCACGTGAGAACTAGCAAAAGCCTCATAGGCTTAATCAATAATCATCATATCATCATCGACCTTGGCTGACATTACACCTCGTACCCAACCTCGACCATCATACATCCTAGCCGAAGTGTTCACGTAACATTGATCTCGGGTAGTGCAATGGTCATACTCCACCAACCTCTTACTCATGCAGGCTGAGGTTGGTACCGAGCAAAGTTAGCCGAGCATTTGCACCCATACATATGCCTTGGAACACGTGAAAAGTCTATTATAGCTGAATCATTCCCTCCACGTGATAGAATATTGAGGTCATCATTATTTAGTTAAGCTCTACCAGATGTCATCCTTGGACTGGTTGGATCTTCATGAACATGCTCATTGCATTCTTGGGGGGTATGTTACACCCCCTAAGCACTATATATAGAGATCATCTTTAATATTGTAAGGGATCCGGAATTGCAACCCTAGTTGAAACTCTATCATTTTACACAGTAGAGAGAAAAAGCTTGACATATTGTATCCATGGCCATTGGGGCCTTATTTCAGTGATATTACTCACACACTCATAGTGGACGTAGGCCAAATTGGCTAGGCCACTTATATTCAAATGTACATCCTATTCTCCTCATCTCACTCTCTTATATTCGCTACACTCTTATGCTGCCATTATTATACCTTGTTTGAGCTTGTCAACACCTTACCCGGTGGTGCTATTTCTAGCATCATCATTTTGGCACTGTCTGTGGGAATGAGAAGACATAAATCTTCCTTTCCTAGCTTAACCTCACCGAAGACTCTGATGGTGAATCAGGGCTCACCCTTTGTGTGAAGCTGTTTCACCATTGAAAGAGGCCCTTTAAGGTTTTTAAGCTCATATTCTAATCAGAAGCTCTTTAGCCCTGACATATGGCACCGGAGTTACCATCGCCTCCTCCACCATCTGGTGTTGGAGGACCTAGTTCTATCCAGGCACCACCCCAGTCCAAAATGGCTGAGTTGGCCGTAGCCTTGAGGTCTTTGACTACAACACAACAAGCAATGAAGGAGCAATTTGCACAGCTCAGTCAAAATATAATGAGGCCACATGGAGTCTCACCGGAGATGATTACTCCGACGGCTATTCAACCTCATCCTGAAGCCAGTGGACCACCCAAGGCACTGCGAAAAGACCAACCTATTCCTCAGCGGAGGAGGGACGTTGCTGACCCTAGGCATTTATGTCTCGGGTGGTAAGGAAACCCTTGCCCTAAGGATAGGTATGATGACCTGGAGGCAGAAGACATCCCAGAAGACTGCTGAAAGCCCTATGAGGTTTCTAACACCATGGTACATCCTATCCAACTGAGTCGAGGTTTCGGGGGCCGAAAAGTTGGTGGTGCCCGATAAAGAGGGCCAGCTTTTGATGGATTGAGCAAAGGGTCGGCTTTTGAAAGGCTCAGCCCAATTAATGACCTAAGTCATAGGTTGTCCAGGTCGAGAAGTGTAGCAGGCTCACAAAGAGAAGATGGGGAACATCGGCCGACCTCAACATGGTCGAGGAAGGGATCAAGAAGAGATAAATAGCCGACATTTTCCAGTAGTTAGGGAACACTCAGTCCACCCCTTGGAGGTGGATGGGGACAACCTCGTCCAGTATGACATTACAAGGCCATGGAATGGCTCCATTCAATGTCTTGAAGAGAAGATAAGGAACCTCATAAAAATCTGAGACCCACTACAAAGAGGGTTCTCAGAGGGCTCTCCATTTTTGGAACTAATAGTGAACTTACCAATCCCCGACAAGTTCAAACCACCTACGGTGTCTCCTAAGTATGATGGTAGTACTAACCCTGTGCATCATATTGAGATGTACCAGTCTGCAAAAAACATTTACTCAATCCCAGATGAGATGAGGTACCGGGCCTTCTTTGGGACTTTAACGGGAGCTGCACATATTTGGTTTACCTCTCTTCCAAAGAACTCTGTTGAGAACTTTAAGGGCTTGGCTGAACGGTTTATTCACAATTTCTATTTTGGGGTAAGACCTCAAAAGAAGACAACTCACCTGTTGTACGTCAAGCAGGGAAAGAGTGAGAGCCTAAGAGACTACATAGCAAGGTTTAATAAGGAGAAACTGGAGGTGGAAGATTACAAAGAGAATATAGCCATGACAGCCCTACTTGGAGGACTCCAGAAAGGGAAGCTACTGTGGAATTTTGCTGAAGACCCTCCAAAATCTATGGCCGAGTTATTAGCAACAACTGGTAGGGTTATGAACGTCGAAGAGGAAATGGCCGCAAACTATGAGGATGAAAATGGAAGCAATAGTGGGAGATTCGAAAAGAAAAAGGACATAAAGAAGAGGTCTGCGAACGATAAGTTTGACCACTATACTCCTCTGACTGTGAGTTGCGATCCTCGATGAGATAAACAATGACAGGTCCCTAAGATGGCTGAATAAGTTAAAAGCTTCTCCACATTAGAGGAAAAGAACCTATGGTGTGAGTTCCACCAAGATCATGGCCATGTGATCGATAAGTGTTTTTCCTTGAAGGATGAGATCGAGAAGATGTTAAAGTCTGGGAAGTTTAGAAGGTATGTGGATGGAAGATCTTCCAAGGGGGGAAGAGATGATCCTAAGAAAAAGAGAAATGACAGATGTCGGGAAGATGCCCCAGCCAGAAGAGATGAGGACTCAGATGATGATGAGGAGGATGACCCTGACCTCCGACCAAAAGACGATAATGCCCATGTGAAGAGGGTTGGAATGAACTCCTTTGGTGTTAACACCATATGTGGAGGGCTAGCAAGAGATATCTTAGCTCCACACGATGACCCTTTGGTAATCACCACGTGGGTGAATGGGTGATATACCCATTTATACCCTCAGCCTGGATGAGATTACCTCCTATACGGACGACCCTACGAGGGGCCGACCCTACACCAGGCCCCAGCTGGCCACCACCAGGTCAAGACGACCCTACGAGGGGACGACCCTCCACCAGGATCTAGACGACCCTACGAGGGACTGACCCTTCCCCAGGATCCGGACAACCCTACGAGGGTACGACCCTTTCCCATGCTCCGGACGACCCTACGAGGGTACGACAGTACGATGCCAGAATCAAGCCAGACTCCCTACCGGAAGAAACTTTGCCCTCGGCCTCGGCTCATAGGTCGAGGGTGACATCATGACAGCGCGTGGTTTGGGACATGCGTGGGACAGTGCGCGTCAGGCTCGTATGACACGTGGCAGACCGTTATAACAGAATCACACCCTCACGTGAGGGAATATTAAGTCATCATTTGGCATCTACAAGTGTCAACAGGGGATTGGCTAGATCATTATTCACATGCACCATGCTTACTTGGGGGGTACACTACACCCCCAAGACCTATATATACTTGTCACCTACAACCCTACAGGAGATCGAGCCAGAAAATTGTAGCCCTAGCTAAAACTCTGCTTGTATACATAGTAGAGAGAGAGAGGGTTATGTGCATTGTATCCAAGGCCATTAGTGCCCATGCGTAGTGGATCACACACTCACAGTGGATGTAGGCCAAGTTGGCTGAACCACTATACATCATTGTCTTATTTCCTCTTATACTCATCCCTTTCTACATACTTATACACATATACATCTCTATGGCTGCCATGGCTGCTACTGTTTGAGATCACTATCACTTATCCGGTGGTGCTAAATCTCAGCATCATAAGTTTGGCACTGTCTGTGGGAAACGAGAAGACATCTCTTCCTTTGTACAGCTTGACCTCACTGGGCACTCTGGTGGTGAACCAACACACCCCCTGAGAGGAGGTGTTTCACCATTAAAAGAGACCCACTAAGGTTCCCAAGCTAACCAGTATTTTCTTCAGTTCAACTTTTCATAGCTCAAGCACATGGCACCTGAGATGCCACCGCCACCACTTCCCCCGCCGGATGAGGGGGGAGACCCAGTTCCAGCCAGCCGCTGCCTCAGTCTGAGATGGATGATGTGGCAGCAGCCCTAAAGTCTCTGGCAGCAAGCCAGCGGATGATGCAGGAGCAGTTCACAGCTCTAAGCCAGAACATACTGAGATCACCAGGGGTCTCACCTGAGATGATTACTCCGACAGTGGCTCCAGGACAGTATGAGGCCAGGGGACCACCCCAGGCACCACATAAAGACCTGCCACCCCCTCAGCGACGTAGGGATGTTGCTGACCCCCGGTGTTTACGCCTGGGGAGGCAAGGAAACCTTAGCCCTGAGGACAGGTATGACGATCTGGAGGGAGAAGAGGCCCCAGTAGAATGCTGGGAGCCATATGAGGTCTCCAACAATACTGTACGACCTCTCCAGGACAGTAGAGGAAAGTGCAGGAGACCAAACCCTGATGATGCCCCAAGAGGCTCCGCTTTTGACCGCCTGAGCAGGGGGTCGGCCTTCGAGAGGTTGGGCCCAGTGAATGACCTACGGGACAAGTTGTCCAAGTTAAGAAGCACAGCGAGATCTAGGAAAGAGGCAGCAGAAGGCCGACCCCAAAGACAGGATGATGACCAAAGGGAAGTAAACAGCCGACACAGGCCCGCCGCAGCGGAGCCCTCCATCCACCTCCAAGAGGCAGCGGGGGATAACATCGGCCACACCGACCCTGTGAGGCCCTGGAATGACTCAATCCAGCAGTTAGAGGATAAGATTGGTGATATATTGAAGAGCCGAGACCCACTTCAGAGGGGATACACCATAGGCCCTGTGGTCACCCTTTGTGGCAAAGATAGTCGACTTCCCCACGCCGTCAAAGTTCAAGCCACCTGTGGTCACCCCAAGGTATGACGGAAGCACCAACCCCGTCCACTACGTGGAGATGTATCAGTCGATGGCAGACATATACTCTATCTCAGATGAGATGAGGTGTCGTGCCTTCTCTGGTACCCTGACGGGGGCTGCGCATGTCTGGTACACGTCTCTTCCAAAAAATTCCATTGGAAACTTTAAGCAGTTGGCAGACCTGTTCATCCATAATTTATGCTTTGGGGTAAGACCACAGAAGAATACCACGCACCTGCTCTATGTTAGGTAGGGAAAGAGTGAGAGTCTGAGAGACTACATAGCCAGATTCAATAAAGAGAAGCTGGAGGTGGAGGACTATGAGGAGAGCATAGCTATGACAGCCCTGATCGGAGGACTCCAAAAGGGGAAGCTATTATGGAAGCTTGCCGAAGACCCTCCAAGGACGATGGCTGAGATTCTGTCAACAGCGGGGAAGGTGATGAACGCTGAAGAGGCGATGGCCGCAAAATATGAAGACGAAAAAGGAGGTGCATGTGGGGGCAAATACCCTAAGAAGAACAAAGAGGGGAAGAAGAGGTCCTCGGATGACAAGTTCGCTGGGTACACCCCTCTGACGGTCACCTGTGAACAGATTCTCAATGAGATTAAGAGTGACCGGTCCCTGAAGTGGCCTGAGAAGCTGAGGGCAGCCCCCGACAAGAGGAATAAGAACCTGTGGTGTGAATTTCACCAAGACCATGGTCACGTAACAGACAAATGCTTTGCCCTGAAAGATGAGATTGAGAAGATGCTGAAAGAAGGGAAGCTCAGGAAATACGTGGACCGAGAGGCCTTCAAGAGGGGCCGAGGGGATGACCCCAGGAAAAAGCGAGTTGATGCATGCAAAGAAGGTCCTCAAAAAAGAGGGGACGACCCCTCTGATGATGAGGACGACCCTGACCTCCCGCCAAGAGATGACCACGGTCCTGTTAAGAGGCTCAATATGATCTCGTTTGGCATAGGAATGATCTCCGGGGGTCTGGCAGGAGGAGGGTCTGAGGTCGCCGACAGGAAGGCCCATGTCGCTGAGGCTAAGGCAGCGACGAAGACGGTGCACTCAACCTCTGTAGAGGTCAAGTCAGAAAAAAGGAAGAAGGTTGATATGGACACTTTGATTGTGGGATTATTGAGAATGGACTTCAAAGGCCTCTTAGCCCCGCATGATGACCCTCTCGTCATCACTACCAGGGTGCACGGGTGCGAGGTGCCGAGGATACTGGTAGATGGAGGCAGCTCAGCAGATGTGATGTTTTGGCCATGCTTCAAGGCCTTGGGCCTCAGTCATGCCAGACTAGTCCCATACCATCATCCATTGATTGGGTTCAGTGGGGAGAAGGTTCATCCCCTGGGAATATATGAGGCTGATGTCAGGATGGGGGACGAATGGCCGAGATGGCTCACCAAGAGGATCAGTTTCTTTGTGTTGGATGAGCATGTGTTTTCGGCATATAACATCATACTGGGACGTGTGGCCCTCAAGGGGTTTGAGGCTGTGCCATCTACGGTCCACCAGATGATTAAATTCCCAACCCCATACGGGGTAGGGGAGGTTCAGGGAGACCAGACGACAGCGCGAGAGTGCTACTACAACTCTGCTGATGAAAGGGAGGCACACAAGAGGGCTACGGCCACTTATAACATTGATACCCTAGACCCCAGGGATGAGACGAAGCTCGAGAAAGGAGAGGCCGATGAGGAGGTAGAACCCATCATCCTCGATGAGGATGACTCGGAAAAAACCGTCCAAGTTGGCAAGTCTCTGAAGCCCGATATCAAGGAAGACCTCATTAGACTGTTGAGGAGAAGGCGAAGCGTCTTCGCCTGGAGTCATGTAGATATGCCAGGGATTGACCCTGAAATCATGTGCCACAAGCTCAACGTGGTAGAGGGAGTGAAGCCGATAAAGCAGAAGAGGAGGATTTACTCTAAAGAGAAGTACGAGGTCATCAGGGATGAGGTTAACAAATTAGAAGACGATGAATTTATCAGAGAGGTCATCTACCCTGAGTGGCTGTCCAATGCAGTCATCGTCCCAAAGGCCAACGGAAAGTGGAGAATGTGCGTGGACTTCACAGACCTCAACAAGCATTGTCCTAAAGACAGCTTCCCTCTCCCCCGCATCGACCAGATGGTAGACGCTACCGCAGGCCATGAGCTCATGAGTTTCATGGATGCCTACTCAGGGTATAACCAGATATTCATGAACCCTGAGGACTCGGAGAGGACCGCCTTCATCACTAACAAGGGGACATACTACTATAGGGTCATGCCCTTTGGCCTAAAGAATGCAGGGGCAACGTACCAGCGCCTCGTAAACAGTATGTTCGAAGATCAAATTGGGAAGTCTATGGAGGTCTACGTAGACGACATGCTAACTAAGAGTCTGAAGGCAGAGGATCATGTGGCAGACCTGGAGAGGACCTTCAATACGATGGACAAGTATCAGATGAAGCTTAACCCAGCCAAATGTGTCTTCGGGGTCGGAGCGGGGAAATTCTTGGGGTTCATTGTCAATCAAAGAGGCATCGAGGCCAATCCTGAAAAGATAAAGGCCCTTATTGAGATGAAGACCCCCAAGTCCATTAAAGACGTTCAGAGGCTCACAGGGAGAGTGGCTGCCTTGAATAGATTTGTGTCGAGGGCCACAGACAGGTGTCTACCATTCTTCAAGATCCTCAGAAAGGCCTTTGAATGGAGTGAAGAGTGTGATGAGTCTTTCAAGGAGCTAAAATCATACTTAGGGTCTCCCTTGCTGCTGTCACGACCCGTGCAGGGTGAATGACTTTACGTGTACCTCGCCGTCTCAGAGTCCACTATCAGTGCAGCAATCGTAAGAGACGAAGACGGGATACAGAATCCCGTATATTTCAATAGCAAGGCACTCCAGGGGGCAGAGCAAAGATACCCGAGGATGGAGAAGTAGGCCTATGCCTTGATCCATGCCTCAAGGAAGATGAAACCATACTTCCAGTCCCATACTATGGTCATTCTTACTGACTCTCCTCTTAGGCAGATCCTACACAAGCCTGAAAAATCAGGAAGGCTAATAACCTGGGCTATAGAGCTGGGGGAGTTCGACATTGTGTATCAGCCTAAGACAGCCATTAAGGGGCAGACCTTGGCAGATTTCGTGGCTGAATTTACTTGGGAGAGTGACATGGCCAAGGGTGAGGGTCTAAACCAGACAGATACCCAGAAAGGTAAGCTCACCGACCCTCCTGCAGATACGGCTGAGACAAGCACCTCTAGAAGAAAGGTGGCTGAAAATGAAGAGGGAAGATACCTTTTTAGACAAGGGTCACTCATCGAGGGAAATTTATCGGAGGAACATGCTATGTGGAGTCTCTTCGTCGACGGGTCCTCTTGCGAAAGCGGGAGCGGAGCTGGATTGATAGTGTCAGCACCCGACGGCACAGACATAGAGTACGCCCTAAGGTTTAATTTCAAAGCCTCCAACAATGAGGTTGAGTATGAGGCCTTGATAGCTGGCCTTTCCTTGGGTAAGTCCCTTAGTGTCGGCCAAATTTTGGTTCACAGTGATTCGAGGCTGGTGGTGAATCAGATACTAGGAGCCTATGAGGCCAAAGACGAGAGGATGGCTAGGTATCTTGAGAAGGTGAGGTCATTGCTGAAAAACTTGAAGGAAGTAAAATTAAGACGATACCTAGGCTCGACAATGGCCGTGCTGACGCCCTCGCAAGGTTGGCCTCAGCTACTAGGACATACATAAGGAGGACAGTCCCGGTAGAAATCTTGCTTCGACCAACTATCGAAGACGACGAGGGAACACTTAGAAATTGCCTGAATGTTTCTCAAGAAGCTTCATGGATGGACCCTCTGATCAGATACATTAAAGGGGGAGAGATGCCAGAAGCAAGCCAAGAGAGGAAGAAGCTGAGATACAGGGCTGCAAAGTTCACTGTCATCGAAGACATGATGTATAAAAAAGGGTTTCTGCTCCCCTTACTTAGGTGTGTGCATCCCTCAAAAGTCCCTTCCATTCTACAGGACGTGCATGAAGGGTCGTGCTCAAGCCACGTTGGGGGTAGATCCTTGGCAAAGAGGGTGATCACCCAAGGCTACTGGTGGCCGACCTTGGGGAAAGATGCCGCAGTATATGTAAAGAAGTGCGACAAATGCCAGAGATTTGCCACCATCCCTCATCAGCCCCATCAGCCTCTCACCTCCATTACATCCCCATGGCCGTTCGCAGTGTGGGGGATTGATCTTGTAGGACCCTTGCCGAAGGCAGTCAATAACTATCGGTTCCTCATTGTAGCGATTGACTACTTTTCAAAGTGGGTAGAGGCCGAACCGATGGTCACGATTACAGAGCAGAAGACCTTCTAGTTCATCTGGAAGAATGTGATATGCAGATATGGTCTACCCAACACCCTCATCTCGAATAACGGGACCCAGTTCAAGAATGCCTCTCTGCAGAAGTACTGTGAGAGGGTAAGTATCAAACAATTTTTCTCCACCCCAGGCCGACCTCAGGCCAATGGGCAAACCCAAGTTACGAACAGGACAATCCTAGATGGGATTAAGAAGAGGCTTGAGGAGGCAAAAGGAAGATGGGTCGAGGAGTTATATGCAGTGTTGTGGGCGTACAGGACGACAGTAAGGACCTCTACTAGGGAGACCCCATTCATGTTAGCTTATGGATCAGAAGCAGTCATCCCCACCGAAGTCGAGTTTCCCACTCATAGGGTCCAAGTGTACGACCCCCAGGGAAATACGGAAGAGAGGAGACTTGACCTGGGCTTGATTGAGGAAAGAAGGGAGGATGCTGAGATAAGGCAGGCTTCCTACCAGCAGAGGACCGCAAGGTTTTACAATCAGAGGGTGAAATAGAGGCCTATCGCAGTAGGAGACTTGGTTCTCAAGAAGACTTGGCAGAAGCCCAATAAACTCCATCCTAATTGGCACGGCCCCTATAGGGTCACCGACGAAGTTGTCCCTGGGACCTATAGACTAGAAAACCTAGAGGGGGAACCTTTTTCCAACCCCTGGAATGCGGATCATTTGAAAAAATACTACCAGTAGTGTTGTAAGGTCTTCATAGGCCATAGTTGTAATAAGCATTGTTTCGACAGAACACACGGAAAATTAATGAGAAATATTAGTGTTTCCCTCATCTAGTGGTTATCAGTTCTAGTATGCATGCAAAGAAGTTGAACCCTCGGCTATAATGAGGATCAGTGGAGGGGACGACCCCACCACTGTCCTCAAGAAAGACGAGGGTAGACTCCATAAAAATCATTAATTTGATTAGTTGAACCCTCGGCTATAATGAGGATCAGTGGAGGGGACGACCCCACCACTGTCCTCAAGAAAGACGAAGGTAGACTCCATAAAAATCATTAATTTGGTTATCGGAACCCTCGGCTATAATGAGGACCAGTGGGGGGGACGACCCCACCACTGTCCTTAAGAAAGACGAGGGTAGACTTTGTTAAAAATCATTAAATTGGTTAGTTGAACCCTCAACTATAATGAGGATAAGTGGAGGGGACGACCCCACCACTGTCCTCAAGAAAGACGAGGGTAGACTCCATAAAAATAATTAATTTGGTTGTTTGAACCCTCAGCTATAAGGAGGACCAGTGGAGGGGACGACCCCACCACTGTCCTCAAGAAAGACGAGGGTAGACTCCATAAAAATCATTAATTTGGTTATCGGAACCCTCGGCTATAATGAGGACCAGTGGAGGGGACGACCCCACCACTGTCCTTAAGAAAGACGAGGGTAGATGGCATAAAAATCATTAATTTGATTAGTTGAACCCTCAGCTATAATGAGGATCAGTGGAGGGGACGACCCCACCACTGTCCTCAAGAAAGACGAGGGTAGACTCCATAAAAATCATTAATTTGGTTGTTTGAACCCTTAGCTATAGGGAGGACCAGTGGAGGGGACGACCCCACCACTGTCCTAAAAAAAAAGACGAGGGTAGACTTGATTAAAAAACCATTGGGTTATTATGTCCCTCGGCTATGATAAAGGCACATGGGGGGACGACCCCACATTGGTCCTCAAAAAGACGAGGGAGGGGTTAGTAGCATCAACAAAGCAAATCAACAAGGAGCAAACCATAAAAGAGTCAAATATGGAAGACAACAATTATGGAAAGGAAGAGACTATGGTATTAATAAAGCATAAAATATTCAAGTGTTTTACAATACAGAGTTCAAAAGTAATAGATACATTGTGAGGGTATGGGCTACAGGCAGCCACCCTAAGGGACAATGTCAGAGGGCAGGGCCTCAACATCTATGGGAGTGATCTCCTCAGTAACCAGGACTGGCCGATCCTTAGACGTTCCGACCCCCTCGACCTGCACTTGGGATTCTACCTGAGATAGAGCCTCGGCGATTAGGGGGTCGTCCAGTTGAACATCCTCCAGCAATGGGCGAACCGAGGAGACGACATCGCCAAATCTTAGGACGACCCATCGATAGGCCGTCCTAATCCCCCTCTCCAGATATTCAAGTCCAAAGCCCTGAAACTCGTCAGAAACCTTGTAAGCCTGAACAGCATTGGCCTCGACTTTCTGGACAGCTGCTTCAAGGTCAGTCTTGTGCTTGGCCTCCATATTGGTTAAGGCCTCGTCCTTGGCCTTGATCAACAAGTCCCTGTCCTTGATCAACAAGTCCTTAGCCTGCAGATCGGCATCATGCTGCCTCGTCAGCTCATCAAGGACTCTAGCGTGCTCAGTCCTTGTACTCTCTAGCTCGGCCCTCACAGTGTCCATCTCTGTCCGTAGGTCGGCCTCTTGTTGAATGGCCCTCTCAGCTTCGTGAAACTTTTGTTGATTCTCGGCCATCCACTTGGTGGCTGAGGTCAAGGCACAAACAGACTGTAAGAAAAAATGAACAAACATCAAGATGGGCCGAGGTAACAGTTAGTAAGAATAAAATTAAAAGGTCAAGACCAATACCTGAGCAAGGGAGTGCAGACCATAGTCGTACACTTTGGCAGGGGGCATCTTCGCCAAGAACTCGAAGTCAGAGGCCGATGGTGCAGAGAACATCGAGGCCTTGGCTTCCCTCAAGTTGGCAATAAGGGATGAGAGGTCGGCCCTCAGATGAGACAAATTCTGAGACCAGAAGGCCCCCATGCTGGACGAAGAGGTCGTCCCCTCAAAGGCTTCGACCCTTTCCCTCGTCCTGGGATCAGGCCGATGCTCGACAGGAGCCTCAGGCTCCTTCCTCTTGTGGCTATCAGCTGTCGGCTCAACAACCGTCGGCCCTGAGGCCCTCGTCTTCTTTGGAGCTTGCTGAGGCTCCTTCCCCTTCTTCTTTGACAAACCAGCAAGTAGGCTTGGAGCAGTCATTTCCCAGAGGTAGTCTGGTGTACCTGCAGGACGATCTGATAAGAGGACGACATGTCAGAAAAGTTCAGAGATAAAGAGAGAACACTTCAAAAATAAGTAAAGAAGGGAAAATGTTCAGTGTAACTCACATAGTTCTGTCAAAGGGCCGACCCTCAGACCAGCTTCTTTAAGGAATCGAGGAGTCATCAAATCTTTGAATTTTGGGATCTCACCCTCTCTCCCTCGTCCCCTCAGATACTCAACAATATCCCTTTCCTCCAGGCTAAGTCCGGGGTCTGACCTAGCTTTCATGGAGGGATTAGACCATTTGTTAGGGACCCTCGGAGCATCGGCAGAAGGGGACACCTCGGCGGAGCGCTCCCACGCCCCAGATATGAAGAAGAATCTCTTTTTCCAATCATGATTGGAAGTTTGAGCCACGTGGAGAAGTTTCTTCTCAGACCTTCTCGCTCCTAGATGATAATATCCGGGCTGTTTAGATGAAGAGGTGATATTATAGCAAGCCAAGAATACGTCGGACGAGGGCTCATCAGTGAAAGAATTTTTCCACAAGGAAATGTAACCCAGGATCTTCCTCCAAGAGTTGGGTGGAAGTTGAGAGGGGGAGACGCCCAGAGCCAGTAGAATATCTAAAATGGCAAGGTGGAAGGGAAGTCTGACACCTACTTTGAACATTTTCTCGTAGACTGCAACCTCTCCCTCCTCACCCTCAAAAACCCTCTCAGCCTCAGAGGGAACCCTCATAGTTACCCCAGAGGGCACTCCGTAAATATGCCTCCATATCAGAAGGTCCCTATCCCTAATGGAGGAGATAAAAGACGAGGCATGGGAGGTATCAACCTCATCATCTGTGTCGTCGTCCTTGTCCTCACCCCCTTCACCCTCATCACCTGCAGGAGGACCCTGAGGGAAAGCCACTTGGAAGGCATTGGGGGATAGGGTTGTCACAGGGACAGCCTCAGAGGGGATAGTACCCTCGGCCTCTCGGGGAGGGCTAAGATCAGACGTGTCCCTTCTACCAGACGTCCCGGCACCAGTTGGAGAGAAGGTTCTCTCGTCCATTTCACTTGGTTTGGGAGTGTCGGCCGGACGAGATGACGACCTGCAAGACTCAGAGGGTTCAGATGGTCTTATGGTGGCAAGAGGAATGGGAAAGAGGGGTCGTACCCAATTAGGGTCGGCCCCTCGTCTCCTCTCTTCCTCTTCCTCTATTCATCTGATCTCGGTAAATAGTTTCTCTCTCAAAGATGGGAATTCAGACACTAAGTTGTAAAGCCTCCTAAGCATTAAAGGGAATACCCTACACTTAGAGAAATTATACTAGACTTGGCTAATTCAACTACAAACACTTGGGGGATTGACCAGGTTTGACTTTTGGATCAAACCAAGGAACTAAAACGTTTTTCGTCAAGAATGCCCAAGAACTAACAACCGGAGAAGACACCGGAAAAGGCAATGGGGGAACTCTAAGAAAATGCCGATCTACGACCCTAAAAAATACACTGAAATGCAGACAAAAGAAGGCGAGGGGAGAAAAAGGTTACCTGATGAGGAGAGTACAAGAGCGCTGCGAGGCCTGAAAGATTGAAGGCTGCAAATGGCGAATGGTTCTAGAGAGAGAAAATGGGTAGGCGCAAAGAAGAAGAAGTTGGAGAGAGAGTTTGAAAATTTCTTATATACTTTGGCAATAAATGGGCACATTTGCCAAGAAGGGTATAATCAGGGCACAAAGCCCCATGCAAGTGTGCAGCCGCCCTGCCTTGGGAACTTGAATAGCAATGAGTACCTGCCCATGTGTCACTCATCTAACTGATCATACATGCATCTCATTTAAAACACTATCCCTCAGCCATCTCAGCAGCACCTATGGCTAAGGTCTGGGGGGTGATTGATATACCCGTTTATACCCTCAGCCTGGATGAGATTACCTCCTATACGGACGACCCTACGAGGGGCCGACCCTACACCAGGCCCCAGCTGGCCACCACCAGGTCCAGACGACCCTACGAGGGGACGACCCTCCACCATGATCTAGACGACCCTACGAGGGGCCGACCCTTCCCCAGGATCTGAACGACCCTACGAGGGTACGACCCTTTCCCATGCTCCGGACGACCCTACGAGGGTACGACAGTACGATGCCAGAATCAAGCCAGACTCCCTACCGGAAGAAAATTTTCCCTCGGCCTTGGCTCATAGGCCGAGGGTGACATCATGATAGCGCGTGATTTGTGACACGCGTGGGACAGTGCGCGTCAGGCTCATATGACACGTGGCAGACCGTTATAACAGAATCACACCCTCACGTGAGGGAATATTAAGTCATCATTTGGCATCTACAAGTGTCAACAGGGGATTGGCTAGATCATTATTCACATGCACCATGCTTACTTGGGGGGTACACTACACCCCCAAGACCTATATATACTTGTCACCTACAACCCTACAGGAGATCGATCCAGAAAATTGTAGCCCTAGCTAAAACTCTGCTTGTATACACTGTAGAGAGAGAGAGAGGGTTATGTGCATTGTATCCAAGGCCATTAGTGCCCATACGTAGTGGATCACACACTCACAGTGGATGTAGGCCAAGTTGGCTGAACCACTATACATCATTGTCTTATTTCCTCTTATACTCATCCCTTTCTACATACTTATACACATATACATCTCTATGGCTGCTACTGTTTGAGCTCACTATCACTTATCCGGTGGTGCTAAATCTCAGCATCATCAATGGGTGTGAGGTTTATAGGATCCTCGTTGACGACGGAAGCTCCGCGGATGTTATGTTTTGGTCCTTCTTCAAGAGCCTAGGCCTCAGCAGAGCAAGGTTTGTACCCTATCATCATCCGTTGATCAAATTCAATAGAGATAAGGTCCATCCATTTGGCATATATGAGTTGGATGTACGAATGGTGACGAGTTGCCTAAAAGATTGACCAGGAGGATCAATTTTTTCATAATGGACAAAAACGTCTTCTCGGCCGACAACCTAATTATAGGACGAGTAGCCCTAAAGAAATTTGAGGTCGTGCCTTCAACGGTCCACCAAATGCTAAAATTCCTAACCCCCTATGGGGTAAGGGAAATGCAAGGTGACCAGACCTCGGGAAGAGAATGCTACTTCAACTCGTCGAAAGAGAGAGGCCCATAAGAGGTTAACAACCACATATAACATTGATACACTTGATCCTAGGGATGAAACAAAATTGAAGAAGGGATAGGCCGCGAAAGAGGTATAATCCATCATCCTCGATGAGGATGAACCGGAAAAAACCATCCAAATATGCAAGGCCCTAAAACCCGAGATCAAGGAAGAGATGATAAGATTTTTGAAGAAGAGGTAGAGTGTCTTCGCTTGGAACCATGCAGATATGCCTGGCATCGACCCAGATTGACTTATTATTGAGCGGAGAGATATAGCTCAGGATTTATTTTTGCGCGAGAAAACTAGTGATAGTAAAGGTGCGATACTATATGTTGTCCTTTTTAGCATAAGAATGGATATGTATACTTTTATGCCGAGAGAATTGGATTTAGGGTGTTATAACTGTGAGATTGAAGTTATATTACAGTTTAAAGTTGGTAAAAGTCGGGTGTTATTTTGCGTGGTTAATCATAGGTACAAGGTGTATGGGTTCTCTAGTTAACTACATTCGCTTAAGGAAAATTTGTAGCAATGCAAAGTGTAAATACTTAGGGAGCTAGCCGATACTCGGAGTACTAGGCTTATTTGAATTTCAAGGACAAAATTCCATTGTAAGGGGGGGAAGTATGTAACACCCCGTAGATTCAAGGACTTTAAATTTAATTATTTTTGAGAAAAAATAGGAATTTATTTTATTAGGAGAAATTAAATTCATGATTAGGAAGATTTTTAAATAGAGTATTTATTTAAATTTGGCAAATTGGAATTTAATTATTCAGATTATTTTTGTGTCGTATTTTTGGGTTGAAAAATTTGAGAACATTATAAAGTAATTCGCATGACAATTCTGAGTGTACGATAGAGTTTGAATGGGTCGAAATAGTCAAAAAAGAGTACTCAGGTGTAGTAAATGGGTCTCGGGGCATTTTTAGGCCTTACTAGGGACACATTGGGGTGTTTGGGCCATTTTAATAAATCCCACAAGCTTAATAACGGGATTTGGCCTTATAAACCCCAAGAGTGAGAGGGTGTGGGGGGATATAACTCATTTTAAGAAACCCTAGTTTATGGAGAAGAGATAAGAGAGAAGAGGGAGAGGGTGAGAGACGCTATGGGAGCCAAAATCAAGAACAAGTGTGTGGGTTGATCACCAAATCATCATCTACATCAATGGATTCAGAGCCTACAAACCTTAAGGCAAGTGGTTAAACTTGCTCTTAAATTAATTTGCAGATTTTAATTCATATCATAGTGGCTGTGACAAGCCTTTTTCTGGGTGTGTATTCGTATGAAATTGGGTTTTCAATTGAGGGGTCATTTTGATGAAATATCAAGTGGAATTGATTGGGTTGTGTGATTTTAGAACTTAGAAACTAAATTGTATGTTAAACAAGAGAAATTATTGAGATATCTTGATAGATAAATTGTGAATTGTATGAACAAATTAAACACGGAAAGGAAAATACCTGAACCTGAACTTATGATTAAATGGATAAATTTGTGAGTGATTAAGGTACTAAGGTGTTTAGAACCTATTGGTATACATATTTATCATGGATAAAAGTTGGATGGAGAGTTGAGGTGATGATAAAAGCTTGATTGGTTATTAATGGAGAAACAAAGTCTCGAAAAAGACAAAAACATGATCGACAATCAATCGATGGGTCTGATCGATCGATCGGTGGTCCGTGGTTTTTGGCAGGTCATCTTGTTTATTATGTAAATTAGAATTACTTGAGATTGAATTTTTGGTCTTAATTATTAGTGAAAAATAATTACGGGCTTACTTCCTAACAATTATAGGTATATACAATTGGGTTTTGGGAGGGATAAATGTGGGATACATTTTGGAGGAATTTAGTGAAATAAATTCTAAATATTGTATTTTCGGGCCAAGTGTGTGAGTCCGCGTATATTGGTTGAGTGACGCCAAGAAAATTAATTAATTAATGCATGATTGATTCAATTGCGTCGGGATATTAACTCGGGTGAAATTCAGACTAGTTCTACAAGCGTTTATGTATGAATTTGATCGAGTTAATTTTATTACAGGTGTTAACGCAAAAATTCTCCATCTGCGAGGACCAATCAGAAAAGGACACGTGTCATCCTACATGGCAATATTTGACACCCATGGAGTGTTAGTCGGCACCCGAGGAGAGTTGGTCGGTACCCGAGGAGAGTTAGTCGACACCCGAGGAGAGTTGGTCGTCACCCGAGGAGTATTAGTCGGCACCCGAGGAGAGTTGGTCGGCACCCGAAGAGTGTTGGTCGGCATACCAACCAGGAATATCAAAGGATAACTACGTATTTAATGATCATTAATGTACATTTATATTGCAGATGACAACAGATAGCATACCAAGCAATTAGATTCGTTGAATGTAGACATAATGTATAAATGTCTACATACAATGAATCTCTTTATCCCCCACCACTATAAATACATGTATTCCCTTATCCAAAAGGGGGAGATATCCAGGAGAGAGATTCAAGAGATCCAAGAACCGAGAGACACCATACACAAGATCCATACCTTTTTCTCTCTCTACACCACATTGTGCTATTGTAAATCCCTGGGAATAAAATAACAGTGGACGTAGGCTTTTCCTTATAGCCGAACCACTTTAAAAATCTTTGTCTCTCATGTGCTTGATTGGATTGCTTTTATCTATTTATTTGTGATCATAAAAATGGGATTCGATCCAGTTTTTTGCATCAACAGATTGGCGCCGTCTGTGGGAACGTGTTACAACCATTGTTCTCCATCAAAAGCTAAGTTTTTATTTTCTCTACGTATAATCAATTATATATACATCTTTTGATTCAATCATGATTTTTATGTTTATATACATAAATTAATTGTCCAATTTTTAAGTGCAAAATGTTGCATATCATGATGATTTTTAAATCATAACTGTTAGATTAATTCTTATTTAGAAATCTGAAAAATAGTAGATTTCATTAATCAGAATTGTTTGCTTGATTCTCAAGTTTCAATATTATATCATCAAATAAATATTTGAAATGATTACATATACCAATATATGTGACGGTGGTAAGATTTGATAATTTTCGTTATAAATTTTGTAAAATGTTTGATGTCTATTCAAATTCCCATTATATTTTTAATCAGAGAATGGGAAAAGGTTAAAGACAATGAAAATTTTCCTCATGGAAATCATGACCCAGATCTACTTTCTCTCTCTCCAAGTTTGAGTCTATTTGCATTCATTTTTATGAACTATATTTGGCTCATCTTCCATCTATGTCACTAAAGACAAATTGATTGATTTTTTATATAAATTTGGTAATAATTTCGATCATTCACCATATTTTTATCTCTCCAAATTGGGAATAGGAAGGGATCAATATAAAAAATAATTTTCTCTCACCTGAAAAATCATTACCCACCTCTTGTAAAAGAGGATCAGTAAATAATCATGACCATATCAAGACTCTAGGCACAAATTTGATATGTTGGACCCTCGTTCATCACATCACAAGGTTTCTTTGTCGAAATCACACGATCTAGTGGGTTATATATTTATTCATTTAATTAACATTCTTAAGGCTTAAATTTTACATTGAATGTTATTTTTTGATCTAAAGATTCGATATATTCTGGTCATCCAACCATATATTCTATAATTTGAGATATCCTTAAATGTTGGGCGGCAACATCCATGTTGTTTGTCGGCAGCAGTATAATCTTGGGGTATTAAAAAATGCTAAGCACCCTTGATATTTCTTTAAACACGAGTTCGGCTTGGGGACAAGCAGGGGGCTTAAGTCTTCTTAACTTATGATCATCCAAAAAATATTTTTAAAACCAAGTGATAAATAATTTTCAAACAGCAACTAATACCTGATTAGTTGTTGGAGATTAAATAATTTTACGTCTTATTTATGATGCATATTTGATAATAATTTGTCCATCTCACACACATTTGGCATATTATTAATATTTTTATTTCTCAAGCATATACATATCATATATTGATTGGATGAGTAAATTATTCTCATGACTAATCAATTCAGCCTACACAAATGGTAGAGCAAGATATTAATTTTTACAGGTACAAGATTCAACTCCGACGAATGCTCGAAAATAATCTTACTCTTCTGAAAAATATTATCATAGCTCGGCAGTATGAAATTTCACCTCCGCGAGGAACTATTGATTTTATTCTTGCTATGATATCTGCTCCAGCAAAAATGATTCTATATATCCATTGGGATTCATATTCTATATTCATCTCAATATGGAGCACGGCGAGATACTTATTATCATATTCAGCTCTGAGGAGAACTATAACATTTATTATATTTCACCCCCAACGGATAGTTGGTCGGGGTAATTCTTATTTATATGTAGGCCCAACAAAGTTCTCGGCCATATTCTTATGTTCTGGAAAATATTATTCTTATTCGACATTCTGCAATTATGCCTCGACAAGATACTTATTCAGCTTTAAGGAGAATTACAACATTCGTTCGGATAATTCTTATTTATATTCAGGCCTGACAACGTTCTCGGCCATATTCTTATGTTCTGAAAGATCTTATTCTTGTTCGGCATTATATGATTCTACCTCGACTGATCGGCGAGGCACTTTATTATTTTTAATTATTCTTTATATCTATTTGGATGCATATTCTATTCTTATTTCAGCATGGAGCTCGACAAATATTTATAATCATATATTCAGCTCCAAGGAGGTCTCCAACATTTATATTATCTTATTCCCAACAATCTGTTGGTCAGCGCTGAGGAGGTCTCCAGCATTTATATTATCTTATTCCCAACAATCCCTCGACGCTCCAACATTTATATTATCTTATTCCCAACAATCTGTTGGTCAGCGCCGAGGAGGTATCCAACATTTATATTATCTTATTCCCAACAATCTGTTGAGGAGGTCTCCAGCATTTATTATATCTTATTCCCAACAATCTTTTGGTCATCGCCGAGGAGGTATCCTGCATTTATATTATCTTATTCCCAACAATCTGTTGGTCAGCGCCGAGGAGGTCTCCAACATTTATATTATCTTATTCCCAAAAATCTGTTGAGGAGGTCTCCAGCATTTATATTATCTTATTCCCAACAATCCGTTGGTCAGCTCCGAGGAAGTCTTCATCATTTATTATCAATTACCACCAACTCCGATTGGTAGATAAAATCCAACTCCGGTTGGTATTGGCCGATAAATCTCATTCAAAGTTCACATTCCACAGTTGGGGGCTTCTATTACAGATATATTTGTTCATTTGGTGGCACATTCTTATATCATCATGCAGTCGATCATCAAATTCAACTCCACAAACTCAAACGATCGGGGCCCCGACCAATCATCATTCATGAGTTGTTTTTCTTGCTCAGGAATTACTTTTGATATTGAAGTTCAGGAGGTATATTGAAGTTCAGGAGGTATATTAAAATTCAAGAGGTGTATTCAGAAGTATCAGGACATGATGAAAGAAAGCGATAAGTATTCCACCGAGGAACTCTGTCAGACCAGAAATTAGAAGACAAGTTGGCTATATGGAGGCTATATGTAGATGGCTCATCTTGCACTATAGGCTGTGGGGCAGGGATCGTTTTGAACAGCCCAGACGAGGTTGACATGGAATACGCCCTACGTTTCTAATTCAAAGCTTCTAATAATGAGGTTGAGTATGAGGCCATGATTGCAGGTCTTAATTTGTTAAATACTATGGAGGCACAGCAAGTTATTGTCTTCAGTGATTCTCAATTGATCGTAAACCAAATATTGGGAATATTTGCACCCAAAGGAGAATTGATGATCAAGTATCAAGCAAAGGTGATGGAGTTAGTATCAGAGTTTGTTGCTGTTCAACTGGTAAGAATATCAAGAATGGAGAATGTGAGAGCATACGCCTTGGCCCGATTAGCATCAGCTACTCGTACCGAGCTGCGAAGAACGATACCAATTGAAGTATTAGAAAGTCGGAGCATAGATGAAGACCTGACAATGAATATTATTACCCTTGATTTAGGACCATCTTGGATGGATCCCATCAGAGCATATATTGAGGAGGAAGAATTACCGGAGGATAAGCTCGCTGCCAAGAAATGGATGTTTAAAGCTGCTCGGTATGTACTAATTAATGGTATTTTGTATAGACGAGGAATTATGGAAGGTTTGAAAATATGTGTACATCCCTCTGAGGTGAAAGAATTGATTAAAGAGATCCATGAAGGGTCCTGTGGAGCCCATGTAATAGGTCGGACACTTTTGCAAAAGGTGATGACGCAGAGATACTACTGGCCGACGATGAGAGCTGATTGTATAGATTATGCCAAGAAATGTGACAAGTGCCAACGCTTTTCCTCCATCCGAAGAACTCCACAAACATTGTTGACAACCATCACTTCTCCTTGGCCATTTTCCATGTGGGAATTGATTTGGTTGGACCACTGCCAACGACCCGAGGAAGATTCAAATACCTCGTCATTGCCATCATCACAGACTACGGAACACAATTCGATAACGAGGAGTTTACTGCTTATTGTCATCAGTCAAAAATTTTGAAGGTTCATTCAGTACCAGGTCATCCTCAGAATAATGGACTAACTGAAGTGACGAGCAGAACATTACTAAATGGTTTGAAAAAGAGGCTATGTAAGGCTAATTGGATTAATGAGCTACAGTCAGTATTGTGTGCAACACTACGCGGCCCAGCAATAAAAGCAAACACCGATAGTTTAAACCCACGATCAACTTCGGTTGGTCAGATAGTTCAAAAGAACCAAAAAAATACTCCTTTGGTTAGGAGGTGACACTAGCGTGATCAACTACTGTTGGTAAGATAACTAGTGGACAGTTCGAAAGAACCAAAAAAAATACTCCTTTGGTTAGGAGGTGACACTAGCGTGATCAACTACGGTTGGTAAGATAACTAGTGGACAGTTCGAAAGAACCAAAAAATACTCCTTTGGTTAGGAGGTGACACTAGCGTGATCAACTATGGTTGGTAAGATAACTAGTGGACAGTTCGAAAGAACCAAAAAATACTCCTTTGGTTAGGAGGCGTACACTAGTGTGATCAACTACGGTTGGTAAGATATCTAGTGGACATATAGTTCGAAAGAACCAAATAGTTCGAAAGAACAAAAAATACTCCTTTGGTTAGGAGGTGTACACTAGCGTGGTCAACTACGGTTGGTAAGATAACTAGTAAAAAGTTCTTTGAAAAATAAAATACACCAAGTATGGCTGGTCGGGAATAAAAACCCACTAACTGTAGGTGGTCGACAAGAAGAATTTATTGACCTTAGTTGGTCGGATACATTTTATAAAGACAAAAATTTACCAAGTATGGTTAGTCGGGGATAAACTCTCACTAACTATAATTGGTCGATGAGCACAATTTAACAACCTTGGTTGGTTGGAAAAAATTTAAACATTTTTATACTCATTACTTTATTATTAAGTGATCGAGCAACATTTTTAATACTTGTAATTCTTTTTATTACTAAGTTGGTCGATGAACAACACAATATTGTTATCTTTTTAACAGATACATATGCATAAATGTAAAGTGTTTGATATTTACAAAACAATAGCAATTAAGATTGCGAACAAAAATGAAAGTCTTTCATTAAACTCAAAAAACAAAATACATTGAGAATGAAAATGTATACTAACTATTACATTGAGATTCCTATTCTATTGGTTTCTTTTCCCTCTTCTTTTAAAACAGGTTCCTCACCAGCAGGAGGATCATCCAAAGTATAAGGGGAGTTTATGAAGTTAAGATCTTTCAACATTCTGATATTCATCACAGATGATCTGTCCGAGAAGCACTAGCTCATTCCCGAGAAGCTCTTGCTCGTCCCTGAGAATCACTTGCTCGTCCCCGAGAACCTCTTGCTCATCCCCGAGCAGAGGTAGAAGTCAAAATCAGCATCTACAGCACTGAGATATTTGCTACTACTGTCTCGACCAATAATGAAGAAGAAATTATGTGAAAATGTTTCGAAGTCCACCACTAGCTTGGTACTAATCAGATTGAAGAGTTGGGTTCAAAATCTAGTATGTTACTCGACAAAGTATTCAGAGGACCATAAATCAGAAGAATCAAGCACGTGAAGTTAGCATTCAGTTGCTCGACACAGGAAGCATTTGGTCGGATGGCGAACCAATCAACATACTTGAAGATTATGACAAGCTACAAGTTGCATACTATGGCATGGCTGCATCCAAATTCCCAGGTGTGATACATAGCACACGGAGTTCCTCAAAAGAAAGATTAGCAACCATCGATTAGCCTGCATCATATGTCGTCCAGGAGATAATGCACTTTGTGTTGAACAAATTAAGAAGGTAGATCAAGAATTTCACGAGCACCGAGCAACACTGCAGAATAAATACTCCATCCTTTCAAGTAAACCATCAAGCATGGAGCATTGGGGGCTTCTGTTAACGCAAAAATTCTCCATCTGCGAGGACCAATCAGAAAAGGACACATGTCATCCTACGTGGCAATATTCGACACCCGTGGAGTGTTAGTCGGCACCCGAGGAGAGTTGGTCGGTACCCGAGGAGAGTTAGTCGACACCCGAGGAGAGTTGGTCGACACCCGAGGAGTATTAGTCGGCACCCGAGGAGAGTTGGTCGGCACCCGAAGAGTGTTGGTCGGCATACCAACCAGGAATATCAAAGGATAACTACGTATTTAATGATCATTAATGTACATTTATATTGTAGATGACAACAGATAGCATACCAAGCAATTAGATTCGTTGAATGTAGACATAATGTATAAATGTCTACATACAATGAATCTCTTTATCCCCCACCACTATAAATACATGCATTCCCTTAGCCAAAAGGGGGAGAGATCCAGGAGAGAGATCCAAGAGATCCAAGAACCGAGAGACACCATACACAAGATCCATACCTTTTTCTCTCTCTACACCACATTGTGCTATTGTAAATCCCTGGGAATAAAATAACAGTGGACGTAGGCTTTTCCTTATAGCCGAACCACTTTAAAAATCTTTTTCTCTCATGTGCTTGATTGGATTGCTTTTATCTATTTATCTGTGATCATAAAAATGGGATTCGATCCAGTTTTTTGCATCAACAACAGGGTTATATAATAAATTAAGGAATATTATAAAATAAAAAGGGTGTTGTAAGCACACAAATTTCCAATTGAGTCCATATTGTAGTATTGGCTTAATTCCAGACAAAACCATATGAGTCATAGGATAGAAGTTTTCTCCTATCAAGCCTATGACATTTGAAGAAGTTGAATACATAGCGACCAAGATTTAAAGATCATATCATTGTCGAGTTTAGCGACATGTTTCTACGTCAACAACAATTGGATTCCAAAGTCTCCAAAAGGTATGAATGCATTTAATATATACAGGGAGACTTGGAAAATTTTTATGGGTGTAATTTTATCTAAACATCCTTTTATTTTCAGAAAATATTTTTAGAACTTTGTATAAAAGTTTTTGGGATTAAAATAAAAAATTAGATTTTTTGAAATTTCGTTCGAAGTGTCATTCGAGCGAGATTATCGTTCGAACGAGTTTCCAATGACATCTGTCAATTTTTCCCTGACTTATCGTTTAAAGTTTCGTTCAAACGAACTCTTTCTAACGAGTTTTCCAACGAATTTTTGGCATGTTTTTCCCTCATAATATTGTTCAAATTATGTCGTTCTGAAAAAAATACCACTTAAGTCTGTTAATTCAAGATTAAACTATTTAAATAGCTCCGAAGAATTTGTTGAAGAAACTATTTAGTAAAAACAAATTTCTTAACACAAAATGTGTTTAAAATAGTATGGACAAGTTATTTAAGGTATAGCTTTACCAGTTTTGAAAACCAATACTTATAAAGAAATTAAATCAACACAACCTCAAGAAAGGGATGAGAGGAAGAGGAAGCATACAACTACAATTTTTAACATGGTAAAACCCCACCCAATCTAGGAAATATCCACGGAGGTCTCTACACCTCAAAAGTAAAAAACCATTAAAATAGAGTAACATGGTACAAACTATTTAACAATCCACAATCAAGCCTAATCTAAGTTCATAAATTATACCAACTCCTCGGGCGTCTTCTGACTTTTCCCAAGACTCTGATGTTTTTGATGTTCTCTCAACTTTGTATCTCCACTCCTTTTAGCTTTGCAACACTCCTTCAAGCTTTACATCGACACAGATGTTCAGAATCTCTCTACCAACACCTTTTAGTGTTGTAGTGTGAAAGTGTTAGTAGTGATGTGATCTAAATCCCATACATGAAACCTACACACACTTATTACAAAACAAATGATTATCAAATTACAAACAAATTCTAAAATGCAAAGAAGACTTCTAAAATCAGTTTGATCGAAACTCGGACTTTGGACCTTTCAATTTGTCCACAGATCAAGAGGGAATCTTGCTATATAAAAGATCCAAGATCCTAAACACTTTCGTTATTCGAAAATATTTACAAATATTTCACAAAATGTAAAATAATTGAAAGTGTAAATCCCCGATCAAGATCTTAACTAAATTTAAGTCCAAGTACTCTCCAAAACTGAAATCAAAAATAAATTTACTGGTTTAGGGTTTGAAATAAACATAAAGGTTTAAAATAACCAACAAAAAATGAGATTTCTTGAAAGAAGAAATCAAAACCAGCGAGATAAAACGTGAAGTGCATCACATACTCACAAATCTCAGATATTTATGAAAGAAAATGATATTTGGAAAATGTGACTTGGTTGGACAAGAGATTAAGAACAAGAGAGGATGGATCTTCTCAAATCTAGAACTAACTCAACTCTCAGAACTATTTTCAGGTGGGATTTGACCGGAGTTAGGTTATGGTTTTTGTTTTCACTTTCTCTCTCTCTTCTCTATTTTTTTTTCTCTCAAAAATTGAGGTGAACAAAAGTTGTAAATGAAAGGACGAAGTCTCCTTTTATACAAGGAAGAGAAGGATCTAGAAAGTCTCAGGTTAATGGACGATCAAGATTTGATCGAAGGAAATCTAATGGCTACTAAAGCACCCCATTTATAAAAGCTTTGATTGGTTTAAAATGTTAACACATGGATCAAGTAAGAACGCATGCAGGCCATGGATTAAAATGATCCAAGGGTTCTCAATTATTCTTAGGTATGAGAGTGTAAAGAAACACAGATCCATCTGTTGTAAGTCCAACATGTGTAAGGCTAAGATGACTTAAAAATGCGTGTTTTTATTCTTTCAGAAATACAAATTTTACCCACAATATTATCTAGCGCTTTCGGTTTCTACCAAAGTTAAGTTTTAACAGCTTTTACTAATTACAAAATAGCCCATAACATTTGTAAAAACCAATTTTCAATTTCTAACAATTGTTTAAAAAATTCTAGAAATTATTTAAAATATCCCACGGACCCATATTATGAAGAATGCAACACTTGAATGAAATCCTAGTTGAGGTGTTGGTGTTCTACCTTTAGGAAATTTGAGGAATTTAAATGAAGAGTCTGAAGGCTTTTTGGTCAAACTAGGATATGACTCAATTTTGTCAATATTTCCAAAGTAGATAAGAACCTATATATTATAAGCTCAAATGAGTCAAAGATATAGGGTGCTTCAATGTATCCCTTTGGAAATATAAGACAAAATCTCCTTTGAGTCATTGAGGAATCGTAGGGATACAAAAGAAATAAGAAAAACATATTCCTGCGCAAAATTATATCTACCCAATATCATAGAAAAAGAAAATTACATAACTCAACTATTTACAGACCAATACCCTATCAAAATTTTATTGTAAATGAAGGTACTGATTCCTGAAAATAAGATAACTAAGATCAATCTTTTTAGTTGAGAATACAACAAGAATGCCCAAGTATACTCAAATTTCTCCCCCAATTTGTCTTAAATGGACAAAGGGCAAAGAAAACAAGTATGAAAAAATAAATCATTATTCTGCCATAACCATACCAATAGATTTGGGCAAGGATTCAAATCAAAGCTAATCCAATGGTTTAGTAAATAATTTAGCTAATTGTAATCCAATAGGTAGGTAGTTAATTTCTAACTCCTTAGATTCAACTAACTCGCATATGAAATGAAATCTGATTTTAATATGTTTGGTACGAGAGTGTTGAACTGGATTTTTTGAAATATTGATCGTGATTTGATTGTAAAAATAGAGATGTAACTTATCTTCAGTTATACGGTAAAGTTTCAGCATTTGTTTTAGCCAAAGAAATTGAGCACCACAACTTCCTGTGGTAATATATTCGGATTCGCCAGTAGACAAGGAAGTGCAATTTTGTTTCTTATTACTCCATCCTACCAAATTGTTACCAATGTAGTAACACGCCCTTGAAGTACTCTTACTAATTTCATAACAACAAGCCCAATTAGCATCGGTGTAACCTACTATAGTAGTAGAAGTTTCTTTAGTGTACCGAAGTTCTAAGTTTAGAGTGACTTTAATGTATTTGATAATTCTTTAAACGCATAATAGATGACTCTCTTTAGGATTGTTTTGATATTGGGCTCACACGCAAACATAGTACATGATATCATGATGGGAGGCAGTAAGGTAAAGTAAGCTTCTTATCATACTATGGTATAAGGTTAAGTCGATGGATTTACAATTCTCATCTTTAGAAAGTTTGACAGAACTACTCATAGGAGTCCGAGCTTCTTTTCTTGTTTCTAGGCCAGACTTCTTGACAATCTCTAAAGCGTATTTGGATTGCGATACAAATAAGCCATCTGAATTTTGCTTAACTTGGAGTCTTACGAAGAATTGTAACTCACCCATAAGTGACATATGGAATTTTTTATGCATAATGTCTGAGAAGGACTTAACTTCTAAAGGAGAGGTGGATACAAAATGATATCTTATATATATACTTGGGCTATGGTAATGTTTCTATCAAAATGTTTGACAAAAAGAGTTTGATCATTTCCTCCTTGTTTAAAACCATTGCTTAGAACGAAGGTATATAAATGTTCGTACCAAGTTCTAGGAGCTTATTTTAACCCATAAAGAGCTTTTTTAAGCCGGTAGACATAATTTGGATGATGAGGGTCAATGAACCCTTTGGGTTATTCTATGTAGGTCTCCTCAATCAATATGCCATTAAGGAAAGCGGATTTAACATCCATTTTATATAGTGTGAAATGCAAATGATAAGCTATTACAAAAAGTAAGCGAATAGACTCTAGGCGAGTGACAGGTGCAAAGGTTTTTTCAAAGTCTATTCCTTCAATCTGAGAGTACATCTGGGAAACTAATCTAGATTTATTTCGAATAATCATTCCAAATTCATCTGTTTTATTTTTAAAAATCTAACGTGTGTCGATAATACTTTTATTTTTAGGCCGGGGTTCGAGATACCGTATATCATGTATGGCATTTTGGAGAAATTCCTCTTGCATATAGCTTATCCACAATGGGTCATTCAATGCTTAATTAACATTCTTTGGTTATATAAGAGAAACAAAGCATTCATAATGAGAAAGGGTACGTAATTGAGATATTTTACGAACTGGCTCAGTAGGATTACCAACTACACTATCTAAAGGATGATCTTTGGAAACCCAATTAGGTACTTCAGGGGTCTCAGTTGGTAAGGATTCATCTATTTCTGGAGAGTCGTAATTTAAAATGTTTTCTGATTCATCCACTATAGCTGTTTTTTTTATCTTACTTACTACATTAGTGTCACTTAGAACCACATTAATGGATTCCATCATAGTTTTGGTATAAAGATTGTAGACATCGTAGGCTCTATTATTTGGAGAATATCCTAAGAAAATAGATTTATCTTCGGTTTCAAATTTAGACAAATGTTCTCTGTTTATAGACATAACAGGTTCTAGAAAAGGTTCTAAAGTATTTTAGGTTAGGTTTCTTCCCATACCACAACTCATAGGATGATTATTTGTTATTTTTCGTTAAGTAAACTCGATTAATTATATGATAGGTTGTATGAATGGATTCTACCCAGAAATATTTAGGTAGGTTCTTCGCATGAATCATCACATGGGCCATTTCTTAAAGAGTGCGATTTTTACGCTTAGCAATTCTATTTTGTTGAGGTGTCTTTGGGGCACTAAATTCATGCTTGTAACCATTATAGTCATAGTATTCGATGACACCTGAATCTATTAATTCTCCACCTCTATCACTATGAATTCTATCTACTTGGGAATCCTTTTCATTTTTTAAACGAACTAAGACTTTCAAAAACTTACGTAAAGTTCTGAATTGTGTTTTAAAAAAGAAACCTAGGTAAATCGAGTGAAGTCATCAACCATAACTAAGATATAACTGTTTTCACAAAGACTAACAGTACGAGAAGTACCCATTAGGTCCATATGGATGAGTTCTAGAGGTTTAGTGGATATAACTTATTTAACTTTCATGTGGGGAGCCTTAAAAAAATTTCCTTCTTGATAAGGACCACATATGATGTTTGAAATTGGTTTGATCTTAGGAAAACCTCTAAAAATATCTTAGGATCACAATTTACTAAGACTATCATAATTAATGTGACCCAACCTATTATGTCATATCGCATTGTCATCCATTCTAGCAATGTTACAAACCTCTGTACTTGGATTGACTGTGTAGAAGTTATCTGGAGTATGGAGTCCTGTAATAATGCAATCACCTTTTTCATTTAAAATTTTGCATTTGT
Organism: Sambucus nigra; assembly: GCA_949130495.1. NCBI lineage: Eukaryota > Viridiplantae > Streptophyta > Magnoliopsida > Dipsacales > Adoxaceae > Sambucus > Sambucus nigra. Next base: position 168,355,719 of record OX422223.1, read on the forward strand.
TCTTTGAAAGGTGATAGTATGGCCGGAGTCACAAAATGTGACATACTTAGTAAATTGCCTTTAAGACATTTTACCAAGATAACATCCTCAAGAATATGTAATCCTTCTTCATGGAGTGTTCTTTTACCAATGATCTTGGTTGATACACTATCTCCAAACAAGACTTTTCCTCCGGAGAAGTTTGTTTTGTTTGAAAGTTTGGAATCATCCCCGATCATATGTTTGGAACATCTCGAGTCCAAATACCATCCAAATGCCTTGTGTTCAGCTTTAAAGCATTGATCACAATGTTGCATTTCAACTGGGGTAATATATCATCTTTTCTTAACCAAATTTCTCTAATTTTCAATTTGCGCTTATTAGCTCGTATTTGATAAAACTTGTGAGATTTTGTCTTTTCTTTAAAATATTTTTGCGCATGTTTATGAGTATTATAGATAGTTTGAGTAATTAGTTTAGAAAAGAATCTAGGATTACTTCTTGTTCACAGTCTTTTAGTATTAGTGCTTCTCTTTCTATTTCGACAGTTAGAATTCTTATTTGGCTATCTAGGAAGGACATAGTTGTTTCGGCTTCTCCCAGAATAGTTGAAGTTATGGTAAATAGAAGATTTATAGACTGGATTACATAGACGTTTGGAATATAAAGCATCAAGGGAATGTCCATAAACATCACAATAGGAGCATTAAAGATGGCACGTAGAAATTATAACCTTAAAGTCTTGTCTAGGTTTTGAGATCTAGTCTTGTTCCTAGGTGGAACAGGATGAAATGATTAATTAGCTTGTCGAATAGGGGGCAAACGTATTTAGCCTTATGTTCAACATTATGCTTAGAGTTACTTGATTCACCAATGTCCAACTTTTGTTGTTTTAAGTTAAAATCATTTTTCAAATTTTGAAAATGTGGACAAGTTTCAACAGGTCTTTTGCTATGAGAGACAAACTTGATAGGTTCAAAAGTTTTTGTTTTCTTGAAATTGTTGGGACAAAAGCCTATTCCAGTTCTGTCATCAGAATTGGTCTTACTTTCAGCAACACGGTCTTCAAAACATTTAGAGTTATTTTCAAATTTAGCAAAATTTTTGAAGACTGTTGATGTCTTTTCTTTTGTTTGTTCCAATTCTAATAACGTTCCTTTGTATTTCATTTCCATAATTTCATTTGTGTCAGACAATTCTTTTAGTTTTTGTTCAAAAATTTTAGTTTCATCCTCATGAGTTAGACATTGAGAAGTGTACTCTTCAGCATTTTGTTTGATCATATGACTTAAGGTTTATATCTTGTGCGTAAGATCATTGACAATCTTTTCAAGTCCAGTGCTTTTCATGATATTTTATGTGTACAGTGTGTGAATGTCAGGAAGGTCTTCATTGTCGGAGTCACTAAGTGTGCAGTGTCCCCAAGCGGTTCATTTTTAGGACTCACACACCCATTAACATCCACAATAGAGCGTTCCATTTAACTCACACACACCACATTTGAATCATTATTAGCATTCTCAAGTAAGAAAGTAGACAAATCAGTAGGAATATCATCATTTAACATAGCATGACCAGGTTCCTTATCATCAGTGTATATGATTTTAGCAAATAAGGACATACAAGGGTCATAAGAGTTAGATGAATCAAGTTCATCATTTTCAAATCCACTTGAGTCATCCCAAGTCTTGCATAGATGTTTGTGAATTTTGTCTAAGTTAATTCTACAGTCACTATCCATGTGTCTAAAGTTTCCACATCTATAAAATTCAACATTTTTAAGGTCACTCTCATGTCTCTTGTGACTATCATTCTGGTGATTTTATTGTCTTCTCTCATGAGGCCTATTATTAGATTGGTATGGATAAGTAGGTTTGTCTTGTGTTTTTGCTATTTTATTTTGTAAGTTCACAATTTTCTTAAACCGTTTAGACGTTAAGGCAATCTGAATATCCAGACTATCTAAATTACAGTCCTCATCAGAGTTTAAGTTAATGTAATGTATACTAAGTTCAGGTCTGGTCAACTTAGATGAAAAAATAAGATTAGAACTAGCTTGTCCCTTTTGGGATAGGGTTAATTGTTTCTTAAATTCTAATTACATTCCCATAGTTCTCAATTTTCTACTAAGGAGTTCAGGTGTGAGATTTTGATCATCCATCTCCTCAATTGCATATCTCTTATTATCAAATTTTCGTGGAAGTGATCTTAGTATTTTAGGGACAATTTCCTTTCTATCATATACAATCCCATTGGCATGCAGCTTAGTCACTATGTCTGTCAACCTAATGTAGAAGTATCAAATGACTCAGTCTCAGTCATGACTAAAGTGTTGTACTACTGGAATAACATTTGGGTTTTAGTATCTTTAACACGTGTGTCTCCTTCATGTGGAGTCATTAGGGTGTCCCATGCTTCCTTAGAGGTAGTACAGAATAATATCCTCTTAAATTCGTGTTCATTGATAGAAATGAATATGGAATTTTTGCCTTTGTAATTGTTAAGGGAAGTCTTTTTGTCCTCTTTAGTGAATTCTTTTAGTAACTTTCTAATCCTCACAGTAATTCCTTCAGCGGCTGGTTAAGTAGGAAAAGTATAACCATTTTCAATAGCATCCTAGACACCATCTCCCAATGTCCTTTTGATGAAATCAACCATTATCACTTTCCAGTAAGGGGAAGTTGGTTCCTTCAAAGAAAGGGAGCCTGGACAGGTTACCTAATCTCTCAAATTTCTCCTCCATTGTTTGTTTTGAGAAAATAATTTTAGAAACTCAAGATCTAAATAATTTGAAAAGCCAAAGCTTTGATACCAATTGAAAAATTACCACTTAAGTCGTTTAATTCAAGATTAAACTATCTAAATGGTTCCAAACAGTTTGTTGAAGACACTCTTTAGTGAAAACAAATTTCTTAACAGAAGATGTGTTTAAAATGGTATGAACGAGTTATTTAAGGTATAGGTTTACCATTTTTGAAAACAAAACTTATAAAAAAAATTAAATCAACACAGCCTCAAGAAAGGAATGAGAGGGAGAGGAAGCATACATGTAGAATTTTTAACGTGGTAAAACCCCACCCAATTGAGGAAATATCCACTGAGGTATCTACACCTCAAAAGCAAAAAATGATTAAAATAGAGTAACATGGTACAAACTATTTAACAATCAAGAAACACAATCAAGCCTAATCTAAGTTCATAAATTATACCAACTCCTTTGGCATTTTCTGACTTCTCCCAAGGCTCTGATGTTGTTGATGTTCTCTCAGCTTTGTAACTCCACTCCTTTTAGCTTTGTAACACTCCTTCAAGATTTATGCCAACTCAAATGTTCAGAATCTCTCTACCAACACCTTTTAGTGTTGTAGTGTGAACGTGCAAGTGGTGATGTGCTATAAATCACATGCATGCAACCCACACACACTTATTAGAGACCAAATGATTATCAAATTACAAATAGATTCTAAAATGCAAAGAGTTTTTCTAAAATTAGTTTGATCGAAACCTAGACTTTGGACCTTTCAATTTATCCACAGAGCAAGAGGGAATCTTCCTATATAAAAGAGCCAAGATCCTAAACACTTTCATTATTCGAAAATATTTACAATTTTTTCACAAAATGTGAAATAATTGAAAGTGTAAATCCCAAACCAAGATCTTAACTGCATTTAAGTCCAAGTACTCTAAAAATCTAAAATCAGAAATAATTTTTTTGGTTTAGGGTTTAAAAGAAACATAACAGTTTAAAATAACCAACAAAAATAGAGATTTCTCAAAAGAAGAAATCAAAACCAGCGAGATAAAATGTGATGTGTATCACAGACTCACAAATCTCAGATTTTTATGAAAGAAAATGAGATATGGAAAATGTGACTTGGTTGGACAAGAGATTAAGAACGAGAGGATGGATCTTATCAAATCTATAACTAACTCAACTCTTAGAACTATTTTCAGGTGAGATTTGGATGGAGTTAGGTTAGGGTTTTTGTTTTCTCTCTCTTTTTATTTCTCTCTCTCTCTCTCTCTCTCTCTCTCTCTCTCTCTCTTTATCTCTTCTATCTTTTTTTCTCTAAAAAATTGAGGTACAAAAAAGTTGAAAATGAAAAGATGAAGTCTCATTTTATACGAGGAAGAGAAGGACCTGGAAGGTCTGAGGTAAATGGACGATCAAGATTTGATCGAAGGAAATCTAATGTCTACTAAAGCACCGCATTTATAAAAGCTTTGATTTGTTTAAAATGTTAACACATGTATTAAGTAAGAACCCATGCAGGCCATAGATTAAAATGATCCAAGGGTTCTCAACAATTCTCAAGTATGAGAGTGTAAAGAAACACATATCCAACCATTGTAAGTCCAACACGTGTAAGACTAAGATGACTTAAAAACGTGTGTTTTTGTTCTTTCATAAATACAAAATTTACCCACAATATTATCTAGAACTTTCGGTTTCTACCCAAGTCAAGTTTTAACAGCTTTTACTAATTACAAAATAGGCCACAACATTTGTAAAAACTAATTTTAAATTTATAAAAATTGATTAAAAACCCTAGAAATATTTAAAATATCCCAAAAATTATGGATAAATTATTTTAATGGGATTTAATTCTCACACACACATATTATGAATATTGAAACACCTGAATGCAATCCTAGGTGAGGTGTTGATGTTGTACCTTTATGAACAATTTGAGGAGTTCGAATGAAGAGTCCGAAGGTTTTTTGGTCAAACTAGGATGTGACTCAATTTTTTCACTATTTCCAAACTAGATAAGCACTTATATAGTATATACTCAAGTGAGTCAAAGATATAGGGTGCTTCTCATTCGAACGACCTGTGCCGGAAAACTTAAATTTTTGGCAGTTTCATTTTTAACCACCCATGTTTTCCATATGTCCCACTAACTTACTTTAGTGCAGGAATAAGCATTTTCAATGCAACTTTTTGAGACTTTCCTCTTCTCTAGGGATCAAAATTGTTAATCCAAAAAGTTCATTTTGTCTTCTTCAAGTTGAATGAGTTAATTTCTTTAAGACACAAAAAATACACAGCCATAGATTAGTTTATCCAAGTTTATATATATATATATATATATATATATATATATATATATATATATATATATATATATATCTTACTTAGAGTGTTTGGCACCGGGTTAATATCTCCCCCATCAAAGAGAAATTTTGGGTTTATTCTCACCCACAAAGGAGAAGAACTTATGTTTGTTGCGGCTTTCTCACATTGTGAAAGGAACTATGTGTGGTTGATGTTTGATGTTCTTCGATTGGTGGACACTCAGACTGCGATGGACGTGGTGGTTATTTGCTAGATGGAGGTAGTTGCAAGAAGTAGTGTCGAGACTTGAAAGGGTTCACGTCGAGTGTAGTAAGTCTTACTATCTTGTAATTGTAAATCCATATCTAGTGAATTTGTTAGGCAAGGGACATCCAAGGTTTTTCCCATTTGGGTTTTCCTCGTATATCGTCGTCTAGTGAGATTGCTTACTTTATTTTTCTGATACTCACCTAGAACACATGATTAGGTAAAAAGATATAATTTGGTTTAATTTGCAATCTTTCTTAATTTGGTGCTAATATATGTTTGTGTGAATTTAAGTTAATTTAATTCAAGTCAGCACAATTTAATTGGATAAAATTTGTATTAATTTAGTTCGACCTATATTGGAAAATGAATTAATTATTGTTAAGCAAATTTTAGGACTTGGGCTGAATTAATTGTATTTAAGTAAAAATTAATTTGTTGACTATTTTAATTTCACTCCTTGTTTAGTCTAATTTTAATTTGCAAAAAATTAAAATTTGAAGTTTGTTTTTGATTTAAATTTGAATTGAAATTTTAGTTGGCAATTTTTTATTGGACCATCTCATTAATTTTAGTGAAGTTTAAAATTTAAAAAGAAAGAAATTTAAAATTGGGGGCATATATTCCAACATGCGATATCAGACCAAGAAAGCTAATTTATTGCGTTAAGATCCGTTTATAATTTTTTGGTTTAAAATGGAATTTTTCCCTTTTTGAAAATTTCTAGTTTTTTATGGTTCCAATTATGCGTATTGGAAAGCATGTATGAAATTGTAACTAAAGTCCATAGATGAGAGGGTTTGGCAGTCAATCGTTACCGGGTGGTCCCCACCTACATGTTTAGTAGAAAATGAGCGTGTCCCAAAACCCATTGTGAGATGGAGTGAGAGTGAATTGTAATTAACTAACTTTAATTCCCGAATGCTTTATTTAGTGCAGTCATACCGGATGAATTCCAATGTATCATGACATGTGAAACCGCTAAAGAATCTTGGGATATATTACAACTCACTCACGAGGGAACTATTGTCATAAAAGCTTCGAAAAATCAAAACCTCACCACTCAATTTGAGACCATAAATATGCTTAAAATTAAACTTTTGATGAATTTTATGCTAGACTTTGAGATATAGTTAATTCATCATTTCATTTTGGAGAGAAAATACCCGACGACCAAGTAGTAAAGAAAATTTTCAGGTCCACCTAATAGGTTTATTCCTAAAATGACCATTTTAAATTCTTTACCCACTTTAGCCTCTACGAAACTAGAAGAGCTCGTAGGTGATCTACGAACCTATGAATTTTATATGTTTCCCTCCAAAAATGAAAAGATGGTGGATAAGGTCATCGCTTTGAAAGACCGGAAGGAGGAAAAGGTAGTTTCGGATGATGAGAGTGATTTTGACTTGGAATAAATGGAAATGTTTTCTAGGAAATTTAGATAATTTCTTAAGATTAACAAAGATAAGCTTAAAATGAATACAAGAAATTTGATAAATCCAAGTATAACAAGCCCGAAAAGATCCCTAAAACACAAAATGAAAATCTTAATACGGACGAGTCAAATCGGTGTTTTGGTTATGAAGGGTATGTCCATAGGGTTTTTTAATGTCCGACTCAACTAAGGAGAGAAGGCAAGCAACCTAGTTCATACAATCCCACACTTATTAATAGTAATAAGGAATAGGAACCCGAATCCCCCATCGAGCACAATTTTATCGTGTTCATGGAAAGTCATGTGAGAATTAATAATGAATCTTTCCATGAAGATATACATTTACATGATTCTTCCGAGGCCTTTGTTTGTGAATCTCAAAGTTTTGATGGTTGTGAGAGTGGAGAAGAAAGAGAGAGTGAAAATGATGAAGAGGTTAATGTGAGTGAACTTCAAGTATCCTTTAAAGAACTGTATACCAAATAAATTAAATTAAAAAGGGCTAATTTGAAGTTAGAATCTAGTTTGAGAGAGAGTGAAGAGGTCATAAATGAGAGTGCCTTAGCGGAAGACCTTAGGACACGTGAGAAAGTTCTTCGAGAGAAGCTTGAATATGTAGAAGGCGATAGAGATAGCCTAAGAGGTTTGATGGAATCAATTAAAAAATAGCTTCTCATGTTTGAAGAGAGAAAGGTTTTGTTAGAGTCTTGAATTTTAGAATTATAAGAAAAATTGAAAGACTCTAGTAAGGTCAAATTTGAATTGAAATGTAGGTCCGCTAAATTGGAAAAAATATTAGGAACCCTCCAAGTCAAAAATTACACTTGTGGTTTAGGCTTCGATTCTTGTAATGATTCCACTAATAAAGCTAAAACCAATATTTTGAGAGAATCACCTATGAACACTTCTAAAGATCAATCCTTAGTACTACTTTTCGACGTGTCTTTACTTGCTCACATTATGGTCGAAAAGGTCATCTTAGGAACTTCTGTTTTGATCTCAAAAAGGATCCTAGAAAATCCAAGAGTAAGGTAATCGTGCTAGCCAAGATCACCCTATCCCGATATTATCACTCTTCACTAGTTTAGATTAGGAGATTCGATTTGGTAGCCTTACAAAACTGGATTTTTGATTTTGATTTACTTGCACGTGATACCTCCTTTGCAAAATCTAAAGGTTGAATATTTTAAGTTTTGTTTACATACTCTAGCGTTTTGTGATTCATGATAAGTTTATGCTAGTTATATGCGTGTTTGTCATTTTCTAGTCTATGCTCCATGTTTTATCACATGCTAGAATTATGATTTGTGTATATCTTTTGTATTTATTGGTATTGGTTTTGTGTCTTATTGAGAAAAATACAAAAAGATTTTTATTTTTTATTTTGAGTTGCTTTTTATTTTTGTTTGATAAAAATTTGGAAAAACTCAAAAATATTTTATTGGTGTGTATTTTAGTTTGACACACTTTATGTGGTATATACTTGTGTTTAAATACTTTTCCTTTCCGCCTCCATGTGGCTAGAACTTTAGGTTAAGATTTTCAATCCTTAAAATGTTCTTTATCATGGTTGCATGGAGTAGTTGAATTTTGTGTTGATTAATGAATTCTATTTTTATATGCCTCTATTCACGCATGCACGATCTCATTTTAATTTTAAACATCACACATATATTTGAGCTAAGTGAGATGGTCTCTTACCAATTTAGTCATCTACATGTTCCTATGACTAAGGAAGTTTTGTGCATATAATAACAGTTTCCTGGATGTAAAAATCAGAAAAATATGTTTATCCGACAGAAATGTTTTATTAATGGAATCGGGCTACCAAAAGAAAAATTACTTTGTGTGAAAATCCACCATTGAATATTTGGCCTTAAAAATTGTGGCATTAAAAAAAATATTAGCCAAGGCTAAAAGAGTTTAGTTAATATGTTCAAAAGAAAAAGAAAAAGAAATATTATGAGAAGTTTGGTTGGATGTATTAATGGGTTTGCACAATGACTTTGTATCCTAGTTATACTTTTAATGTCATTACTCTATTGGTTTATAGAATCATCAAAATTCTAAGCTTGTGTGCATTATGTATGTTTGATCATTGAGTCAATATAAATTTTTGCAATCAAATGGGAACTCCGTGAACATGTTTTAGGTGATTGGGTTAATATTCCTTTAGTCTCTAGTTCACACCCCTTCACTTACATTTACCAAATGTATTTGGACATATTTTTGCCATACGAGTGTGAAAAGCTATATGTATTTTATATCGCGAGTGGTGTTTATACCTATGTATATGTACGTGTGCGTTAGTGATATTCATTGTGTATATATATATATGGTATTTTTTTTTTGTTTTTGAGTCTTTTCCTTGCTTGATAGTCCATATTTTCCTTGAATTTATAAATGGCGTCTATTTTGTTGCAAATTTGGGTCGACATCCCATGCTTATGGTTAATACATTCTAGTTGGTATCATTTTTTTCATCGGATCATAATTAGTATCATTTATTATTTTTTGGATTAGTTGCATTACATTGTTGCCATATTCTTTATTGCTCCCGTTTTTGCACCTTACATGTTTAACTTATTTCTTCTAATTTAGCCTTTAGGGGGAGAAATGGTATTTGCCTTAATTAGAGGGAGAAATAATTTAGTTTTAAATTCTTTAAACTTTGTATATTCCTAAACAAAAAGGCGGAGAAGTGGTATCTAATCTTTTATAGTTTGGGGAGATTTAACTTAGAGGGAGATGTCTTTCTAGGTAGATTTTCGTTAGATAAAGTGGGAGAATTAACCTAGGGGGGTTATTTATTAACATTGCATTTAATATTGTTATATTCTCTATTCATTTGATATTTTGTTAAGTGTGAAGGATTTTATCTTAAGCGGCATCTTGAAAGCGACAAAATGGTTTATCATTGGGTCGAGTCATAGCGTCTGTATTTTTATTTCTTTTTTGGTGGGATGTTGTGTCTAGACGAGCTTGACGTCCCTTTAGGATTTTTGGTTCGATTTTGTTCCGGAATAGCCAAAGGGGAGATTTGTAAGGACACGAATTTTCAATTGAGTCCATATTGTAGTATTGGCTTAATTACAGACAAAACCATTTGAGTCATATGATAGAAGTTTTCTCCGATCAAGCCTATGACATTTGAAGAAGTTGAAGATGTAGCGGCCAAGATTTAAAGTTCACATCATTACCGAGTTTAGTGCCATGTTTCTACGTCAACAATAAATGGATTCCAAAGTTTCCGAAAGGTATGAATGCATTTAATATATATATGGAGACTTGGAATATTTTTATGGGTGTAAATTTTATCTAAACATCCTTTTATTTTCAGAAAATATTTTTAGAACTTTTTATAAAAGTTTTTGGGCTTAAAATGAAAAATTGGATTTTCTAAAATTTCATTCGAAGTGTCTTTCGAACGAGTTTCCAACAACATCTTTCAATTTTCCCTGACTTGTCATTCGAAGTTTCGTTCAAGCGAACTCGTTCGAATGAGTTTTCCAATGATTTTTTGGCCTTTTTTTCCCTTATAATATCGTTCTAACTATTTCGTTCGAACGACTTGGGCGAGAAAACTTAAGTTTTTGGCAGTTTAGTTTTTAACCACCTATGTTTCCCACTTGTCCCACTAACTTTACCAGCCTTACTTTAGTGCGGGAACAAACCTTTTCAACACAAAGTTTTGAGACTTTCCTCTTCCCTAGGGAGCAAAATTGTTTATCCAGAAAGTTCATTTTGTGTTCTTCAAAATTGAATGAGTTAATTTCTTCAAGGCACAAAAAATACACACCCATAGATTAGTTTATCCAAGTTTCTAGTTTTATATATATATATATATATATATATATATATATACTAGGGTATGTTCGTGCCTGAAGGCACACTGATAATTTTGAAAAGCATAAAGTCGTGTATAATATATAAAATAAATATTTTATATGTTAGAATTGTAAATTTTCAAAGTATAGAATCAGGTAAATTTAAGACAAACATTTTTTTCCCAACACAAATGTATAAATGTTCTAAAGTATGCCCGTGCCTAATAGCACAACGAAAATTTACAAAGTGCGTAATAGCAAAATTTACAAAGATAAAGGGATGGGTAGGAAGCGTTTCTCGAAAATAAGTGAATAAATTTTACATTACATCTACAACAAATGTAACTTACACAATATATATCAAATATCATTTACGGTTCTACACATGACACCAAAGTCCGCAATTACACCCTATTTTTATAAGTGGAGAAACTTTGTTCATAGCACCAATGTAGTTGAAGATGTCCCCCACATCCCAGAACCAAACGGCATCATCTTTGTGTTCCAATTCAGCCTTCCCTACAGCCTTTTTCGCAGCCCAGATGGCATCATCCACTTGAAAAGCTTGTCTCGAATAAACCAAAACTCACTAATGTATCATAACTGCGCGGCAACTGAATTAGATAGGGACACCTCTGTTAACATAACATTTGTTCTTGCATAGTTTATATAGTAGAAAATAAACAATCAAAGCAATCCCAAGAAACTACAAAAAAAAATATTTGAAAAAAATTAAGAGAAAGCTTTTGGCATTTGTATTAACAATTCAAGATTTTGGCCAAAGCTTATTTATTGGAATTGCAAATGTTATAGATTAGATTAACCCCATATAGTAGCTGCTGCTCTTTTCTTATGGTTGCCCCTTTAAACTGCAAATGTTTGCACATGGGTAATAAAAATAACCCCTGCCCACCTATAATCCCTTTCACATTTTTAAAGCATATGCAACTCTGAAGAGACAACTGTAAAAATAGCCCCTGCCCACCTATAACAAAATTAGTATGCTATTCCCTAGAGCAGCAAGATAAGAGAGCTTTTAACATAAAAAACTTTCTATGCTATACTATGAAGATACAATTTATGTACACAAAATAACATACAATTTATGCACACAAAATAACATAAAAAGTGTTCTTTAGGTTAGAATCAAACATAGAATGACATGTATTACCATAGAGTTGATGCACACACAGATTTTAAGTAATAATCTGTTTTATTTTCTAAAATCTAAAAATTAGGGACTGATAGGAGGAAAAACATGTAAAAATCTTAATTGATAATGAAGGATAGGAGGAAATACGATTAGGAAAATAATACTCGATATAACAAACTGAGTGGATGCATGAAGTATCCGATGGGACAAACTGCAAATAAATAACACGACCAATATTAGAATAAATGAACAAAAAAATAAAATAAAAACCAAAAAAACATATTAATCCATTTCCCTATAAACTTGTTGCATGAGGTAGAAGGTGGCCTCGCCATGTTTCCTCTTTCTCTCCAATTATTCGCACTCCCACCAAACCAAACGATTGTCAACCTGAAACAAAAGAAAAAAGTTATAAAACATCCGCTAAATTATATTAATTGAAGGCATACCTCCCTCAAAAGTCTATGAGTATCTCAACAGTAGTCTTTGCTCGTCTGCTTCATCTGTCTCACTATCAAACTGAAAATACTTGAAAAAACTCGATCGAGGAAATTGTTGACAATCTTTTATCACAATATGCATAATTGTATGGAAATAGTAAATAGTAAGTTGTACAGATTAGTAAGATAGAAAACCATCTTTTATCACGTGCTTGGAGTAGTAGAGTTTGAAAAATCTCATCCCAATCTCAACTTCAAAACATATAACTACCGATGTGAAAATGCTTTAAATGGAAAATATACTTCATAAAATAAACAAACAACACTAATATATCATTGAGAATAAAAAGTACAATAAAAAATAGTAATAATTCAGTAAGAAGATGAGTTGCGAATGCTCCCCAAAGTTTTCAATCTGTATTCTAATGCCCTCAGCATGCAATTCTTTACCATACTTGTCACTCGGCATTTTTGAAGCATATAAGGTTGTTATTTGTATATTCCAGTTGAGCTCGTATCATAGTGTTCACGAAATGGCTCTCATGGTTACCTGTCGGTGTTTCCTTTGGGCCTACGCCTTGGATATCCCTTTTTGGTGGTCCTATAAGTTCTGGTACTATGGTCTATCAATAACTTCTAAGGTGACGGTATCGGTGTTTAATATCTCCTATTTTATTGTCTATAATATGGAACGGGGCTCAAATCACTAAGCTAGTCCTGCTGACTTTCGGACGATGTATGAACACCATAGTGTTTACTGGATACTGACGAATCTAATCCAGAACCATCATCAAGATATGGAAAGAATTGTTGCATTTTATCATCAATATGGGATAAGTCACCACCAAAAACAAAGGAGGAAATTAGTCCAAAAGGCACAGTAGGAGTGCCTCCTGCTGCTATGGTGGTAGTGAATGAGGCAGGGGTAGTCCAAATAGTGGAGGTCAAGCATCGAAAAAGTATTATAGTAGGCAGTCTATGCAGTGTGTGTAATAATAGAGAATAAAGGAGAGACCTCCAAAAAAAGAGTAATTAAGGGGCAATGCATCCAGATGTGGGCTCAAACAACATATGTAATCTGACACTCTTGAAGCCAAAAAGACCTAAGCACATTTAAGAGGCATCAAAATAAAACTGGGGGTTTTAAAAATCATTTGCCAAAAGAGTGCAAGAAAATAAAGAGTATTATGTATGTCTAAATCTATAAAAAGGTTTTTGAGAAATATCTTCTCAAATAAAGGGAGCTAGAGTGGGAGAGGGTGAGGACCACCATTGCAAGTCATTGTATGAGACAAAAATTTGAGACAACTTATCAGAACACATGTTCCCCTCACTCAAGATGTGATTGCAAAAGAAATGCATTTGAGCAAGCCAAAACTTGCAATTATTACATATAGTAAGAAGGGACTAAGGAGGGTGGTAGCAGGTGTTGAGGAGGCAGGCCACAACTGAAGAGGAATCTGATTTGATACAAAGTTTTTCCCATCCATTGGACCAAGCTAATTAAATGCCAGTGATCACAACTTCAATCTCAGCAAAGAAGGAAATTTGTGTTCCAATATTCTTGCAAAAGCACAAAGCATTTGACCCTTGCAATCTCTAAAAATACCTCCTATAGCAGTAGGTCCAAGTGAGACTTTAGAAAAACCATTAGTGTTATTTTTTACCCAAGGTAGAGGAGGGGGAGCCATACCTGGTGTGACCTAGCTGCGATCGCAGTGATAATCTGCGACGCACCCCATAACCACCTACATCTGCAATTTCTAATATGAGTGTTTGTTCTTGTTCTCTCACAGCAGAAGCAAACGACGCTCTCTCAATCGATGTTGATCATTTCAGAATATCTTCACACAGAATATCTTTGGCCTTTGTAATTTTGTCCATTCATCTTGGGGATAACTACATTGATTTGTGTGTTGGATTTACTCAAAAGCGTCTCTACGTAATTCCCCAATCCAGCAGTTGGATCTACTTGTCCCACTCTCGTTAATGATGTTTTTTGGCATTAGATTTGATATTAACTTGCAAAATTCACCCAACATCAAAAGGATCAAGGGAATAAACTTATTTGTTAGCACCTAGACTAAGTCCCCTTCTGCTACTTTTGGATGAAAAACAGTACCATTTAAGTGGCCTTATGGTGATATTTCTAGCCGAAGGTAAGATTTGAAGGTTTGTGGTGAGCCTTTTCTGATCTTATTAATTAAAAAGAATAATATGCATGTTAGGATGGGGGAATAAAATTAAAAATAATAAGATGCATAGAAATAATATAGATGGCATAAGATGAGTACAAATAATATAGTTTTGGTCCTTGCGGTCGCCTAAATTGGTAATAAAATAAGAAAAAAAATCCCAAAGTAGATATAAAACAGTGATATTTAAAAGTATTAGGATTCAATTCTAACTAAAATAGTACTTTTGAATGAGATAATGTATCAACTAAGTATATATTTGAGCAAATTCAACTCTGTACAAATTTGAGCAGGATCTACCAATGAATCTAACTCCCATGTGACAAAATTTTGTTAGAAAAAAGAAAAGTAAAAGGAAAAAAAGTAAAGCAACCCAAAGAACATTATACCAAAAATCCCAAAACAATGTGTATATAAAAACATTTTGTAGCTAAACCAAAACTAAAAAAACATACATAACCACAGTTGCCCCTTAAGGTGATGTTTTACCTGGTTAGGATTTTGAAGAATAATAAGGTCTTGATCTGTAAAACAAAAAATAAACAACAAATCAGATCCCAAACATAAACAGATGATAAAAACATAAAAATGCTAGTAAAACACTATATAATGTACACCAGTATACATTCAGCTAAAAAACCATAAAAATTCAGATAAAACCCAAAGCAAACAGTGCTATGTCTTTAGGGAAAAAACTATTATTTTTTCAGATCCAAAAGTTAACCAACTCCAAATTTTTAAAGTAGAAAACATGTTTCCCATCCTTGTAAATACCATATCAAGCGTGAATATTGTTACCACAAATTAGCAAACATCATATTAATTATAAATTAACACAAATTAGTAAACACCAAAGTAAATATAGAAAACAAAGAATCATAAAGTGTATACCTGCAAAAATATTGAAGGAAGATCAATCAAAATTATAAACAAATTAGAAAAGATTGAAACAGATTATTATAAACCCGCCAAAGATAAATTAAAATAGAAATAAATCAGCATAAAAATAAATTGAAAGAGATCGGAAACAGAAACAGAAACATAAAACACCATGCCCTTTTCTCATCGCTGTGTCTATTTCCAGTTGTAACTACCCAGGAGAAGTCTGACCCATTTTTAAATCACCCTCCTTTATCTCTCATTAAGTCCTCCTCCTCTATCTCAGATCTGAAATGAAAATCATAACACACACCACTAATAACATTAATACAACTCCGTAAAAAAAGTCTAAGAAAGATAAACATCCATCATAATAGGGTATGGATAGAGGGATAAGCTCAAACATTCACAGAAACTCAAATAAACAAATATAAAATACATTAGTTCAAACATTCACACCAACTGATGATTCAGTTCTAACTAAAGAAAACAACCATGTAAAATAAACCATATGTTCTCTTACATAAACAAACATAAAAATTGATTCACAACAAACTAACTAAAAATCGAGAATATTCAAATAGGGTTCCTTACCGAGAGGCCACTTATGAGATGGGTAAAGAAGAGAGGAAATGGAGAAAAATGGAGTGAAGAGAATGATAATAGCCAAGTTAGTGAGGCGGGAGAGAGAAAGAGAGAGAGGCGGATGCGTGTGAGGGGATGGATGAGGGAGAGGGAGAGGGAGAGAATAGGGTTTGTGTTGTGAGAAGAAGGAGAACGGGTTTGTCTTGTGTGCATTTTTTCTTGTGTTTACCAAAATAGCCTTGCATTTGAATTAAAGTGGAAGAGGGGGAGTTAAATTAGTGAGAATGAAAAAAGGGGGAAATCAAAGATTGAGGGACAAAATAGGTAGTGCAGGAAAAATTTATATAGATGACATCATCGATCAAACTTGTGACATACATATATTTCCTACTTTATTATATATATATATATATATATATATATATATATATATATATATTTCTTGGAGTGTTTGGCCCCGGGTTAATCTGTTCCCCATCAATGAAAAAGTTTGGGTTTATTCTCTACCCACAAAGGAGAAGAACTTTTGTTTGTTGCGGATTTCTCACATAGTGAAAGGCACTATGTGTGGTTGACCGTTGTTGTGCATCGATTGGTGGACACCAAGACTGTGATGGACGTCTTGGTTATTTTCTAGACGTAGGTAGTTGCAAGACGAAGCGTCGGGGCTTAAAGGCAGTCAATTCGAGTTCAGTAAGTCTTACTGTCTTGTAATTGTAAATCCATATCTAGTGAATTTGTTAGGCAAGGGTTGTCCGAGGTTTTTTTTTCCATTTGGGTTTTCCTCGTACATCGTCGTGCAGTGAGATTGCTTACTTTATCTTTTTCATACTCACCTAGAACGCATGCTTAGGTAAAAAGATAAAATCTGGTTTAATTTGCAATATTATTTAATTTGGTGCTAATATATGTTTGGGTGAATTTAAGTTAATTTAATTCAAGTCGGCACAATTTAATTAGATAAAATTTGTGTTAATTTAGTTTGACCTATATTGAAAAATGAATTAATTATTGTTAGGCAAATTTTAGGACTTGGGTTGAATTAATTATATTTAAGTGGAAATTAATTTGTTGACTAGTTTAATTTCACTTCTCCGTTAGTTTAATTTTAATTTGGAACAAATTAAAATTTGAAGTTTGTTTTTTATTTAAATTTGAATTGAAATTTTAGTTGGGAATTTTTTATTGGACCATATCATTAATATTAGTAAAGTTTAAAATTTAAAAAGGAAGAAAATTAAAATTGGGGGCATGTATTCCAATAGGTGTTAACCTTAATATGCGGGATTTGAGGAATAAGTTCTACAGGATGAGATTTCGGGTTGAAGGTGCAAGTCCGAGTAATTTCGTTGAGTGACACAACTTGAGTGATAAATATATAATTGTGGGAATTATGTGAATATCAAGTCTGTATATAGACTTGGGATTGTTTGGCTAGTGTTACGGTAATTGTGCACAGGTAGTCTAGATTAATTAAATATATATATATATATATATATATATATATATATATATATATATATATATATATATTTGCGTGAATAATATTTATAGGAAAGCATACCCCTCTAGTACTATCATGGGAGGTTGCGCTATGTGGGTAAATCTCTTAGCTTGAGGAGCAGGGTGAGTATAGCCCCTAGGTCATAGCATTCGTATTATTAGGGCTGAGATGTCTTGGTTATGAATCAGTCTCATTTCCGGGGGGATTATGTCCGCCTCTAATGCGTTTATTATACTTACTCGTGGAGCGAACCGTGTCAGGGTTACGGGTGTATGAGTATACCTTAATATGATAGCATTTTTGAGAACACCCGATGAGTGCCTACTTAGGAGGATGGTTCTATATCGATGACATGTGTGTGAATGTTGAAATATGATGATGTGTATATATGGTAAAAATTTATATACGGGTAAATACATGATGTGAATTGTATGGATTATATATAACTCGTGAGAATGTTATATGATACCAATTGGGAAAAGATTAATTAAGTTAATATGATAAATAACTTGTAAATCGTATATTAAACATACTCGGGCTAGAGTAGTGTGACAGGAAGGATATTATCGAGTACTGGTTACGGGGTAGGTAACTAGGGTGGGTTATATAGGAAAGCGTTAGGTGTGCACAATAGTTGAGGGGTGAGCCGGTCCTCAAGATAGTATGACATTAACTGAAATATGAAGAGCATTCATGCATTTTTAATTACTTAAATTTAATTCACTTGCTAAATATTTTCAAAATGTTTAAGGTTCCAACCCTTGCTATAAAAATATTTTCAAAACCTTTTAGGTGTCCATCCACAGGAACGTCAAGATTGTTCTGTCCAAGGGTTACGCAGCTGCATCATATGTGGATGCTGCAGGACTTTGACTTAGCAGCTTCAATCATTTTATTCCTAGAGTAGGATGCAGTTAGTATTTCATTTGGGCATGACACCCTAGTTATTCCATTTTATTTTAGTCATTTGATGTACTCATTTTATTATTCTTGTGATCTATATTTTTGGTATTTCGTTTGTAGCTAGTGGTTTTCTCGGCAAAGTTTGGAATTATTAATTTTTAGGATTGTTTGTTTCTGTGATTCTGTGAAAGGTTAATCATATATTTTTTCGCATGTTATTGGTGTTGTTTACATAAAAAGATAAAAAATTGACACCGTGTCTTTGGAATACTAAGTGGTTAGTAAGTTTAAAAGTTTTCGACAGTGATGCTAAGAATGAAACAGATGATATTCCTGTTTAATTTGATGCAGGACTGATCACTCGGTATTTTATTATTGAGGGTGTCAAATTTAGGTTCAAGGATTATTGTATTTTTCAACCTTTAGTCATTTGTACGGTTATTATTTATCTTATATACGTGGTTTTATCTTGTACTATAAACACGGGTACGCCATCATTTCATCATTGTCTGAAATCGCATGAATGGAAAAAATCAACCATACACATGGTGGAGTTGTATTGCAAAAATTCCCTATAAATAGATGATTTTACCTCCCATTCGACAATATATGAAAACCTCACAATTAAAACACTCTCTCAGTTTATTTTTGAGGTTGAAAGCGATCCTTGCTTTTCTTTTCCCAAAATTTACTTATTCCTTTCAAATTATTCAATCATAGCTCTACAACTTGATATTTTATCTTTTGAGTGCATTGAAAGTGTTTTTTGTTCAAATCTACATTATCCTATTCAATTTAATTAATTACTTTTTTAATTTCCTGATCTATCACTACTAGATTTAAAATTAGAGGTGCTTTGATTCATTGGAGAAATTAAAGTATGGCATGATTCCAAGGCGAAGATTGGAGTTCCTCATTCGCTTCGGTGAACTGGAAGTGGATTCATATTCATATATGGGGAAAATTTTAGAGTTCATAGGTAATTACTTATAAGTTCATGAGTGAGATGTACCGTCTAGATTTGTATAAAACTCTTTAAAGTAGAAACAAAATTGGAATGCGTCAAGATTTTTTTACCCCTTAGTGTTGGTTTTTACTCATAGAATATGTATTGTGGATATTTGTGATTGTTATTTATTCAATTTCACACTTTGATCATACATTACACAAAGATCACACTTAGATGTAGTCTAATTGATTAAAATTTCATTTAGGTGTTTAATTCTAGTTATTCTCTTTATATCTTCCTAATTAATCTTTTCATGTGGTTGATTCGAGACATACATCTCATTACTTGGTTAATTCATGTGCTAGGATAATTGAATTTGAAAGAAAAATCATTTTGAAATAAAAAATTGACCACGTTATACGATCAAACCTATTTATACGGCAGTAAGTGATTGAGTTTAGTAGTTCCTCCTATAAAATTATTGACTCTAGAGATGTAGTAATACGGAGAAGACAAAATTCTTTTCCCCTCTAGGTTTATTTTAGTTTGAACACACATCGTTAATTAGTATTAGAGTGGTTGCTCATGTTTTTATATTCACGTGCTTGAGTTGATCCTAACATTATTGCATTTTTTCTTATATATCTTGCTTCTTGTGTTTTGTGGGTGTTTTTATTGATGGATCAATATCATTATTCGAGTTACAAAAATAGCCAACCATACTTTAATGGTTCTAATTATTGCCATTGAAAAGAGAATATGAGAACACATTTGATGTTTAAAAATGAAGGAGTTTAGATAGGAATGACGGATTTATCTGACAATAGAGGAAGATGGTGTTAGAGTGAAAAAGACAACTCTATCGCTTTGAACATGTTATTTTCTTCTGTCAGCACACAATTATGCAATTGTATTCTTAATTGAAATTGAAGAAAGAGTCTTGGGATATTCTTAGGGTGACACGTGAAGTTACATCTAGTGTTAAATGTGTCAGGTTGCAATACATTGCAATGAACTTTGATACTATGATAATGGAGGAGAGTGGGACTTTTAATGACTACTTGGAAGGAAGTTTCTAATGATTCATTCAATCTTAGAGATCATATTCCTCAGAGAAAAGTTGTTAAAAAATCATAAGGTTGCTATTTTGAATGAGGTGAAAAACACGGTCACTTCTTGTAGTCTCAAGGATTTTATTGGGTCATTACAAATATGGGACCAATATAGAGTGATGTTGTGACGAAACCTAATAAAGACTTGGCATTTATTGTTGAGTATGGTGAGATTATATCATTAAAGGGTGATGAAAAACCCAAAGAAAATGTTGAAGTAGATATAGCAGTATCTGTAAAATATTTTAGAAAATTCTAAAAAAATAATAAGAGAATGCTAGAAAGTTTGAACCAAAATCTTACAAGCCTAATAAACTAAATTATTTTGGTGAGAAGAGTGATCATAAGTAACATAAGACAAAGGATTAAGATCAATGCTATGGGTATGGAGGTGTTGGACACCCCATAAATGTGTGACCAACACATTTGAGAAAGACTGATACGAATAAAGAAGGAGATAAGAAGAAGAAAGTTTATAAAGTTAGTTTGAGTGATTTGAAAAGTGAAAGTGATGGTAGCCCTTCTAGTGATGAAAGAAGGAGTGAGATAGAATTTATGGCTCGACTAGATGAGAGTGAGAAACAGAGCAAAGACTGAATTCCCTTATAGAGTATTCTGAAGAAAAAAAGAGTGAAAGATTCTACTGATAGGTCATTTAGTGACTCGTCCTTATATAGTGAAAAAGGTTCACACACTTCTATCCAAAAATCACAAGAAGATAGTGATGACAATGTTATGACCTTTAGAAGCATTTGATGAACTATATTAAAAGTATTTTAAACTAAAAGGGTCAAACATCAAAATTTTGAATAAAATGAAAAGTTTCAAAATGAACATGAAAAAAATGAGAAAATTGATATTGTTCAATTTGAATGTTTTGAACTCAAAAATGTGATTAATGCGAGTCTATATCTTTATATTAATTTTCTATGTATGGAAGTGAAAATCATCATACAATCATCCAGAAATTACATTAGAAAAGAAAAAGGGAGGTTTGTGATGATTTTAAAATCTTTTCTACTAGGTAATCTAGTATCCTTATGCATGAAGATAATAAAAAGAATACAATTTATTGGAATTGCAAAATGATCAATTTTGAAAGAAAAGGAAGACATATAACTTGAAAGGAAATTTTGAAAGTTGATTTTGAAAAGTTAAAGATTGAATTTCAACATGCTAAGGATTTTAAAATTGACTTACTTGATAAAACAAGTGTTCTAGATAGTATTTTGTTGAGTCGTGCTCAATTGAAACATAACAATCACGACATTGGTTCTAAGGATTCAAAAATTGTTGAAAATTGTGCAATTTTAAAATCACTTGATGAAGGTTTTATTATTAAAATATGGATAAGGAACAAACTCCATTATTGAAAAAGAATGAGGTTGAGCCTAAATCCAATTTTTTGAAAAATCGAGTTGGATGTTCATTTTTTTGTAAAATGAGTTATGTTGTTTATTTTTTCTTCAAAAAGAAAAAACTTGAAAGAGGTGGTTTGAAATATCAACATAGAAAAAGGAGGTGAGGAGGAATATGAGAAATGTTATGGGAAGGAATATTGCCTATTGTACTTTTTGAAAAGTACAAGGTCACATAAACCAAGTATGAAGGTGCTTGAGAGAAAGAAACCAAAGGTTTATTGACAATAGGAGGAAAGTGTATCAGAGAGATCCTATTGATGAGATTAAGGTCAAGTAGATGAATTGATGTGAAGGATGTCATTCCTAGTGCGAAATAAAGGTGATTATAGATGTGAGTCTCCTTTACCTAGACTTAGACACTACACTCAAATTCTAAGGACCACGCATAAGAATCCTATGAGGAATGGGAGATGGATACTAAGGGTTCGTAGTGGATTGCCTAGGAATGAAACTACAAAGAGGATTAAACTTTTTACTCTTCAAAAAAGGTTTGTGTTGAAAGAGATCAAGTTTGTTCCTCCCATTGATCTAGGAGATGGAACACCCATTGCTATTTAGATAGATAGTTTCTTGTGATTACTAGGATCTTGTTTATGTAGGTTTTCTTCTTATGCCATTCTTGATTTGCAGGGAAATAAATCTTATGGGTGAGAGTTTATTAATTGGTATCACTTTTCATGTTTTGGTGATGATTTCAAGCATATGTGCATTTTTCATGCATCTGTTTCTATGCGATGTTCTTTGCTAACACGATTTTGTAAATACATAGACCATCATTTTCTAAAAAATCCAAAAATATTTTGTTTTATTTCTTTTTGGGATTATGTGGTTAAGTTTTTTATTAATATAATTTGATGATCGATTTAAATTGAATTGTAAGGACATAAATTTCCAATTGAGTCCCTATATTGTTTTGACTTAATTCCGTGAACAAAACTGTGTTTCTAATATGTCATAGGGTGTTTTTAGTTTGTCACAATCCCACTCAGTCTATGACGTATTGAAGAAATTAAAGATGTTGCGGAAAAGATTAAAAGATTTAATCATGTCGAAGTTTTAATTGGTGCAAGTTTACTCGTCTTCAAACTTAATTTCATTTCGAGATCACTCAGGTATGAATGCGTATAATTAATAGTGCTCAAAATTATTTTATAAAAGAGAAGGATGTATTTTTAATAAAGAAAAAAATGTTTTAAATTTTTTTAAAGTGTTTTAAAATGTTTACACTTCGGTTTTTGATGATAAGCTCGAAAAAAGAGTTTGACATTTTTGGATCTCTCATTGGAAGAGACGTTTTAAACAAAAAGTCAAAAAGTCAAACTTTCATGCTGTCGTTTAAACGACATCCAATCTCGTTCGAATGAGATGGGATGTCTCTCAAATAACATGTCTAAGTCATTCAAACAACATATTTTTTAAGAAAGCATTTAACTCCTATTTAAACAGTGTTTTCACCATAGTTTCTGAGGTGTGCTTTCTGAAAAACAGTTTTACGAACCAGAACCTTGTTTTCATAGGTTTTTCTAAGCTTTCAAAGCATAAACACATCCTTAGAGGTTGCAAAGATCTGAGTTATCATTCTTATATGCTAACGTGATCTTGCTACAACAAAGAGAGTTTGTTGTACCATTGAACATATGGGTTTTGCGGTGAAGAAGAGAAGGACATCGTGTTCGACATCGTAGATGAATCATAGCCACATCGGTGGACACCGAGACATACGTGGACGCGTGTGTTGTGGACAGGTATCGTGGAAGATGAAATTTCTACTTGGGCACTATTGAAGAACGATTGAAGATCATAAAGAGTGTCAAGACCCGTGGGGATCGAGTCATTGAGTAAGGCTAATCTGTCTTTGTAAAACCTTTGTTCATAGTGATTGTTTGGCTTGGGCCGGCCGAGGTTGTTTTCCCGTTTTGGATTTTTTCCTCGTATATCCAGCATTGTGAGTATTCTTTACTTTACTTTACTTGATTTTATAACTAGATGCATGTTTAGGAATAATCAAGATAACATTGGTTTAAAGTAAGAATTGGGTTTTGACAACTTGGTTTGGTGCATAATTAAAAGTTGGATAATTTTTGATAAAAATTTGGTTTGATTTGAAACACACACAAAAGGTCACTTTCATGAATGATGATTAAAATTGAAATTTTAACCATTTGATTGAAAATGTTAATTGATTTAATTATTAGGTTAAGGTTCCTTTGAAAGATCATGATTTCCAAATTTGTTAAAGTCTTTGGTATTGATTTCAAACTACACGAGCACATTCATATCACTTGATGCATATCACTATATTTATATGATTCTTTCTTTTAGTTCACTACTTAATCATGATCAAATCCAAAAATCTCTTATTGTTTTGATAGTTTCTATGGTCCGTGTGTGAGATTTTTGTGAGTTTCATATATTGAAGGAGTTGTAAATGACCATTTTCATGCATTGATAAGGGCTACCATTAGAGTTATTACACTCGATTTTGAATTATATATTATTGTGTAGGTGTTATCTAGGTGTTTGAAAAGTCAATCAACGACAAACCAATATATTGAAAAGAGCCACAAGACAAGTGTTTAAAATGACATAAAAACAAGATAGAGCATAGTTTTTCAAAAATTAAAATTCTTATATTAGTTGGTATTCAAAATATTTTGAACAACATATGATTGAGGGAGAAAAATGATTAGAAACTACCATCTTCTTAAGATCTTGAAAGGATGTTTATTTAAATGATAAATTTAAGAATCATTTGTAATTCTCATATGATTTGGTTACATGTATTCATGTTTTAACTTTGAAATATGTAGGCTAGGTAACCCGGAGCATCTAAAATCTTAATGGTTAATTAATAAAAACCTCCATATTTTAAATCCTTATCCGATGAACCTTTATGCAATGAAACTCAAGTGCTTGTCAAAGAACCTTATCTGTACACGTGTTAATTTTTGCCCACTTGTGGTCATTTGTATATCTTCACATTAAACGTGTATCCACGAGGCAACTTCTAAGGCATTAGGTTACACAATCATAATTTGACCCAAAAATTCATATGGTCATTTTTTTTATGAATTGTCAAAAGTACTTTAAACGATTATGAAAGTGAAACCCTATAAAAGATTTTCAACTTCACTTTTCGAAAACTTTCTATCTCTTGTCTTACCTCCATTAAAACCTAAGCTTCCAACCTTTGTATAGATATAAATATTGTTTAAATATTTCATATTTTCCTCCTCTTTTAAGGATCGTATTTTGTTTTTTGTAAGTCCATCATCTTTTTTCTTTTGATTATTTTCTTATTTGTTCAACAATGCAGTCTTCAAGCATAACCATGGAGGTTTTTGGTAAGGGATCAAATGGATCTCCATTATCTAAAGTAGAAAAAAGAGAATCTTTTTTTAACAACCATCATTATGTTTCCTACTTTAAAGATAATGATAAGTTTTGGAAGAGATTAGGACATTTTCTACGCATTTTCAAGGTATAGAAGATCCGTTTCTTTTATCTGGTCAGCCAAAAACTCAATCCAAGGAAGGTGACCTTCCTCCTTATGGTATTTTAAGGCTTTGGTTAGACAAGGGAGAATTCCTTAATTCCAATATTCATTTTAAGGCCCTAGGTGGTTCCCTTGAGGTTTTTGCTGATTAGACCACTTTTGCATATAATTTTTTTTGATAAAACACTTATCCAAGTTGGTCTTTCTAATGCCTCTTATTAGTTTAGGGATTTCACCCTTTTGAAAAATAACTCTTCACTCCACCTTTTGGTTTTAAGGTGTAATTATTATCTCTCACTTTAATAACATCTTGGGGTGACTTCAATGTCATATTAGAAGATGTGTGTAAACTAATGTGGATACGTCCCTGTAGTGATTCTTCTTACAATGATGAACTAATGGATGATAAGGAGGAGAAAACTAGGACATAACTTGATAGACGACGCCATGAGTGACTTTATGATTCTTCGAAGTCCACTTTTGGTCAACTAATCAAGTATTACTACAAGGTTCTTCTAAATCCAATGAAGGAAGATAAGGAGAATGGTATAATACTCGAAGTACCATTTGGTTCTAGAAAAGATCAGCCTTCAGAGCTATTTGCCCACCTTTTAAGTCTGCTATCTCTCTTTTCAATTCTTGAAAAGTTCAATAACTAGCCACGAAAAGGCTTTATGAACTTCGTAGTGAGGTTAGCTCGTGGTGTCACTATTCCTTTGGCTGATATAATGTTGGGCTCCTTGTATACTTTGTTGGACAAGACTCATTTTGATGTGGATCATTCTGTTAGTAGACATGATGCCTCCAACGCTTGAAAGATAATCCTTTTGATCAATTTCCTTACAGTTGGTTCACCAAGATTTCCCCAGCCAAGCATCTAGTTAACAAGTTTCTTATTCGGCGTCCAAGATTGCTGCAATGGAACCAAAAAAAAGTAAGAAATGTCTTTTGACTTTGACTGGGAGGAACATTAATTGAACTTGTCTTAGGGTTTATTTTTTTCAATTCTTGTGTTTTGTACCGGAATAGCCAAAGGGTGATATTTTTAAGAGCAAGATTTATATTTGCTCATCACATTTTTTAGTTTGGCATATTTCGTTACACCATCATCATCATCGTCATCATCATCATGTACATTCTCAAGAGCTTCAAGTGAATACAAGTTAATGACCGAAAATAATTTTTTTATAGGATATGTTTTTGCCAAAAATTGGATTAAAGAAAGTATTATCACAACTTTCGTGATAATTTTAATTTGGGTAGTTTTTATCTTACTATGTTTTGGCTATGCGCACTCTCATACGCTTAGGAGGTCTAAGGACTCAAAAGCTGAGTAATAATTCTTTTATGTTATTTCATCCCCATCCAATATAAGTTTAGCTTTAATAAGATAGGAATTTTTATTCCAATATCATGTATACTAAATTATTAAAGCCCTCTATGGGGATGATAACAAGTACCCAAAGATAGAAAATCTTGAATTCTACTTGATCATATTATCCAAATGTTTGATTTGATTAATAAAATCCTAAGTTAGGTTTAACAAAAACCAGACACTTTAAAAAGGCTGGTAAAATGGTTGGTGGATATTAAAGAGTTCAACATCTTATGGGTATTGAAATCGTAAGTGACTTTAGACCCTATGATGTACTTCCCTCTGGACCTCAGATGAGTGAGACGAAGGGATTTAAAGGGTACGACAAGGATATAAAGTGGTTCAAACGCCAAATGAGTGTATTATGTCCAATATCAAGGGTGTTTCAGAGTTTATTAAATTATAAACATGCTATTCCAATCTACGGGACCGCTTGGTCTTTGGCCAAGAGAGTGAGGTCCTTCATGCCTTCGTCAACAGTCCAAGGGACCTTAAAAAGTAATTGATGGACTTATCAAATGGAATTTGAGTACTTATTTAGAGCTCAAGAAGATATAAAATGTACAAGATAACTGTAAATGATCCAAGCTATTGAGCTAGTATCATAATAGTGGGCTTAGAGTATCCAAAACAATGATTAAACAATTGTGAATGCTAAAACTCTTGATTTTCTATGGGTATTATACTTTTTACCTCTCTTCAACCATTACCCAACATCCTATTTATATTCAAACTCTAGGATAAATAATGAGTGGACTATCACAACATGGTTATGGTGACTCTACGATTTGATGATGTTAGAAATATGGTGGAGTGTTGGGAAAAGATTTTGCATGTGGTGTAAGGTACTTTCCGAGTGAATTAAATGAAAATGGGAGACTTCAATGCAAGTGGGATTGAGTGGTAGTGGTAGGTTAAACAGTGTTATAATTTTCACCTACCGTTTGGTTAAAGAAGCTTTTACGGGGGCTAGGGATCTATGGATCGACCATGGGACCTCTATATGGGGCTTTTGAGGTGTTATACAATGATACTTTTATGATGGGGGTTATGTAACCTCGGGAGGTCGTTTCTCATTCGACAAAGGTCCTCTTTGCATGTAAAATATAGCAAAACTTTGGTGTTGTCATCTGTAACCTTGGTTAAGAAGACATGTTGGAAGGACTAAGCCTTTTCGAAAACTTAGAAGGTTTTTGAAGTTTGCTGTAATGTAATGGTTATTTCCCCATACAGGTTATGGTCCTAGGAGCCAAATAACGGTCTAGATAAGGCCAAGAATTGACCTTGGGACCTCTGTTATTGCTTGAGGACAATTGGCTTGTCTAGAGGTATTTGAATACCAATGATTAACTAGGGTATCATCAGTAGCCCCTTATTTCTTCTTAAAAATATTAAAAAGGGAAACACTTATATTTTACGCAAGTTAGAGGTACAAGGGTAACTAATTAAGATTCTTAATAATGAGGATGCATTGGGAAGGAACATGGAAATGGTTGTGATTACTTGATAGGACATGCTAAGAAGCTGAAGGGACTAGAGTGTCAGGCCTCTCAATTTTACTATTTGTAATAGTCTTGATTTCTTCTTTCCTTCTTGCTTAAATAAAAATGGCAGTTGAAAAACTTTCATCGTCCCAAGTCTCATATCCAAAAACCATTTTGGCGATTGGGCCTCATGTATATCTTCTATAAACTGCTGAGCAAGAGGTTGAGACCTATGAATGACTTCCCATTTGGACAATTCCATCTGATTCAATGGTGATTAATTACTTGGGGGTCAATGACCTTAGTTTTTTTGGTAGGGTTTACTTAGCCTCTAGGATCCCTGAGAAAAACCTAGTGAAGATACTAATGATATACCATATACTAGAGTCTATCATGTTGAGTGAAGTAAGGCCCGATTAGAGGGACTATTCTTTAGTTTACCAACATTTTTGCTTCATTAAATGCTTCATTTAGTATGGCATAAGTTACCCACTGCCTTTACCTATGGTAAGGATCCTAATGGGCATTGGGATAGCCCTTTCACAATTGGTGGATAATTCTTAGAGAGATCTACATGACATAGTTTTGTCCTTTAGGGAGTCAAGCAGAGGGAATCATGATATCATTCTATCCTAATTCCTCAAATTTTATGAAGTTGAGGAGAAGATCAATCCCAAGGACATAGGGGTAAAATATTTATCCTAAAGGGAAAAAGTGGTGTTTGTCAAGGACAAGCACAATGCCCATAAGAACTGGAAGGAGATTTTCTTCTTCATTAGGGGATCTTAATCTACTCTAGAGCGTACTAAACCCAATGGTTATACTATGATATAGTGCTATCCATTGATTATGGATAAGTTAGTCATTACCTATATTTTTGTGCTTTATAGACCTCTGAGTTAAGTGTTGGTGATTAATCTTTTATTATAATGGTTGTTGAGTCTTCCAAGGAGGATGGGGATAGAATTACTGAGGCTCATAATCCGGCCTCCTTGCCTTTTGATTCCTTTGTCATTGAAAAACATACCTTTATGTGGGTGCCATGGTTTGAGCCTAAGGCCTGGCATATAAGAGTGTTCTTGAGGCCCTTAAAATAGTGACGGGATAGTGTCTTGGTGCTAAGGTCTTTGCCCTAGTACCTAGGGAGGAATGCCATAGTTGAGACCTACCGATGTACCTGAGGCCTCTAAGGGTGAGGATGGTAAGCTTAGGAGAAAGATTGATCTTCCTCCAATAATTGAATAGGTCCTTCCTTTGGTTATAGAGGCTATATTATTGGACTTCGATTATTCTCCCTCTAAGTAGCCCGATTTTTCTTATTTTCTTGATATTATCCTAATTTTTGGTTCTTTGAAATTTAACTCTGGTCTTATTACTAATCCAGTAGATGAATGATAGGAGCTAAGGATGGCTAAACGCTTTGCTAAGGAAGCCCCAGATGAGGTAATGGTTAGAAAGAAGAAGAGGTCCAAGACCACAAAACATTTGAAGTTAAACACATTGGTGGATATACAACCTCCTCATGTCAAACTGGTAGAGGAGGTTGAGATGAGGTTTAGATCTGGTGAAGGCTCATTATTGGGGTTTATAGTAAAAACATTTCTTTTATTACAAGAATCTTTTAGGGTAGGTGGAACCTTTAGGGCATCCTAAAGCGATCTTTTTATTCTAAGGGACTTGATTCTCTTGGACTAAAAAATTGATGAAGCTTTTGGTGATCCCTTAAGGAAAAGTAAAATGGTTGTAGTTTACCCTAAAATAAGAAGAGTCTGAAGAACTCTATTAAGGTCTCTAGCCAACTGAGGGGCCAAAAACTACTATGATGGATAGCTTGTAGACCTCAGGAGTTTAAGGACATTCAAAGCCTCATTTAATTGAGAATATGAACTCTTATGCCTCGATTGCTAATGCACTTTATTCGATATTTAGAATGAACTGTTCTGAGATGGTGGACAAGTTGAGGGGACGAGGGGCTTCTTTAAACACTCACTAGTTAGTCCATCTATTGGGAAATGTAGTTTTACGTCCCTTTATCTATGACTTAGTAAATTTTTTCCCATTTTTCCTTGTTCTCATAATTTTATTTTTATTGCAGAGTCAACACTTGATTACTGATTTGATGATTGAAAACCTTGAATGCCAAAGAAGGCACAAAGAAGCTGTGGAAATGGATAATAAGTGGGATCTTATTCAGGTAGTATTGAACCCAATAATTGCTAGCCAACAGCTGGAGGTGGCCTCTTTGCAAAAGTAGATTGTAGTCGTAAGGTCCAAAGTCCCTTCGTTGGAGCAGTACAAGATTCTCAATGAAAAGACCATTAGGGACAATGCTTCCCTCTTGGACACTACTCGGTACTCCTTAACTAAGGTTGAGGATACCCATGCTTTATTTTAGATTGAGTATAAAGTGGCAATAGAGGCTATCTGGGATCAAACCATCAAGCTTTAAAGTTCTGAAGAAAACATTCTTCAAGATAAAAAGGACATGGACCTTTTGAATTAGAAGGTGTTAGATCTCAATATTGTGAAAGACCTATTAACTTACAAAGGTCATAAACTATAAAAAGAATATGCTGAGGTCCAAGTGAGGAACACTAATATCCAAGGAAGGATTCAATCCACTAAGAGGATCAAGTTGGAAACTTATTTTGAGTATGATCCTTATAAGACATTTCTCTTTTCGAATTATAACTCTAGGTTTGAGGCTTTTTGCCTATTTGTTAAATCCCCTCGGTCTAGTGATGAGAGTCCATATGGTCAGAGGCCCAATGGTGATGATGCTGATGTAACCTTAACCTCCTAAACTCAAGAAGAAGAAGAATCTCTCTAGCTAGGATCAACCTCTCAACCTTAGTTAAGTCCTTCAAATAAGGAAAATAAATCCCTTATAAAGGAAGCCCCTGCCATCCTCAAGCCTTGAGAAAGATTTTATGTAATTTTTTAATTTTCTTTTAAACTATTTTGGGTTATTTTCCTTTTTATGTAAATCTATTATCTTTATATTTTAATGACAAAGGCTCGGTTTTTGAACTTTTACTTACGTACTACTTTGTTTTGATTCTTACTTTCTTTATTTTTGCTTTGCCAATGAATTTTGTATAGCATGTATCTTTCTGAGGTCTGCCAAGTAGGTATTATATCACCTTAGCCCCTAAGATTTATTGGTACAACAAAATAACTTGAGTAGAAAATTTATTGAAGTATATCTAAGGGCCCTAATATCTATACATATACTTATGCAATTTTTAAAGTCAACATTGGGGATCTGAAATGGGCCATAAGACCTTATCTCTTAAGAAAGATTTTAAACAAGTACTTATACTACTAGAAGCCCTAAATTTTTATACCTAAACAGTTAGCCACCTATTTTTTTTGGAATGAAGGCCAGAAAATTGATTTATCAAGCGTCTTTAAGAATTTATACTTGTAATCAAAAGTCCCATGGTGGGTTGAAAGACTTCTGAAGTTAGGTAATTTTTAAATCTAAAATCCTACCAAGAGTTAAAAGACCTACAAACTTAAAAAAAAAAATTAGAACATGGAGTTCCTTAAAGGGCCACAAGACCATGGAACTTAGGCAATTTTTAAATTTGAAGTACTGCAAAGGGTCAAAAGACATATGGACTTAAAAACAATTTGAATCTTGAAGTCCCACAAAGGGTCATAAGACCTATGAACTTAGTTAATTTTAATCTTAAGTCCTGCCAAAGTTCATAAGACTTTTGGGCTTAGAAATATTTTTATAGTTAATACTGGGCTGAAAATCCTCTGAACCTTAGCCCACCATGGGAGGATAGTATGAGATTCATATTTTGTCCTAAGACCTCTAAACCATTGGGCCTTGTACTTTTTCTTAAGCTAGAGTTTTTTGGATAATTTTGGCACTTTGAACAGTTATCCCCCAGTTTGTTTTTAAAAAATGGAAGTTTTCTTCAAGTCTCAAATTTTTATATAAAAGAGATGTCGGTACTTGGATTTTTTTCAAAATACAAGGTTACAAAATATTTTTGGCTAAGGTTTTTTCATTTTTATATAACTTTGTCCTTTTGAAAACACATTTTTGTAGGTGCATAAAAGGCCTCTAAGTTGAATTTTTATGGGTCTTTAGACCTTAGTCAAATGAATGGAATCAATGATGAAGATACTAATGATTACTTTAGTATTTATTGGTTCCTTAGAATTTTGACTATTATCCCGAGGATGCGTGGACCTTAACCATGTGTTGAGAAGTGCTAAAGGTTGACTGTTATGGGTCCTTAAACCTTACTCAGTTTAAATGGAATCAATGATGACAATCCTAGTGATTCATTTAGTCTTTATTAGGTCCTTAGACCTTTGACTATTAGCCAGAGGATGTATGTACCTCAGCCAAGTGTTGAGTAATGCTAAAGGATGATTGTTATAGTCCTTAGACCTTATTCGATTTGAATAGAGTCACGGGTTATTATTCTAGTAATTAATTTAGTTTTTATTCGGTCCTTAGACCTTTTACTATTGGTTCGATCCAAGGATTAATGCCTTAAAACTCTTACTGCGTCATTTAGGACCTTATGACTACACCAAATGTTTAATAATGATGTAAAGAACTAGACTTGATCTAATTAATTAATTACCGATAAATATGAATAAAGAAATAAGACAAAGTATTTTTAAAGTGGTTCAGCCTTAATTGAATGGCCGACCTAAGTCCATTATCATATATTGCTGGGTGTTTTGCCTTAATCTTGATTACTTTTGCTTATGATATCTTACCCCGCTATGAAGGTGTTACAAGGTATTTATAGACCTTGGGCTGTCAGTATGAATAAAAAACGTGCCCTTATTAAATAGGCATATACATCTGTACATGGTAAGAAAATTCATTGAATCTGCCTTCGTCGTTTAATCTTCCCAGCAAGTTGATCGGTATGCTGAGTAGCTCGGTACGCTTAGTAGCTCGATGCTTTAAGTTTCTTGGTACATATATTTATGCCACACTGGATGATACGTGTCTTCACATAACTGGTCCATATCAGCTGACTAATTTTTGTATCAACAGAAGCCCCCAATGTTTCAGAGTTGAGGTTGGATGTGAGAGTGTGGAACATTATACCAAAAAGCTGTTCAGACAGATTTATCATGATTATTTGATTACCGACCTCCGACACATGTAAATTTTTGCACTCATCATAACAGTTTTGAGCGCAAAATGACAATTTTGTAAATATTTCAATTTTTTGTTGAATGCTTGGGTACTTGCGTCTTTTTCCTTGATTAGCCGCCATAAATGCAATTTTCGTCATCTGTGATGATTACTTTTCCCGTTTTCCAAAGAAGCGTATATAAAGGCGGAAAAATATTATTGTCTTCTACCTTTTTCCATGTATATTCCCAAACTTTCTATCTTATCACTTTTCTTCTTACGATCGTTCTTTTTGTCATCTGCCTTAGCTGATTTCTTAATTTTCTGTAAGAATTTCTTCCTTCTTCTTTCTTTGTTTTAGACACCATGGTTTACCTTATCGAATCATTGATAAGTTTAGGTTTTACTTTGGTATACCTTCTTGGGTTGTTTTGGAAGAACCTCCTTGTCCTTTTGATTTAGTTTCTCTAGCTGAGGGACATTGGTTTCCTTCCATTTTTGTCACAGAATGTTGTTTTTCTTTCCTGCCTAATCCCCTGTGTTTGGAATTTTGCTAATATTTTGATATTGTTCCTGCAAGATTAGTTCCTAATACACGGAGGGTAGTTAATGGCATACATAGGTTAAATCAAATTCATGGAACTCGTCTAGGCATTCTTAAAATTATGTACTGTTATAAATGGGTCACCAGCTACACCACATTTTATTTAAAAACTAGGTTTTCTAATAGAGCTTTAGTAGTCAATCTCCCTGATGCTAATAGAGATTATTTTGAACATGGGGTTGTGATGAAAAATTATCAACACCCCCCACTAAAAGTAATAGACGTGTATCAAGATCCCAGATGTCCACTTTATGGCAATGGGATAGGTTGTTTTGTTTTTCAAATTAGCTCTGCATTTATTTGATAAAATGTGTCACTGACATTTATTTTTTTTGGTTTGCAATTGATAGTAAATGGAAACACCCAAAAAAGAGTGACATTAATATAAAAGAGTTGAAGCTCATCTAGGGTTTGCATCAATCAATTTTTGGGGAGCACGTGAGGTCTGCTGCCTATTTTCTGAGATATAAGAACACCACTTCTTCCTTTATCAGTCGACCTCTTACCCCTCCCTTGGTGATTGACCTTGAGCAGGTTCCAGCATCTTTTTCCATTGTTGAATAATCTTCCTCTAATTTAAGTACATCTATTATTGACCTGATGACGAAGAAAATAAGAATTCCTGATCTCTTTTCCAAGGTTTCTCCCGGTACTGATGGGGAAAAGAAGAGCAAAGATGATGTCCCAGCTAAAGGGACTAAGAAAAAGGATGTTGCTCCATCTGGGGGAACAGTCACAACTATCAAGGAAATCATCAAGAAGCCTCCACTTGCTCCAAAAGAGGCAACACCTTTGATTGAAAGGGTTGTTGTTGTTTGAGAATAGACAACACCTTTGATTGATGTTTCTCCTCTGAGAAGATTGAGAAGGGGTATTGGTAAAAAGACCATGGATGCTGCTGCTTAACTTCTGGGGTTGAGGTACCTTCTTTGAGAGCCAGTTCTCCAACACTCATTACTCCTGGCTTGGATAAGAAATTGATTTGGTCTGGAATTCTTCCTAATTTCTGAGCTGCTGAGACTTATACTCCTCGAGAGAAGGTTACTAACTTGGAAGCCCAACACCTTGCATCAGTAAGTGTCATTATACTTATCATTTAGATTCTTCGTACAATGTTCATACTCTGATTTATGCTTTTACTCCTTTTGCAGTTTTTGGTGTACTTTAATAATATACTGGAGAAGGATGAGGCTATCAAAGCATTAACTTCGTCTAGTGGAGTAGAATCATCCCTTTATGGGTTGTCAAAATCTTTCGTGGAATCCCTATAGAAGTATGAAGAGGACAAAGCTTATTGGGAAAATAAAATAAAATCTACTGAGACAGCTCAATAAAAAGTTGAGGAAGCTTCCAAAGAGGATGATACAGCTCAGCAGGAGGATGATACAGCTCGACAACAAGCTATAAATGCTTCCAAGGTGGTAGAGGATAAATTAAAGGTTGCCATTTCCAACAAGGTGGAAATTGATGGGAAGCTTGAAGAGGCTGAACGACGTAAGAAAGACCTTGAGGAAAAGCTGAAGTCTATTGAAGAGATTCTTAGGGAAAATAATTCCTCAGAGAGGGTGAAGAGAAAAGATGTTGTGTAGAAGTACTTTAGTTCTGGGTGGGACAAAGGATGGAACAAAGTTGTAACTGATGCCTGTACTCAAATGGAGTATGCAAGTTTGAAGTTCTTTAGGAATGGATGGGTTGCAGCGTTGAAGGAGTTGAGCGTTGCTGATGATTCTGAACTATTTCAAAAAAACATTCATGGACCTACTCCTTCTATTGAAGAAGAAGAAGATGATGAAGTTGGATCTGATGAATCTTATTTGTTGGTTTTAGAACAAACACTTGCTGCAACCATCCCTCAATCCTCTGAACAAGTTCAGCAAATAATAACTTCTACCGAGCAACACTAGTTGCTCACTGAGCAACCACTTCCTTTTGCAAAATCAACTGAGGATGTTGTAGGGAATACGAAGAAGGTGTAAAGTTGTTCGTCAATTTGTTGATTTTCTCTACTTTTCCCTTTTGTTTTGTAACTTTGGTTGTACCCTCTTCTCTTACAATCAATAAAATGGACTTTATTATACATTATGACTTTCTCCTTTACTTATTCAATATAGTTGTACTGTTGTTGATCTATTTTTACTTTTCCTTGCTAGTTTATTACCAGGATGGAACTGTTGTCAGCTCATGATAAAGAGTTAATGAAGAAGTGTACTGATTACTTCAAAGTTGGTCGTGCAAATTTCACTGAAGTGCAAATAGTTGATATTCTTGGATCTGATACCTCAGAACGATCAATTGATGCTTAAAAATATCTAAAATGTCTACTCGATCGGGTTGTGGAAAATAATTTGCCTTACTATGAAATGATTTAATATCTTCAAGGAATGATCGAAGAACTTCAACTTCAACACAAAGAAGCCACTGCTCTTCTGCATGAAGGTTATGAGAAAAAGTACCAACAGTTGAGCACTGATCGAGGTTATGACAAATTCATTTAAGCCCATAATAAGATAGAGAGTGTGCTAAAGATTGAGATTGAAGATAACAGAAACATTGCTAAGTTGCTGGAAGAAGAAAATAATTCTTTGAGAGAAGAGCTAAGACAACTAAAATCTTTCTACTCCTCTGGAGCTCTGGTCCTAGTCAATGATGAAGGCTTTTCTTTTTTGGATACTGAAAATGCTTCATTGAGAGAAGAATTAGAGGCTTTAAAAAGAGCCAAACCTTCATATTCTTCACGGGGTAGAGCAAGAGAGAGAAACTTTCCAATCAGAGTTCTGCATTGGGGAATAAAGAAAACTTGATTGACGTATCAATTCCACAAGCAGCCCCGAGAGTTTTGGATGGGGGGATATGATGAAGCTTTATGTCATCTTGATACCAGGTTATAATAATCAAACAATAGGGGATACAAACAGTGATGGTTGAATGCTCTAGCTGTAATGCATGTTGAACAAGGAACAGGGCTATGGGATTGGTGTGACCCTAGATTACTTGAATTGCCAGTATCTCCTTTCAAACAAGATGTTAGATAGATTCCAGTTTTCTCCATTCCTCAATATTTGATCTCCAAATACCTTGGTGATTACAATTGATGATGTTGAAATTAGCACCACTAAGTAAGGTGTTTTCAAGATCAATATAAGAATAACAATGTCAGCACAGTTATATAAAGAGATAAGAGACTGAGATGAGGATAAGAGGAGAGGGCACCGGCATATAAGTGGTTCATCCAATGTGGCCTACGTCCATTGTGAGTGTGTGTGAGTAATATCACTGAATGAAGGCACTAATGGCCATGGATACAACCTCTCAAGCTTTATCTCTCTACTGTATATCTAGACAGAGTTTTAGCTAGGGTTGAATATTTGGGATCCTTTTGCAAGGTAGAGGATGAACTCTATATATAGTAACTAGGGGGTGTAATGTACCCCCATACATGCAATGAGCATGTGTGTGGTAACCTCACCAATAGGGGGAAGCCACCTGTCACTGTCACATGTAAGGAATGATGATGAAATATCCTCCCCACGTGTGGAGAATAATGTTGTTACAACTTATTTGTGCCCATGTGTCCTTATCCAAATGTCAACAGATGCTCGGCTGCCATATTGGTGCATGACCTCGGCCTGGGAGAGGCCGAGCTGTAAAGGTTCGATAAATGTCTTCCGAGATGTGCCATAGGGAGTCTCGGCATGATCTCAGCTGAGAAATTATGCTGGGGTCGGCCCCTACCGAGGTTGGACTGATTCCATGTTGAAGATGACTAAGGCTTCTTGTCACCTCGGCCCAAGCCGAGGTTGGACTGGTTCCATGTTGAAGGTTACCAAGGCTTCTTGTCACCTCGGCCTACACTCGACCGAGGTTGCCATACCCAGGTATATGAGAATACTGTTGATGTCTGTGATGCGCGTAGTGTCCATTGGAAATGTAGGTGGTAGTGTCGGCCTGGACCGACCTTACTAAGGCCGAGGGCTGATATCGTGGGCCCATGGCTTATCCAGGGTCGATCAATATCTCGGCCATCACCTCGGCCGAGATTGGTGTCTCAAG
Source organism: Sambucus nigra (assembly GCA_949130495.1). NCBI lineage: Eukaryota > Viridiplantae > Streptophyta > Magnoliopsida > Dipsacales > Adoxaceae > Sambucus > Sambucus nigra. Next base: position 168,393,558 of record OX422223.1, read on the forward strand.
GCCGAGGTTACACTTGGGGCATATCAATCACCCCCAACCCTTAGTCATATGTGAGAGCAAGGTGACTAGGGGATTAGTATGCATCCGAGGCCTGTCTTCTTACGAACCAGAACTTGCTTGACACTTGTCCATTGTTGGAGCGTGCTCGCTTGGTAGGCGTGTGCTGTCAGTTGCCCTTTGGAGCTCCTAAGGCAATGATGGGCCTTGGGAAACGTGCCTAAGTATTTAAGGGTTTCAAAACCCTTTTCCCTCCTTTTTCTTCACTTCATTCCTGCACACGATTTGTTCTTGCGATTTTCTCTCTCTAAAGCTTCTCTAATCAACGCTCTTCTGCAGAGGCATTTGTTGGTTTTCTTGCGAGTTATCTTCATTTCCCTCATCATTTCACTTCCAGGTATTTTCTTCCTTCCATTACCCTTGTTTTTCACTTTCGGTTTGCATTTTTCGGCAAATTTGTAAATTTTCCGGCGAGCACCATTATTTCAGGCGAACTGTGTTTGCTTTGAATTTCTTGGTTTGATCTTTAAACTCCTTTATTTTACAAGTCAATCATGTTTGTATTTTTAGGAGTTATTCCCAAGTTTAGGGTCGTCCTCTGATGCTCAAACCTTTATACCAGCTTCTTGAGGATTTCCCCTCTCCTAGAGAGAAGACCCTAGAAAAGATTCGGCAAATAGAGAGCTCAGGAGGAAGCTCGTAGGTCACAAGAGTTTCCCATTAGACCCTTATTTCCACCACCTCTGAGAGTGATATATCCTGACCCCCCAGAGAACTTCTATCAGACAGGGGTTCCTACTAATCCAACACCTATGTCCGAGTCTGAATCTTCTACCTCAGACCCCATGTCCGTGGACTCTTTTCAGGAAGCCATGGATTTCACACCTCGGCCTGGTTAGGCCCCTGATTAGGCTGAGGTCTCCAGCCGAGCCTCATCCCATAATGGCTCAAGCACCTCAGCCTCTTCTTCATAGGTTGAAATTGTTGAGCCGAGTGTGGCTGTGCCACCCATTCTTGATGCCATCCCCCTGTCGACCGTCACAGGGGCAGAGTTCTCTCAGAGATTCGCTAGTAACCCATCTACATCTGCTCTGGCCGACGTTGAGCTTGATGATGATGAAGATGCTAAAAGTGATGTCGACGTCTCTGAGGCGTCCGAGATTGAGAGCACGGTAACTGATGTGGATCTTCTGTGCTTCAGATATTTATTCTCCATTAGTCCCTTCATAAAATTAAGGAGACCTTTGAGGGAAGAGAGGGCCAATCACGGCCGAGATGGAGAAATCTGCCTATACGAGCAGATGTTTAAGTTAGGGTTTCTCCTACCCATTCATCCAATCATCAAATCCATTCTCTCTTATATCAACTTGGCCCCCTCACAGCTATCTCCCAATGCCTGGAGAGTTATCATAGGGGCCATTATCCTGTGGAGGGCAGTCCACCACTTTGACCTCCCAGTTCAGGTCTTCGTTGGTTGTTATGTACCAACCTCAGCCAAAAACCATCCGAGCTACTATCATTTTGTGGCTCGGAGGCCTGAGAAGAAAATGCTCCAGGTGACTCAGACCTCAAACCATAATTGGAAGCCCCGCTATTTTTTCGCCTCTGGACCATGGGAATTTGGCCCATGTGTTCCCTCTTCCACACTTGAGCCGAGGATACCCCTTAAATGGGGTAAGGTCACCATATCTTCCAGGGCCGAACCTGGTCTAAGTCTGCAGAATATCCAAAAGGTGCAAGCCCTGCTAGACCAAGGGGCACATGATCTTTTTGTTAAGTTCGAACATTTGCTGACCCCCCATTATCTCTCGGGGACGGGCCTAGGTGGAAGTCCCCTTGTTGACTTTGGGAATGATTTTTCTTTTAAGTTTAACCTCTGAACTCATTCATATCTGATCTCTAATCCATATCTTTTAACTTTTGCAGAGCGACCACAAGACATTACAGACGAACTATGGGAGATGGTTGCACCGAGCTTAGCGAGACTTGACAAAAAAGTTGGTCTGAACGCTCCTCCCCCAGCTCCCTCTACATCCAAATCTCAAGCCTTAAAGAAGAGGGCCCCAGAAGCCCATGCCTCTGAGGATCAGAGGCCGACCTTGAGACAGAAGAAGGCCTCTGAAGCAGCAATTCCAATCTCCTCGACCGACATCCTGATGGTACGTCTAGATCAGCTGAAGTTAACTGATACTGTGGTCGGCCACAGCATGCAGGCCATGGATGCCATCGGCTCTGTAATGACCGAGGCTGACAAGCGCTTTTACAGGGCTATGGACACCCCCTGCTGATTGAGTTTGGCCTTCACAGAGCCATCCAGGTATGACTTGTCCGCTCGTCAAAATTTTATAAGTGCAACATATGACTTTTCTCCAGCTTAACCTCTTCATTAAATGTGCAGGGAGTGACTGCTATGCACCACCTATCAAACTGGGCTCAGAGGAAATTGGCCCTCATCCAGAAGGGGAAAGAGGCCGAGAAGGTTCAGAGCGCCCTAAATGCTGAGGTCGACCGTATGAAATCAGAGTTGTAGAACTCTGAAAATAGGGTTAAGGGGTTGGAGAAAGACATTTCTCTGCTCGTCAAAGATCAGGCCAAAGCCCTGAAGGCCAAAGATGACGTTCTGCAGCAGAAGGTCAGCTCGGCTGTCAAGGCTGCTCTTGAAGATGCCTCGGCCAAAATAATTTTTGACTACAAAGCCTCGGACGAATTCATGGGTTTTGGCTTTGAATATCTCGAAAGAGGTATCAAGGCTACTACCAAATGGGCTAAAGTCAGAGAGAGGGAGGTCGGTACTATAAAGGCCTCTGACTTTGTGGGTCTCGGATTTGCAGACCCTCAGTTTGCTCAGGCGCTTCAAGAGGTGGAGGACGAGGCTCCTGCTCCAGCTGAGACTGCAACTCTGGGAGGGACCGAGGCCGGAGGGGCAGGCCATACTGATGATGTGGTTGAGGTTACTAATGCTGAGCAAGCTAATCAGGCCGAGGCTGTTAATGTCCCCCCCCCCCCCCAAACCTTTAGGATTTTTAACTTGTAACAAATAATTTGTAATTTGTAACTCGTAACTTGTAACACCATGGTATTTTGTATTCGAGGAATATTTGTTACTTCGGTATTTCAACCTCTGAATGCTATGTGATATCTTCCCTTTATTGAATGCCATGTGATCTCTTCTATTATTTTGTTGTAGTTATGTCTTGTTTATACTCAGTCAATAATTCTGACCTCAGGTCTCTTCACCACTGAATTATAATTAGGCTCTGAGGTCGTCACCTAAGACGTTATCCTCACAATTAATCTCACCAAATTAATGATGTTAAGAGTCTGAGGTCATCTGCTAAGGTGTCTGAGCTCAGACCTCGTCACCACCGAGTGATGTTATGAAGGTCTGAGGTCGTCACCTAAGACGTTATCCTCACAATTAATCTCACCAAATTAATGATGTTAAGAGTCTGAGGTCATCTGCTAAGGTGTCTGAGCTCAGACCTCATCACCACCGAGTGATGTTATGAAGGTCTGAGGTCGTCACCTAAGACGTTATCCTCATAATTAATTTCACCAAATTAATGATGTTAAGAGTCTGAGGTCATCTAACTAGGGTGTCTGAGACCAGACCTCTTCACCACCGAGTGATGTTATGAAGGTCTGAGGTCATCACCTAAGATGTTATCCCCACAATTGATCTCACCAAATTAATGGTGTTAAGGATCCGAGGTCATCTGCTAAGGTGTCTGAGCTCAGACCTCGTCACCACCGAGTGATGTTATGAAGGTCTGAGGTCGTCACCTAAGATGTTATCCTCATAATTAATTTCACCAAATTAATGATGTTAAGAGTGTTAGGTCATCTAACTAGGGTGTCTAAGCTCAGACCTCTTCACCACCGAGTGATGTTATGAAGGTTTGAGGTCATCACCTAAGATTTTATCCCCACAATTGATCTCACCAAATTAATGGTGTTAAGGGTCTGAGGTCATCTGCTAAGGTGTCTAAGCTCAGACCTCGTCACCACCGAGTGATGTTATGAAGGTCTGAGGTCGTCACCTAAGACGTTATCCTCATAATTAATTTCACCAAATTAATGATGTTAAGAGTCTGAGGTCATCTAACTAGGGTGTCTGAGCTCAGACCTCTTCACCACCGAGTGATATTATGAAGGTCTGAGGTCATCACCTAAGATGTTATCCCCATAATTGATCTCACCAAATTAATGGTGTTAAGGGTCTGAGGTCATCTGCTAAGGTGTCTGAGCTCAGACCTCGTCACCACCGAGTGATGTTATGAAGGTCTGAGGTCGTCACCTAAGACGTTATCCTCATAATTAATTTTACCAAATTAATGATGTTAAGAGTCTGAGGTCATCTAACTAGGGTGTCTGAGCTCAGACCTCTTCACCACCGAGTGATGTTATGAAGGTCTGAGGTCATTACCTAAGATGTTATCCCCATAATATATCTCTGGTCTAAGAATGAAGTAAGAACTGTTATGGAAACTGATCTTTATTAATAACCTCTTCTCAGTAAGATGGTACATTTACATAAAATTCTATGCAACATCATATGTAATATCTCTTTAGGTGGTCAGCATTCCATGGGTTGGTGAAAGGTTCTCCTTCTAGGTTTTCTAGCCTGTAAGTTCCAGGCACAACCTCTTCTGTTACTTTGTAAGGGCCATGCCAGTTTGGGTGTAGCTTATTTGCCTTTTGTAGGGTCTTCTTTAGCACTAGGTCTCCCACTGCAATGGGTCTTGACTTCACCCTTTGGTTGTAGAATTTCACTGCCCGCTGCTGGTAGGCTGCTTTTCTGACCTCTGCGTCTTCTCTTCTTTCTTCGATAAGATCCAGGTCTAGCCTCCTCTCTTCCCCATTGCTGTCTGGGTCGTAGGTCTGAATCCGATGAGTTGGTAGTCCTACTTTCGTTGGTATGACGGCCTCTGAGCCATGTGCCAGCATGAATGGGGTTTCTCCTGTTGGTGTCCTTGCCGTGGTTTTGTAGGCCCATAACACAGCGTAGACCTCTTCTATCCATCTCCCCTTCACATCTTCTAACCTCTTCTTGATTCCGTCCAAGATGGTCCTGTTTGTGACCTCGGTCTGGCCATTTGCCTGAGGTCGAACAGGAGATGAGAAGAACTATTTAATCCCTACTCTTAGGCAATACTTTTCTAAGGAGGAGTTCTTGAACTGGGTCCCATTATCCGATATGAGAGTGTTTGGGAGGCCATATCTGCATATGATGTTCCCCCAAATGAACTGGAAGGTCTTCTGCTCTGTAATTGTTATCATCGGTTCTGCCTCCACCCACTTTGAAAAGTAGTCAATGGCAACTATCAAGAATCTATAGTTGTTGACAGCTCTTGGCAAAGGTCCTACCAAGTCAATTCCCCATACCGAAAATAGCCATGGAGAAGATATTGACGTCATAGGCTGATGGGGTTGATGAGGGATAGTGGCGAACCTTTGACATTTGTCGCACCTCTTCACATAGTCTGCAGCGTCCTTAGACAAAGTAGGCCACCAGTATCCCTGTGTGATGATCCTCTTGGTTAAGGGCCTTTCCCCTATGTGGCTAGAGAAATAACCTTCATGAACCTCCTGTAAGACCCGGGGTACTTCCATGGGATGCACACATCTGAGGAGGGGCAATAGAAACACCTTTTTGTACAAGATGTCTCCTATCATAGAGAACTTGACAGCCCTGTATCTCAACTTTCTCCTTTATAGCTTGGACTCAGGAAGCTCTCCCTCTCTTAGGTATCTAATGAGCGGGTCGATCCATGAGTCTCCTAGGTTCACATTGTGACAAGGGCTACATACCTCATCCTCCTCGATGGTTGCCTTTCCTAAGACCTCAATTGGAATGGTCCTTCCCATATTTGTCTTCACTGCTGAGGCCAGCCTTGCCAATGCATCATCGTGATTGTTGCTCAGTCGAGGCACTCTTTTCAGCTTTGCTTCTTCAAAATATTCTAACAACCTTCTTACCTTCTTCAAGTAATTGGCCATCCGTTCGTCTTTGGCCTCGTATACCCCCAATACTTGATTGACAACCAACCTTGAGTCGCTATGGAGTAGGAGTCACTTTACTCGAAGAGTTCTTTCCAATCAGAGACCTGCTATCATGGCCTCATACTCAGACTCATTGTTTGAGGCCTGGAAGTTAAATCTCAAGGCGTATTCAATGTTGGCGCCATCTGGAGCCGAGAGTATTAGTCCCACCCTGCTTCCACCATCACAGGAAGAGCCATCAACAAAGAGGCTCCAGGCGTCTGTATCTGATGAGAAGACCCCTTCTCTCATAACCCCCTTCTTGAAGAGGTATAGATCCTCTTCGTTCTCTTCTATTACGCTCCGGGTTTTGCCTGAGATGACCTCTTTCCGATCTCGGAAGACATTTGGTGCCATCTCTTCTGAATCTCAGAAGACACTACGGTTCGTCTCTTCCGAATCTCGGAAGACACTACGGTTCGTCTCTTCCGAATCTCAGAAGACATTTGGTGTCGTCTCTTACAAATCTCGGAAGACACTAAGGTTCGTCTCTTCGCTGTCATCTAAGACTTTCACTGTCTCGGCCTCTTCCCAGGTGAACTCTGCGACAAAGTCTGCGAGGGCCTGCCCCTTGATGGCTATCCTAGGCTGGTAGGTAAGATCATATTCTCCTAGTTCGATGGCCCAGGTGATCAATCTTCCGGACTTCTCAGGTTTGTGCAGAACCTACCTTAGTGGGGAGTCAGTGAGGACTACCATGGAGTGAGCTTGGAAGTAAGGCTTCATTTTCCTTGAGGCATGTATTAGGGCATAAGCCAACTTCTCCATTCGGGGATAATTTTGTTCAGACCCTTGAAGGGCCTTACTGTTGAAGTACACAGGCCTCTGGACCCCATCCTCTTCCCGTATGATGGCCGCGATGATGGCTGATTCAGAGACTGCTAGATACACAAACGACCTGTCCCCCTTGATGGGCCGTGACAGCAACAAGGGAGACCCTAAGTAGGACTTGAGTTGGTTGAAGGCTTTTTCACACTCTTCTTCCCATTGGAAGACCTTTCTTAGAACTTTAAAGAATGGAAGACACTTGTCCGTTGCCCTAGAAACAAACCTGTTAAGGGCAGCCACTCTTCCCGTGAGTCTCTGGACATCCTTGATACTCTTAGGAGTCTTCATGTCGAGAAATGCCTTAATTTTCTCATTGTTTGCTTCAATCCCCCTCTAATTAATGATGAATCCCAGGAACTTCCCAGCTCCTACTCCGAAGACACACTTTACCGGGTTGAGTTTCATTCTGTACGAGTCCATGACATCGAAGGTTTTCTCAAGGTCCGCTACGTGAGTACATGATTTTAGGCTCTTCGTTAGCATATCGTCTACATATACCTCCATGGTCTTACCTATTTGATCTTCGAACATCTTATTTACAAGACGTTGATACGTTGCCCCCGCATTTTTTAGAACGAAGGGCATCACCTTGTAGTAGTACGTCCCTTTGTCAGTAATGAAGGTTGTCTTCTCAGAGTCTTTAGCATCCATGAAGATTTGGTTATAGCCTAAATAAGCATCCATGAAGCTCATGAGCTCGTGCCCTGCCATTGCGTCCACCATGTGGTCTATCCTAGGTAAGGGATAGCTGTCTTTCGGGCAAGACCTGTTCAGGTCAGTGAAGTCTACACACATTCGCCACTTCCCATTGGCCTTAGGCACGATGACTGCATTTGAGAGCCACACCGGATAGGTAACCTCTCTTATGAACTCGGCCTCTTCCAACTTTTTTACCTCTTCCCGGATGATGTCGTACTTCTCACTGGAGTAAACTCTTTATCTCTCCTTGATTGTCTTGGCATCTCTTTCCACGTTGAGATTGTGGCTCATGACCTCAGGGTCGATGCCAGGCATGTCTGTGTGACTCCATGCGAAGACTCTCTGTCTCCTCCTGAGGAAATTTATCAGCTCTTCATTGATTCCTGGATCTAGGGCCTTACCGACCTGGATGGTTTTTTCCGTCTCGTCCTCATTGAGGATGATGTATTCTATCTCTTTCGCAGCCTCACCCTTCTTCAATTTTGTTTCATCTCTTGGGTCAAGAGTGTCAATGCTGTAAGTGGTGGTTGCTCTCTTATGGGCTTCTCTCTCTTCAGCCGAGTTGAAGTAACACTCACGCGCCATGGTCTGGTCCCCTTGCACTTCCCCTACTCCATAAGGATTCATGAATTTTAGCATCTAATAGACCGTCGACGGCACAGCTTCAAACTCTTTAAGGGCCACCCTTCCTATGATGAGGTTGTAGGCTGAGAAGACGTTTTCGTCCATAACGAAACAGTTTATCTTCTTGGTCAGCCTCCTAGGCCACTCATCCCCCATCCGTACATCCATCTCATACATGCCCAATGGGTGGACCTTTTCGCCACTAAAGCCTATCAATGGGTGATGATAGGGCACCAGCCTTGCCCTGCTAAGACCCAGGCTCTTGAAGCAAGGCCAGAACATCACGTCTGCTGAGCTTCCCCCGTCTATGAGGATCCTCCGTACCTCGCACCCATGCACCCTTGTTGTTATGACCAAAGGGTCATCATGGGGGGATAAGATACCCTTGAAGTCGAGTCTGGAGAACCCCACTACGAGGGTGTCCATATCTACCTTCTTCCTCTTATGCACTGCATCAGAAGACGTTAGATTCACAACTTCAATATTGGCCAATGACCTGGCCTCTGCTACATGAGCCTTACTGTCGGCTACCTCAGAGCCACCTCCTGCAAATCCCCCACATATGGTGCTAACACCAAAGGAGATCATACCGACCCTCTTCACCGGGGTGTTGTCATCCTTTGGCGGAAGATCCGGGTCGTCTTCATCATCTCCTTCTGAATCATCGTGCCTTCTGGCCGGGACATTTCCACAACATCTGTCATCTCTTCTTTTCTTAGGGTCATCTCTTCCACCCTTAGGAGCCTTACCATCCACATACTTCCTCAGCTTTCCAGATTTCAGCATCTTCTCAATCTCATCCTTTAAAGCGAAGCATCTATCTGTGACACGGCCATGATCCTGATGGAACTCGCACCATAGGTTTTTGTTCCTCTTATGTGGCGGGGCCTTCAGTTTCTTTGGCCACCTCAGAGTCCGGTCAGTCTTAATCTCATTGAGGATGTGCTCACAGCTCACAGTCAGAGGAGTGTAATGAGCGAACTTGTCATCTCCTGACCTCTTCTTCCCCTCTTTCTTACCTTGGGACTTTCCTGTGCTACCGCGGTTCTCCTCCTCATAATTGGCGGCCATTGTCTCTTTCGCATTCATCACTTTCCCTGCGGTTTCCAGCAGCTCCGCCACGGACCTAGGGGGTCTTCCGCCAGTTTCCACAATAGCTTCCCCTTCTGGAGGCCTCCTATAAGGGCGGTCATGGCTATGCTCTCTTCATAATCTTCCACCTCCAATTTATCTTTGTTGAATCTTTCTATGTAGTCTCTTAGGCTCTCACCCTTGGCCTGTTTGACATACAACAGGTGGGTAGTCTTCTTTTGGGGTCTTACCCCAAAGCAGAAGTTGTGGATGAACTGCTCAGCCAAGACTTTGAAGTTCTCAATTGAGTTCTTCGGAAGGGAGGTGAACCAACTATGCGCTGCCCCTGTCAAGGTCCCTGAGAAGGCCCTACACTTCATCTCATCGGGTATTGAGTAAATGTCTGCTGCCGACTGATACATCTCGATATGGTGTACAGGGTTAGTGCTTCCATCATACTTGGGAGTCACTGTAGGAGGCTTGAACTTGGATGGGATTGGGAACCCCACTATCCTAGTCACAAATGGGGAGCCCTCTGAGTAACCCCTTTGTAATGGGTCCCTGCTTTTAATGAGGTCTCCTATCTTCTCCTCAAGGCGTTGGATAGAATCATTCCAGGGTCTTCTGTCATCAACTTGGCCGAGGTTATCCCCTGCCACCTCCCTGCGATGGACAGAGTGTTCCCCAACCGCGACACGTTGGTTGTTGACCTCTTCCTGTTCTCGTCCTCTTCTTTCATAGGGTCGGCCTTGGTCTAGCCGACCCTGCCTACCCCCTCTCTGAGAGCCTACTGCACTCCTTGACCTCGACAGCCTCTGTCTTAGGTCATTCACCGGGCCCAGCCTCTTAAAGGCCGACCCTCTACTCAACCTATCAAAGTCCGACCCTCTTTGTTGGGCCTCTTCTCCTCTTCGGCCGACACATCCTTGACTTTGCCTAAGAGGTCGTATAGTGTTATTTGACACCTCATACGTCTCCCAGCAGTCTTCTGGGGTTTCTTAAGTTTCTAGGTCATCATACCTATCCTCTGGGCAAGGGTTTCCCTACCTCCCCAGGCGCAAGAGCCAAGGGTCAGCAACGTCCCTTCTCCGCTGGGGTGCAGTCTGGTCCTTCATTGGCGCCTGGGGTGGTCCCCTGGCGTCAGGATGAGGCTGAACTGCTACCGGAGTGATCATGTCCGGTGAGACTCCAAGTGGCATCATCATAGTTTGACTGAGCTGAGAAAATTGCTCCTTCATGGCTTATTGCGTTGCAGCTAAAGATTTCAAGGCTGCTGCTACCTCCGCCATTTTGGACTGGGGGGGAGCCTGACTGGAACTAGGCCCTCCACCTCCGAGCAGCGGAAGAGGCGGTGGTAACTCTGGTGCCATGTGTTAACAATAAAGAGCTTGAGCAACAAGTGAGCTTAATACCTTAAAGGACCTCTTTCAATAGTGAAACAGTTCCACGCAAAGGGTGGTTCCTGGTTCACCACCAGAGTCTCCGGTGAGGTTAAGCTGAAGAAGATGAAGAGATAGCTTCTCGTTCCCACAGACGGCGCCAAAATGATGATGCTGAAATTAGCACCACCAGGTAAGGTGTTTTTAAGCTCAATATAAGAATAATAATGGAAGCACAGTTATATAAAGAGATAAGAGACTAAGATGAGGATAAGAGAAGAGGGCACCGGCATATAAGTGGTTCAGCTAATGTGGCCTACGTCCACTGTGAGTGTGTGTGAGTAATATCACTGAATGAAGGCACTAATGGCCATGGATACAACCTCTCAAGCTTTCTCTCTCTATTGTATATCTAGACAGAGTTTTAGCTAGGGTTGAATATCTGGGATCCTTTTGCAAGGTAGAGGATGACCTCTATATATAGTACCTAGGTGGTGTAATGTACCCCCCATACATGCAATGAGCATGTGTGTGGTAACCTCACCAATAGGGGGAAGCCACCTGTCACTGTCACGTGTAAGGAATGATGATGAAATATCCTCCCCACGTGTGGAGAATAATCTTGTTACAACTGATTTGTGCCCATGTGTCCTTATCCAAATGTCAACAGATGTTCGGTTGCCATATTGGTGCATGACCTCGGCCAGGGAGAGGCCGAGCTGTAAAGATTCGATAAACTTCTTCCGAGATGTTCCATAGGGAGTCTCGGCCTGATCTCAGCCGAGACATTATGCTGGGGTCGGCCCCTGCCAAGGTTGGACTGATTCCATGTTGAAGATTACCAAGGCTTCTTGTCACCTCGGCCCAAGCCGAGGTTGGACTGGTTCCATGTTGAAGGTTACCAAGGCTTCTTGTCACCTCGCCCTACACTCGGCCGAGGTTGCCATACCCAGGTATATGAGAATGCTCTTGATGCATGTGATGCACGTAGTGTCCATTGGAAATGTAGGTGGTAGTGTCGGCCTGGGACGACCTTACTAAGGCCGAGGGCTGATATCGTGGGCCCATGGCTTATCCAGGGTCGATCAATATCTCGGCCATCACCTCGGCCGAGGTTGGTGTCTCAAGGCCGAGGTTACACTTGGGGCATATCAACAATCTTCACGAAGATTTTGAAATACCCCGACCTCAGCATTTGCTTGACCAACTAAGTACGAGCAATACCAGAATGCTGCGAGATTTGAACTTTATCAACTTTTCTTTTGATTTAGATGATCCTCCAGCTGGAGTGGATCCTGTACCTAAATCTGAAGGAAAGAAACCAATAAAATAGGTTATTTTTATTTTTTTAGTGATTGTTTGACGAAGAAAAATCATCTTTTTGTAATTTAGTTTCCTTGGAAATAAATTAATTGTATGATGTTTATCTTATCAATCTTTATGAGATCAACTATAATAATGTTGTTCTTCGCTGAATATATATATATATACTAGGGTATTCCCATGCCTGAAGGCACGCTGATAATTTTGAAAAGAATAAAGTCGTATATAATGTAAATAATAAATGTTTTATATATTTCAAGTGTAATTTTTCAAAGTATTGTTAGGGGAAAATTTTCTCAATTTATTGGGTTGTTCATCATGTTTAAGAAAAAAAAAAGTATACCTTTAAAAATACCAATTGTCTGTCCTGAAGCTTTTAATAATCATAAACTAATATATAACATAAATAATTGTAAACTAATTAAAAAAATTTGGGATAGTTTCATTTGCTTATAGAACGATCTACAATGTTTAAGAAAAAAAAAATAGTCAACAACAGCAATACTAAAGTTATTTTTACAACACCAATGTGTAGACATTTCAGAAAATTTGGACATAATTTATTTCGTATATAGGACTATTCATCATGTTTAAGAAATAAAAAAATACTCCTACAACAATACTATCACAATACAAATGAAATTAGCTATAAAACAATCAACAAATACATTAGATTCTAAGGCTCTTTGCTTTGTGGCACATAGTCGGTTGTTCTTTCTAGGAAAAGAATATTGGTAGCGAACCCAATCGGTTTTCCTTCTAAGTTGGCAAACAGTCCCTCCAGAAGGCTAAAAGTGTAGGGATCCTTACGCAATTGAAGATGGTCTTCTTCACTCCATTGTGAATTATGAGTTCACGGGAGATGCTTCACTGCTGGAAACTCCTTCGGCGAAGGTGCCAATTTGTTTGAACGCAAACGTAATTTCAAGCCCAATTAATAAATAGTGAATAAAAGAGACACGAATACTCCTCTTGCCAACATCGATAGATGACAACTCCATCTCTTATGAAGAAAGCCTAAAAATATGGCTCAGACCATCAATATGTAAAATTTATATACAAAATATTTACTTAAAAAGGAAAAAAAAAGATGAGGCATTACTGATTAGTTAAATCATGGTTTTATAACTCATTTGCTATGATGTGTACCTGAATAGAGAGGTGAAAATATCAACAATATCTTTAGCCAAACGATGACCTTATATTCTGTTTCGATCTTAAATGTGCTATAATGTCACCTATATTGCATGAGTCTGTTGCTGACCATTATCCCTGTGTTGATAGTATCGCTAATAATCCTAGTCATCGCCAACATTTTTTTACCTCTGCACTATTGCCCACGCAGTCATTTCAACCATTTGTGTCGTGATCTACTTTTGTTGCTTCATCATGGCTCAGAAATATTCCCCAAACATCCAATGCTCATAAATCTTCACCAATGAGCTTCGAGACAGATGATCTTCCCTAAAAACAGGTGCACACTTCCCAAATAGATCAGTAATGCCATCTAGAAAATTTGTGGTAGCACCAGCAGGGTACTTTCTGCAACAATATTTCCTGTTAATACACCATAAATTAATAAATGGAAAACTTCAAAACATTTCAACATCTCTAAAATATTATACAACACTTTATAATTGATTTTATATTCTCCTCATGAACCAATAACATTACATTTCAAAGATTATGAATGAGGACCTGATTATAAGAATGAGGGATAAAATAAATGTATAAAAAGTATAGTTTCTGAAAGAAACAATTAGTTATAAAATACTGAAAAGTATTGATAACACCAAACTTGACAGAGGCAATTTAGTTTTCATAAAAACTATGTCAGTCATAACAATGTACTGTAGGTAAATATAAACCATGACAACTTTAACTCAGTCAGGCATTTAAACAAACATATGGTATAAGATAGTATTCAAGTTTTATAAACAAATAATGAATTGGCCAAATTTCATATTTACATCTCACATGCAATGTAGATTTAGATCAACAAAACAAAATTTGTTACTTATCTATTTAGACCAACACAAAGATGGAATCATGGAGCGTTGATTCAAGTAATTACCCTCTCTTTTTTGAGCGAAGTGTCACACCCCGCCTAATTAAATACCGGGCGATCACTCCTTTATTAAATTAAAATCAAGGTGAACAGTTGGTTCATTCTTCGCATCACTGTCGTAAAAGTAACTTTTCCAATTTAAACACCCTAAATAATTAAGCTAAGTGTCAAAACCATTTTTAGACATTACTTTCCAAATTTTATTTTATAAACCAACATTTGAAACTTTACATAATTCAAAATTTAAAGAATCACACAACAATTATTCTGTAACTTATAATCCCAAAGAATTTAAACATTCAACAAATAAATCCCAACATTTTAAATCTTAAAGGAAAATATCCTGACAGTAATAAAAATCCAAAGTGTAAATACTAGAACTAACTGAATTACAATATCTAATAAAACAATTGAATAATGGAAAAGGGCGACACATGCCCAACTGATAAAATAAATGCTAGGAGTGGAATCAAGAAATGAGGTCGTCTAAGCAAGAGGCCTGCAACTCCCACCTAAGCTGCAGCGCATTCCTTCCAAAGGATCCTATGCAAGACGCCCCTGTGGCTGGGCACGTGTAATATATACATATATATACAAGAGAGAAAAGAAGATGGAAACAAGTCAGAGCCCGATTTTAAAACCGATTTAAATTTTTTTAAGCAAGTATTTAAAATGTTTACTGGCCAATTCAACAACATATTAGTGTGGCGCTCCATTGAGAAATTCTCACATCTCTTCTAATGTGCACGCCTATCATACTAACCTTCCCAACGGTTTAACTTATCTTATCTCATCTTATGTCGCTCGTAAAATTTTAATCTGACAACTTCAATTGTTTAAGAGGTTCATTTCATTTAACAACATAGTTCTCATTTAACCTTATTTACTAATAAAGTCTCTCAGCAATATATTATACTTTTCAAACACTTATTCCCAAATTGAAATAATTATTCATATCTTACTTACCATAAACACAGTAGGTAGTTCCCAAATTCCAGAATTTAATATATATATATTAAATACTCATATAATATATATATTCTAACGACACCCCACATAATAATTATGGTACGGGCATACTCTGCTATCCAGTCCCCATATCACTCGTCCTAAGGGAAATACAAGTTCGAAATCACTCTCGAGCTGTACTAACACAAACACAAACAATATTGAGGTGAATAATAGATTCTAGGTCTCTAAGAGGTCAGCACATGCCCTCACGTCACTTAGGACCGTCTGAACTATCGATTCGATACCCTGTACCGAAGGATTTCTATCTTCTAGGTACGAGTCAATATCCCCCATAAAGGTCCCATCGAGATAAGACTGTCCCAGCGCGGTAACCTCTGAGATAGCAAGTAGCGCGAGAATGATTGTCACACGTATATAGTATATGCATAAACACAGTCATATAAATATACTACTATTTCCATATCAAATTTAGGTACATCTCATAACCCATAATTATGACAATTGTCCTTATTATTCGTTATTTAGTTATCACGTACAACGTTTGCCTCTTATCTTAATTTGTGGGATTATTCCAACTTATTAAGTGACACTCGTGAATTTCTATACTCCCAAGTGAAATTTCAATAGGTACTCATTTATTTTTCAACGTAACTATCTTACGCGTCTCTTTCTTTAATACATAGTTCCATCATCCCTTTTTATGTAAACTTCCCCAAAAATGTAAATCTCGTCTTATATTAAAGATTTCATATTTTTAATAAGTCCTACTTGTCTTCTTATCTCCCAAAATATTTTATTAAGGATGGTCAAGGATTATTACTCATTTAAATTGAATTAACCTATTTAGAAGGGGACATATAAGTCTGCCAGGAGGGGTCGATCGGTCGAGGGCAGGTGTTTGATCGATCGAACCATTGATCGATCGATCGATCAAGCAGGTATGGCTAATTCTGCAGATGTAAATGTAAATGCTCTGGCAGTCCCAATATGTATGCTACCGGCCCAACCCTCTCTATAATGGGAAATGGTCCCACGTACCTCGGGGACAATTTCCCTTTCTTCCCGAACCTCATCACTCCTTTCATAGGAGATACCCGTAGTAATACTTGGTCCCCCACATTAAACTCTCGGAAGAATCGTTTTGCATCGGCATAGCTTTTCTGCCTGTCCTGGGCTACCCGAATGCGACTCCTGATAATCTCAATCCTCACGGAGGTTTCCTGAATCACCTCTGGTCCGAGCAACTTGTTATCTCCCACCTCTAGCCAACACGTTGGGGAATGACAAGGCCTCCCATATAAAGCTTGGAATGGAGCCATGCCAATCGTGAATTGATAAGAGTTATTATAAGCGAACTCTACCAGTGGAATATGTGTCTCCCAACCTCCTCCAAAGTCAAGGACACACATACGTAGCATATCCTCCAACATCTAATTAGTACGCTCTGTTTGTCCATCTTTTTGTGGGTGATAAGCTAAAATCAACCTCAACTATGTACCTATAGCCTCCTGAAAGCTCTCCCAGAAACGCGACATGAAAATCTTATCTCTATCTGACACAATATTCAGGGGCACCCCATGCAATCTGATAATCTCAGCAATGAATAACTGAGCATACTGACCCGTGGTATAGTCTGTCCGCACCGGCAGAAAATGAACCACCTTGATCAAATGGTCCACAATCACCCAGATGGAATCATGGCCCCGCTGTGATGTAGGCAACCCTGTGATAAAATCCATGGAAATACTCTCCCACTTCCACGCGGGTATTTCCAATGGCTGAAGCAACCCTGACGGTTTTTTATGGTCCACCTTTACAGCTGGCAGGTAGAACATTTTGACATGAACTCCGCAATGTCCTTTTTCATTCCACTCCACCAGTATTGCCACCTCATATCTTGGTACATCTTATCTCCTCCAGTATGTACCGTAAATCGGGACCCGTGAGACTGGGTCGTCACTACATGAGGTAAGTATGCTCCTTCTAGTACCTCCAATCTCCCATTAAACCTCAAACCCCCATCAGAACTAACAGAATAGGACTCGGTACCCTCAGCTAAAAGTCGTACAATCTGCTCCTGTCAAAATGGGTTTGCGGTTTGTGCCTGTATCACCCTCGTAACGATCTCGGGTGTCACTGTCATGATAGATATGAAGGAATGGGCTACTGCATCCTAGTGACCTAACTCTTTCCAATTTTCTTTCCAGACGTCCGCTACATCGTCTACCGGTCAACGGCTCAACGCATCAGCAACTACGTTGGCCTTCCTCGGATGGTACTGTATGTCGAACTGATAGTCCTTTACAAACTCTAACCACCTGTGCTGACGCATATTCATCTCTCGCTGAGTGAACAGGTACTGCAGTGACTTATAGTCTGTGAACAAGTGAAATTTCTCCCCCAATAAGTAGTGCCTCCATATCCTCAATGCAAAAATGACCGCTGCTAGCTTTAGGTCATGTGTGGGGTAATTCTTCTCGTGCGTCTTAAGCTTGCGGGAGGCAAAAGCTATAGCCTTCTCCTCCTGCTGAAGTACTCCCCCAAGTCCTCGTAAATAAGCATCAGTGTAAACTAGGTACTCCACGCCTGGCTTAGGTAAAGCAAGGACCGGTGCTGAAGTGAGCTTGTCTTTTAGCTCTTCGAAAGCCAATTGATAAGCACCATCCCAAACATATGGTACTCCCTTGCGAGTCAGGCTCGTCAATGGACCCGCTTTTTGGTGAAACCCCAAATGAATCTCCTGTAGTATCCTGCTAATCCCAAGAAACTATATACTTCCGTCGGTGTCGTGGGCTATCCCCACTCCCTCACCGCTGACACTTTACTCGGGTCAACTGCTATCCCCTATTTAGAAACAACATGCCCCAAGAACTGCACTTCCCATAACCAAAACCCGCACTTCTCGTACTTAGCATACAGTTGATGCTCTCGTAGAGTCTGAAGAACCTGCCTCAAGTTCTCAGCATGCTCCTCCTCGGAGTGTGAATATATCAGAATGTCATTTATGAAGACGATGACAAACTGATCCAAGAACTCTCTGAACACTCGGTTCATCAAGTCCATGAATATAGTTGTAGCATTTGTGGGTCCAAATGGCATCACTCTGAACTCATAGGACCCATATCTCGTCAAGAAAGCAGTCTTTGAAACATCCTGCTCCCTAATACGTAGTTGATGGTACCCTGACCTCAGATCTATCTTCGAAAAGAAAATTGCTCCCCTCAGCTGGTCGAATAGGTCATCGATTCGAGGCAACAAATACTTGCTCCGTATCGTGACCTTGTTCAGCTCCCGGTAGTCCACATATAGCCTCAGTGAACCGTCTCTCTTTTTCACAAACAAAACTGGAGCACCCCAAGGTGAGGTACTCCTACGAATGAAGCCCTGACCTAACAGCTACTCTATCTGATCTCGTAACTCTCACATCTCTGTCGAAGCCATAGGTATGGAGCGCGTGCTATAGTTCGAGTATCCGGTAGTAAATCTATGAAAAAATCTATCTCTCGACTGGGGGGTAGGCCTGGTATCTCCTGAAATACATCGGAATACTCACGAACAACTGGGATCGAGTCGAAGGGAATCACAACCTCCTTAGAGGTATCCTCCTCTATGTAATACAAATGAGCGGTTGAGCCTCCCTCTGGGCGAGGCATCTCCACTACAAACATCTCTTGCCCCAGAATGGCAAAGAAAATACTCCCACCAAAATAATCTATCATGGCTCTGTAAGCTGTGAGCCAATCCATACCAATAATAACATCGTGCTCATGCATATCTAAGACTAATATGTCTGCTGGTAATACCAAGCTACCAATATCTTCCCCCATTCCCCGGCATATAAAGAAAATTAGCAATCCATTTCCCAATGGTGAGTCTACAATTGTCACAGTGCTCTTTGCTGTGGCTAATAACCCTAAGGTCTTCGCAAAATGAGTAGCTATAAAATAGTGCGTCGCCCCAGTATTAAATAATACCCGACCCATAGTACCATGGATAGGAAACATATCCTCAATCGCGGGCGGTGATTGTGGAGCTGCTTCCAGGTGGACGTTATAGACACGTCCGTACTGTAACTGTCCCTGCTGCACTGGAGCGGCTGGAATGGCTGGTAGGGCTGGTACCTGAGCTGGTGCTGGGAGGGCGGCTGGAAAAAGTGGCCTATGTGTCTCATTATGGGCACCCTGCTGCTGTGGGCCCTATCACCCTCTGGACAATCCTGGCGCTTATGGCCATGCTTGCCGCACATAAAACATCGGCCTCTAAAATTTCCTCCCCTCTGACCTTGCTGACCACGGCTCTGTTGGCTGTTACTCCCCTACCACTGGCCCTGTTGGCCCTTCTGAAAACACTGTTGGCCCTGCTGTTGACCCTGCTGCTGGCGGTGTTGGCCTTGATTGGCCCTGCTGATTAGGCTAGCCCTGCTGACCTTGCCCAAATCCCCCAAATCCCTTCCTGGAATCACCTGATCGGAATCGCTTGGCAGGGTCCCCTGATGGGAACTCTGCGCGTGCTGACAAGTCTATCCCTGAGATGTCGGTGCTCCATTAGCACCACTACCCCACGTCCTGCTCTGCTGGCCGGACTCTCCTGTTCGCTTGCTTCCTTGCAGATGGAAGCGGTGATCCTGGAAGTATAGTAAAGCAGCATTGAGTACATCTGTGAAGGTACTCAGAGAAAGATTCCCTATAAGGTGCTGACGGATCCTCCAAGCTAACCCATCCACAAACAATAGTATCTTCTTACCCTCAGTGGGTGCCTCATCTGGCACTATAGTGAGAATTCTTGTGAACTCCTCTTCATACTCAGCAACAGTGGAATTTTCCTGCTTCAAGTTCAGTAACTTTCGCCTCATCTCAGTTTGCACGACAGATGGAAAATACTTGCGGTCAAACCGCTCCTAGAATGACTGAATCGGAATAGTATCCCTCTCCTCCAAGGTGGTGGTGAACTCCCTCCACTACAAATCTTCCCCCAATAGCTTAAATGAGTCCAACAACTATTTATGCACGTTTGTGCACTCATACATACGCAGATGCCTCTAGATATCTTTCTTCCATTAGCTAACAATGATGATATCTGAACTACCCGAGAACTCAGGGGGATGCACCTTCTAAAAGTCATCCCAAACCCGCTCCCATGCTGATGGAAACTGTGCAAGTACTGGCGCCACTGCCTGAATCTAGGTGGAGCCTGCTGTATTACCGCTAATGCGGCATTCACCGCCTGAGCAACAATAGCGGCTACCTCATTAGCATTCATCGTTCCATGAGCTGGAGCTGCTGGCTGCTCTGCTTGGGCACACCTATCCTTTGGTGCACGTCTAGGAGGCATCTGAAACGTGAAGAAATTTATTAGTTTACAGTTATTATCAAATCTCAAATAGCTGAAGACGTAATCGTAAAAGCAAGAATACAACAATCCTAAAATAGGCTCTATAACAAAAATGTTAAGCAAGAACACTGATGCTCTGATACCACATGTCACACCCCGCCTAATTAAATACAGGACGATCACTCCTTTATTAAATTAAAATCAAGGTGAACAGTTGGTTCATTCTTAGCATCAGTGTTGTAAAAGTATCTTTTCCAATTTAAACACCCTAAATAATTAAGCTAAGTGTCAAAACCATTTTTAGACATTACTTTCCAAATTTTATTTTATAAACCAACATTTGAAACTTTACATAATTCACAATTTAAATAATCGTACAACAATTATCCTGTAACTTATAATCCCAAAGAATTTAAACATTCAACAAATAAATCCCAACATTAAATCTTAAAGGAAAACATCCTGACAGTAATAAAAATCCAAAGTGTAAATACTAGAAATAACTGAATTACAATATCCAATAAAACAACTGAATAATGGAAAAGGGTGATACATGCCCAACTGATAAAATAAATGCTAGGAGTGGAATCAAGAAATGAGGTCGTCTAAGCAAGAGACCTCCAACTCCCACCTAAGCTGCAGCGCGTTCCTTCCAAAGGATCCTATGCAAGACGCCCCTGTGGATGGGAAGCTATAATATATACATATATATATACAAGAGAGAAAAGAAGATGGAAAAGGGTCAGAGCCCGATTGTAAAAACGATTTAAAATTTGTTTAGCAAGTATTTAAAATGTTTACTGGCCAATGCAACAACATATTAGTGTGACGCTCCATTGAGAAATTCTCACCTCTCTTCTAATGTGCACGCCTATCGTACTAACCTTCCCAATGGTTTAACTTATCTTATCTTATCTTATGTCGCTCGTAAGATTTTAATCGGACAACTTCAACTGTTTAAGAGGTTCATTTCATTTAACAACATATTTCTCATTTAACCTTATTTACTAATAAAGTCTCTCAGCAATATATTATACTTTTCAAACACCTATTCCCAAATTGAAATAATTATTCATATCTTACATACCATAAATATAGTGGGTTGTTCCCAAATTCAAGAATTTAATATATATTAAATACTCATATAATATATGTATTCTAACGGTACCCCACATAATAATTATGGTGCGGGCATACTCTGCTATCCTGTCCTCGTGTCACTCGTACTAAGGGAAATACAAGTTCGGAATCACTCTCGAACTGTACTAACACAAACACAAACAATGTTGAGGCGAAGCATAGATTCCAGGTCTCTAAGAGGTCAGCACATGCCCTCGCATCTCTTAGGACGGTATGAACTATCAATTCGATAGCCTGTACCGAAGGATTTCTATCTTCTAGGGTACGAGTCAATATCCCCCATAAAGGTCCCATCGAGATAAGGATGTCCCAGCGCGGTAACCTCAGAGATAGTAAGTAGCGCGGGCATGATTTTCACACGTATATAGTATATGCATAAACACAGTCATATAAATATACTACTATTTCCATATCAAATTTAGGTACATCTCATAACCCATAATTATGAAAATTGTCCTTATTATTCGTTATTTAGTTATCACCTACAACAGTTGCCTCTTATCTTAATTTTTGAGATTATTCCAACTTATCAAGTGACACTCGTGAATTTCTATACTCCCAAGTGAAATTTCAGAAGGTACTCATTTATTTTTCAACGTAACTATCTTACGCGTCTCTTTCTTTAATACATAGTTCCATCGTCCCTTTTTATGTAAACTTCCCCGAAAATGTAAATCTCGTCTTATATTAAAGATTTCATATTTTTAATAAGTCCTACTGGTCTTCTTATCTCCCAAAATATTTTATTAAGGATGTCCAAGGATTATTCCTCATTTAAATTGAATTCACCTATTTAGAAGGGGAAATATAAGTCTCCCAGGAGGGGTCGATCGATCGAACCATCGATCGATCGATGATCTATGATCGATCGATCGATCAAGTAAGTATGGCTAATTCTGCAGAAATCCAGTTACGGGTTCTATCATCCAACCTCATCCAAATCCATATTTTTAACACCCAAACTCCCAAAAATTTGTACTACAACCATTATAAACCCAAACTAGCAATCTTTTACGTAAACCATGTGAATTTTCATCAATATCCATGAATTAAATGGCCAAAACTTATATAAATCTCATGAACCCTTGAAATTTCTTTAACTTTGTTCTAATCAACCTTTTTCCAGAGTTTCTACTTCTAATCCATCATAAATCCGTGGTTCAACCTCAACATATGAAGGGGATTTCCAGATTTTCATTTATATCATTACTACATGCAATTTTCCTATCTCCAACATGGGTTTTCTTCTATGAAACTCATCCTAATCAACCCTAGACTAACATGAATGATGCATTAACGAAATTAATCAAGATAAATACTTGCCTGGGGATTTTTTGGTCTCTGATTTGTGCTAAAATCAGTTTGGTTACGATCCTTGCGACGTGATCTCTCATTTGGTGACGACGGCGGCGCAAACGGAGGGGTTTTCAGCCTAGAATTCCTTAGTAAGCTCTATCCTTCCTTCTCCAATGGTCGTCACTTTCTTTTGGTTGTGTTAATCATAGAAGACAACCCTAGGCATCTGATATAATCCTTGCAAATTCGTGGGTTTAATTACCCAAAATTACAAAATGTCCAAAATGCCCTCCTGGGGTACTAATTAAGCTTAAAAATGCCCCGAGACCCAAACTAAACCCCCGGGTACATTTTTCTAACTATCTCAACCCTTCCGGACACTTTGGCACACTCAAAACAACCATACGAGCGACTTATAATTTATTCACTTTTATTAATCAATATTTATTCCCGACACGACACAGGCGCGTCCCAACTTAAATTTCCAAAATTTGTCATTTTATTCACTCGTGACATTTAATAGGACCAATATCATATATTACTTTGCTCATCAGTAATATTCAACAAGTTTTCCATACTTACTAATTCACATCACGTTAGTATTTAGAAAAATATAATTAATTTCCGGATTTATTTTAAATTAATAACTCACATTAAATTTAATAAATCCCCAAATTTAGAAATCATAAAAATACGGGGTATTACACGGAGCACTGCCTCCTTAAAACAGTAAAAATACCATCGACTCAAATCAGCCTTTTCCTTGAGATTCGTTCCATGAGGACGTGCATTGATCTTGAAAAGTCTACCTCAACATTATACCCGAATTGATGGTAGAACCAGATATTTTCCACGTGATATTTTGAATACACAACTGATAGTGGGAGAGAGAGAAAATAATACCTTAAAGATATGAGACTAAAATGCCAGAAATTTGAAGAAAAAATGAGTGCACCTCACAATGCTTAGATTATACCTAGATTTACAAATCAAATTCTGCAAAACAAAACATAATTAATCAAAATAAATTCAATCTTACCCTGTTTGTGAAACTTCAAATTCAAAACAATCGAAAAAATGATATAATGTTGTGAAATTTTGGCAGCAGCAAAATGTGGGAGAGAGGAGAGAGTTCTATAGATTTAAGTGCAAGATGATTAAATTGTGTATGAGATGACCTTAAACAGACCTATAGTTTGCATTTTGTATGGCCAAAGATACTTCACAGTGGTTGAAGTATAGATGAATAATTTAGTAAACTATAGATGAAGAATTCAATAACCAAACACTTGCAACGATGTTGTACCTTCTTAATATTGAGACTCTAAGAGGAAATATATGTACATCAATGGTCTTGGCGGATATCTTACTCATGGTTGTTTATGACACAATGCAAAGCTTGAAAAGACCTCTTGGCACCCATTGTATGGGCTATGCGTATAATTTGGAAGGTTTTCTTCTTACTGCTGGAGAAAAGGGTTCAAGAATTGCATTACAATCACCAGTTGGGGTTACCTGTGTTCAGGCTAATGATATTCGTAAAGAAGAAAATGAGCTTCTTAGAATCAGAGACTACGTTTTCAATAAATTGGCTCAGAAGATTGGCCATCAGGCTGATAAGATTCATAAAGACTTAGGCTGGATGAAGAAGTTCAACACATAGGAAGCAAGCTCTGTAATATGGCCTAATTGATCGCATAATGGGGCTCAAAGAAAACCTTAATTTTTTCTTGGATGAAGATATTGGACATAGTGCATACATGATACATTTAAAGCAAAGGTGGAATCTTGAACTAAAAACTACGTTCATTTCAGCACCTATGTTCAGGTCAGCACGTACGTTCAATTCTACTGTTCGGTTACAATCAAATGAGTTTGAAATCTTGAATTAAAAACTAAAATATAATGTTTTATAATATTTGACCAAAAAATCATTCTTGAGTTCGCATTAGGGTGGTTTTGCCCTGTTTTATGATGAACTTAATGCTCCAAGGCAGAGAGAACATTCCCTTATTTCTAAACCAGGAATTTAAAGTTGGGGCCTTCTCTACAACATGAAATGGGATGGAAAGAGTGAGTTTATATTCATAACATATGCACTATATCTTTTATACTTAAACTATGAAATGGTATCTCCCTCACTATTTACTTTTCTCTGCCAAGTCAGCGATGCAGGCTTCCCGGGGTCGACTTTTTCCTGGAGATAAGTGCGAAAAATAGATAAATTAGATCAGCACACAAAGGTTTTAGAACTTTATTAACTGAAAAACACCATGATCCATCAAATTATACCCTGGGCATTTAGCAAAGGAAGTAAAAGGTGAGTGTATATTATTACTTATTCATATCATGATTAGTTTATTGATAGGAGATACTTACAAACTGGCATAGAAATCCAAGCAAATACACAACTGTTAAAGTGAATAATAAATATTTGTAGAGTAATCTATCAATTGTAAGAATTTAAATTCAAACTGAAGGACACATATTTACTGTATTGGTAACTTGAACGTGTTCTGACAGTGATTGTACATGTTAATCTAATTATTCCAATTATGTGTAATAATGGTGGTATAAAGTCTCTTCCAATTATGCACAAATTTTAGCTCCTCCCTTCACATTGTTTTTATGGTATTTCTAAACAATCCAAGGTATTTATATTCTCAATACCCATTGAAAATGTCCACATATCGAACCCAAATTAAAGAATCACCTGAAGAACCTCGTAAGAATTAAAGAACGCTACCGGTGCCCCTGCCTCTAATGCTCTCGCACCAGTTGCAACTCGGATAATTGGGCGAATGGAAAATTCAGAGGCAATTAAGGGTAAAGTTGTTGGGTTATATGGTGCGCCCAAAATATGGCTTGTGATTCAAGTGCAAATCTAATCGCAACAAGTAGAATCCGGTAAGTACGGAATCGTGATCCACAGGGATTGAACGCTCCTAAGAGAACTAAATTGGGGCAACGAGATTCTCTAAACGTCACAAAATGTTAAAGTGTAAAATATGATTTGTGATTTGGAAAGGTGATTGAGATGTAACCTCTAAACTAACATGCTATTAATGAACAGATGATTAACAACAAATTACGGAACTAATGAGAAGAACTAAGGTAAGCTTGAGTTCAAGAAATTAAGGGGATTGAGGATCATTCTCCCACCTCGGATTCACAAGGAAGGGGATTATAGGGCTTGATTAAATTAATTCTAATCGAGCATAACTAATTAAGTCCGAACATCAACCATGTAGAGAATGAACTCAACAATGGAGGATTAGGGTTTAATTAATTATTGCTAGATGGGTTGAGTTTGTAGTAAAGCTTCAAACACTAGCCCTTGCATGACAAGGGAAGTTAAGAAACTATGATACTCCAAAACCAACACATGAAGTTCCATTAGAACAATTAAAAACCAAACCCTAGATATTAAGTTCAAGCATCCAAGGTGGGATATTGATCCCCAATCACAAGTCTAGCTACTCATAATTAAAACTAAACTACACATGCTAGTTAACATCATACTTGAATTAGTTATCTAGTTAAAACTCAAATCAATACAAAGGATAGAATTCAATGCAATTTAAAGCTAGTGGAACAAGAAGAGATGGAGTAATTGAACTTATCTTGCATTAATCACAACTATTCAACAAGCAATCAAAGCCTTACAAGTTGGTGAAAGCCATAAATGAGCTTGACCTAGGAGAGAGAAGAGAGTGTTTTTCTATCTTACTAAATATCCAACAAAAGTAATCCCCTCCCAAAAGAGGAAAAACAAGGGATAAATCCCCAAAAATCCACCAAAATGGCAAATTAGTAATAAGGAGAAAGCTGAAAATGCAGGGCCGAATCGATTCGGTGGTGAATCCGAATCGATTCGGAAGTGTAGAGAAAAGCCCCTGCAAGTGACCGAATCGATTCGGTGGTAATGGCGAATCGATTCGGGCCTTCTGCAGAAAGAAGAGTTGCCTATATAGGCATTAATTGTTCCATGCTTCACCGAAACTTCCGTAACTTTTGCGTTCGAGATCGGATTCAAGCACCGTCGGAGGCCACGCGAAGAGGAGAAGAAGGTCTACAACTTCCGTGAAGAAATCGGGAACAAAGCCGGAGTGATGAAATTACTAAAATGCCCCCGACTGTGCAAGTGTCAACGGAACTTTCCGGATCAAAACCAAACTTCCCAAAATGCATTCCCGAGACCTATAAAAGCTCAATAAAGACACAGACAAAGTATATATGATGAATTTAGGGGTTAGTCAATAAATGAGAATAAGAACCGGGAAATACATGCACGGGAATGCTAGAATGTACAAATTAACGGGGTATAAAATACAATAAAAGTGACGAATCACACCCCCTAACTTATACATTGCTAGTCCCGAGCAATGAAGTAAGAAGAAACAAGGTCCAACACCGCAACCAAAATATAAGAAATATGTACAACGAAGGAAAAATGCCACTTTCGTAGGCGAACGATTGCATTTAGCGTATGCAATAAGCCGTTAAACCCCTAGGTGGCCCTAGGGGACGAGTGAGATCTCGTGAGGGTTTCCAGGGATGACACCCACAAACATCAAATCAACTCATACTATGATACTGCAAAATCCAATGCGTAGCTCAACAAATATCAAAGAAACACAATTTATCAACAAAGTGAACGAAGCTCACACAAAAGACGGCAATTATCGGCATTAAACAAATAACTTCAACTAAAAATCGAAACCATGGGAAAGCGAAATAAGTGGACACATGTGGTAATTTAGATTTGGCAAAACTTTCAAAATCCATATATAAGCTAAGGCATGCATACTCAAGTTCTCTCCGGTTGTTACACTCAACAAATGAAACACTTAGAAATGGGATGTAACACACACGGGACATGCGGGCATTAAGAGTAATTGTAAAGGGAAACTAGGCCACACACATGTCATCAATGAAGAACGAAATATAAAAGTGAAAAATACAATCTCATGAAAGGATATCGCATATTAACCAAGAGAAGAGCATTTAAACAGATTATCGCTAATGTTCGACCTTTGAATCACATCACCCTAAGATCAAATAGGACTTTTTAGGGGTATAGAATTTAGGCTAGGTTAGGGTTTGGAAAAGAACGGGATGTGTGTAGGATCAAAGGAGATTCGGGAATATCGCGTGGGATAATGGATTTAATGGGCAACTTAGGAATCGAAATCAAATTCCACAAGCAATGTATTCATGAGAATGAGACTTTGATATTCATGCACAAGGGGAAATGGGAAACAACAAGGTCCCATTTTATTCGAAATGTATCCTTTCTTTTTCTTTTTCTTTGATTTTCTCTTTTCTTTTCTTTTTCTTGATTGATTTTCTCTTTTCTTTTCTTTCTTTTCTTGCTTGATTTTCTCTTTTCTTTTCTTTCTTTTCTTGCTTGATTGCAATCCATATGAACAACAACATTCAATCCCGGGAACAATCCCTAATCAAGGTACGGGGGAAGTAAATAAGGGTTTAGGACTCCAATGTGGAGTTGGACAAGGGATTTGGGGTTCAAACGAAAGGAATATTAAGGCTCAAGGGGGTTGACTAGAGGAAACATTTAAGGGAAAGGTCAAGGTCACGTGGGTTTAACAACAAGGGCCTATAATCATTTCCTATGGTTTCATGTGATTCGCGGGACTCAACACCATTGAAAATCATGCTCAAGTGATAAATCAGTTAGTATGCAATCAAATGAAAAGAAAATGAGATCGTCAACGAGTTCATTGACAAGAAAGAGATAGAGTAGGTGTATACGCTCACAAATGATGATAAGTCTCAATTTTCACTTTTGTAAGGGTATAGCATGCGCCTTAGAATAACGAATTTGAAACGCTTTTAAACCAAATCATAAATAATTATTTGTGTATATGCTCAAAGCTTCACAGTTTAATTTTATGATGCTATTCACAATGCAAACAATAACGGGCTAAAGGATAATAAATCAATGACTCAAAGCATGCTTCATAGCTATACAACAGGATATGCCGATCATATAAGTAATCATAGTAGATATGAGAAAGAAAAAGAAAAAGATTTTAATTTTTTTAATTAATTTTTTTTTTAATTTTTTAAATAAATAAATAAATAAATACTAATATGATAACCGGCATCACAATGGTATACCATACCCCCTAACTTGAATGAAACATTGTCCCCAATGTCAGTAGGGATAAAAAGGGAAAAAGGGTATGAAAATAGTCACCCCGTAAGGAGTAACTCGAGAACCGCGCAACGGCATGCCTGTTACAAGTTAGTACCATAAACAATAATATATACAACATAGATATATACAAGAAGAAAAATGAAACCAAAACTGAGTCATTTCATTAATATATAAGAGTTGTGTACATGGGGAACAATGAAACCAAAATTAGAAAATACAAGAAATTGCACTCTCTCCTCCCCATACTAACATAACTACCTAAGTACAAACCCAACAATCTAAATAAAGAACCACCCAAAAATAATCAGCAAAAACAGGATCACAACAACCTACATGTCGTCCCCGGCAACGGCGCCATTTTGATCGGGCGGAAAAAGTGTGTTCGTGTGAGGACACAATCATTGTGTGTTTCGCCGCCGCGATACAAAAGAACCTAATATACTACTACACTTGACAAGCAAGCACAGCGGTAAGTCGGGTATCGTAAGAAATCCACAGGGAGTAATTGAATTTTAGCTGTTAATTGTTTTAATTACTTCAGGAATAAAAGTGTAAAATAAATAAAAGAAAAGGTGATAGGGTGGTTATGGTGACAAAAGAAAATAATAAGTTACGCTACACAAAAGTAAAGCGATATATCGATGATCGCTCGGGCGCAGATGGATTTGTTCTCACACTTGCGAGGGGGCGAGGCTTCTGTGCCTCAGTACCTCTTTGACCCATACGCCCCTCGCGATCCTCCCGCGCCCGAGTCCCCGCGCATTTTGATCAGGCGGAAAAAGTGTGTTCGTGTGAGGACACAATCGTTGTGTGTTTCGCCCGATCAAAATGGCGCCGTTGCCGGGGAATGCTCGGCACAAAAATACACAATTCTGACGTCCTATGGAGCCCCGTAAACGGGGTCGGACAATGGAATCGTGTCCGAACTCGGGTCAAATGGTTCTAGGAAAGGCTTGAGGCGCTGACCATTGACCTTGAATAACTTCCCATCCGACGGGTTCTCAATCTCAATTGCACCGTGATGATGGACGGTCTTAACGACAAACGGACCCGTCCATCGAGATCTTAGCTTACCCGGGAATAAATGCAACCTAGAGTCGTATAAGAGAACCTTTTGGCTAGGGTGAAATGTTTTACGGGATATGCGCTTATCGTGCCTCTCTTTCACCCTTTGCTTATAGATTCTCGCACTCTCGTACGAATCACTCCGGAGTTCATCCAACTCGTTGAGTTGGAGCATTCTCTTCTTTCCGGCCTTGTCTAGATCGAAATTGAATTTCTTGATCGCCCAATAGGCCTTGTGCTCGATTTCTACCGGTAAGTGGCATGGCTTGCCGTACACAAGTCTAAAGGGCGACATTCCCAAAGAGGTCTTGTAGGCCGTACGATATGCCCACAAAGCGTCAGGAAGTCGAAAAGACCAATCCTTGCGGTCGGGATTGACCGTCTTCTCTAGGATATGCTTGATCTCTCGATTGGCCAATTCAGCTTGGCCATTGGTTTGGGGGTGGTAGGTAGTTGCAACTTTGTGTGTTACACCATACTTTTGCATAAGATTAGCAAACGGGGAATTACAGAAATGCGTCCCGTTATCGCTTATGATCGCCTTCGGAGTTCCGAAACGCGAAAGCATGAGTTCCTTTAGGAACTTCAACACCACCCGATGGTCATTGGTTTTGGACGCAATGGCCTCGACCCACTTTGAAACATAATCTACGGCCACTAGGATGTAAAGGTTACCAAAAGACGGTGGGAATGGGCCCATGAAGTCAATTCCCCAACAGTCAAAGACTTCAAGTTCTAGAATGGGGGACATTGGCATCATGTTGCGACGTGTTATAGCACCTAATCTTTGGCAACGATCACACGAAACGCAGAATTCGTGTGCATCCTTAAAAAGTGTGGGCCAGTAAAGCCCGCATTGTAAGATTTTTGCGGCGGTTTTCTTGGAAGAAAAGTGGCCACCACACGCCTCCGTGTGGGATAAACGAATTACGCTCTCACACTCATCATCCGGGACACATCTCCGGATGATCTGGTCAGGGCAATATTTGAACAAATACGGATCATCGAAAAAGAATCTCCGCACCCAAATAAAGAATTTCCTCTTCTCTTGAGGGGTCCAATGAGATGGAATCGAACCCGTCACGAGGTAGTTCACTATATCAGCGAACCACGGCAGAGAGGAAGTGGAGAACAACTGTTCATCCGGGAAGAATTCAGCGATGGGGAGTTGGTCTTTGGGTGCCTCAAATGTTAAACGCGACAAGTGATCCGCGACAACATTCTCTACTCCCTTTTTGTCCTTAATAGTCAAATTAAACTCTTGGAGTAAGAGCACCCACCTAATCAAACGCGACTTGGCGTCCTTCTTAGATAGAAGGTATTTGAGCACCGCATGATCCGTAAAACAAACTATGGGCGATCCCACGAGGTATGCCCGAAACTTATCTAACGCATAGACGACCGCTAATAACTCTTTCTCGGTGGTATAATAGTTCAATTGAGCAACGTTAAGAGTTCTACTCGCATAGTAAATGACATGGGGCTTCTTGTCACTTCTCTGGCCTAAAACCGCCCCAACAGCGAAGTCGCTAGCGTCACACATTAATTCAAAGGGTAGGGTCCAATCAGGAGCTTGGATTATGGGAGCGGTGGTAAGCATACTTTTCAAAGTCTCAAAAGCTGCTTGACACTCATCGCTCCATTCGAAAGGAGTTTCCTTGGAGAGGAGATTACACAAGGGCCTAGCAATCGAGCTAAAGTCCTTGATGAAACGGCGATAGAATCCTGCATGCCCAAGGAAAGACCTTACATCTTTCAGAGACCTAGGAGCGGGTAAGTTGGCAATGACTTCCACCTTTGCCTTATCTACCTCAATACCATCAGAGGAGACGATGTGGCCTAAAACAATACCCTTAGTGACCATAAAATGGCACTTCTCCCAGTTTAACACGAGCTTTTTCTCTACACACCTAGACAAAACCTTTTCTAACATAGAAAGACAATGGTCATAGGAGTTGCCAAAGACGCTGAAGTCGTCCATGAACACCTCTAGACCACGCTCTACCATATCACTAAACATGCTCAACATGCACCTTTGAAACGTAGCAGGCGCATTACACAACCCGAAAGACATTCTTTTGTAAGCAAATGTCCCAAAAGGGCATGTGAAAGTAGTTTTGTCTTGATCCTTGAGATCAAGTTCGATTTGGTTATAACCCGAGTACCCGTCGAGAAAACAATAGTACGGATGACCGGATACGCGTTCCAACATTTGGTCAATGAATGGAAGGGGAAAATGATCATTTAATGTCATTGCATTAAGTTTTCTATAATCTATGCATACACGCCACCCAGTGGTGGTGCGTTTAGTGATCAATTCCCCTTTTATGTTTTCCACAACGGTAACTCCTGATTTCTTAGGAACAACATGGATTGGACTGACCCATTTGCTATCGGAGATCGGATATATGATATCCGCATCTAAAAGCTTAATTACTTCTCCTCTCACAACTTCTTTCATTAACGGATTCAATCTCCGTTGCATTTCACGAGAGGGTTTTGCATCCTCTTCAAGGTTAATTTTGTGAGTGCAAATCAAGGGACTAATTCCCTTCAAATCTGCAATTGTCCACCCGAACGCACCCTTGTATTTTCTTAACAATTCTATTAACCTTTGTTCATCCCCCGCCTCGAGGCTTGATGAGACAACAACAGGATATGTCTCATTTTCGCCTAAATAAGCATATTTCAACTCGGAAGGCAATTACTTTAATTCAAGTTTGTGGAATCGCACATCCGAGGGAACCTCATACGAATCACGAGGGGGTAAGTCCTCAAAAACACTACACCAATTAATATCATCTACACTCTCGTCCTCATCTAACAACAAACTCATGAACTTGACCTCTTCATCATAGGGAGAATAGCTATTCTCCAAGTAAATCGGGTTCACAAGACATCCCTCTAAGGGATCCGATAAATAGGTAGCATCAAAATGCTCTTGCACCACCTCTTCTAGAAAGTCCACCTCATGGACTTCATCATCACAATCTCCCACTTGGTTCGAAACATTAAAGATGTTCATTTCCAAGGTCATATTCCCAAATGTCAGGTTCATTTGGCCATTCCTAGTGTTAATCAATGCATTGGAGGTAGCAAGGAATGGACGACCGAGGATAATGGGGGTAGTTCTACCGCTAGTAGAAGTAGGATGGG
This sequence comes from Sambucus nigra, assembly GCA_949130495.1. Classification (NCBI taxonomy): domain Eukaryota; kingdom Viridiplantae; phylum Streptophyta; class Magnoliopsida; order Dipsacales; family Adoxaceae; genus Sambucus; species Sambucus nigra. The sequence continues at coordinate 168,426,733 of OX422223.1, forward strand.
TATCAAGCACCACAAAGTCCACAGGAAAGTAGAATTTGTCAACCTGTATGATGACATCTTCCACTACACCCCTCGGAACCTTAACGGAGCGATCCGCTAATTGGAGGGTAATCTTTGTGGGCTTGAGGTCCCCTAGACCGAGCTGTTCATAGACATGATAAGGTAACAAATTTACACTCGCTCCTAGGTCTTGCAAAGCCTGCTCAATTTTAAAGTCCCCTATCACACATGAAATGGTGGGACATCCGGGATCTTTATATTTAGGTGGTAATTCAGATTGAATTATTGAGCTAATATTTTCGGCCAAGAAAGCTTTCTTCCTTACATACAATTTCCGCTTAACAGTTAGTAAGTCCTTTAAGAACTTAGCATAAGCGGGGACTTGCTTGATTGCATCTAAAAGAGGGATGTTAATTTTTACCTGTTTGAACATCTCTAGTATGTCCGAATTACTAACATTCCCCATTTTCGACAAGAGCCTTTGAGGGTAAGGCACGGGACTAGGAAGTTTCGAAACCACATCCGACTCTACCGGGGCTTTCCCCTCTCTCTGTTTCAAGGAGGCATCTTCGACCTCTAATGGGTCGGGCGAAACCTCCTTAACGACGGTTGGGACACTAGGAGGGGTGGGCTTATCAACCACTTTCCCGCTCCTAAGAACGGTCACGGCCTTAGCACTATCGGGAGGGGGATTCGAAGTGTCATTGACACTATTTTGCCCCAATGCCTTTTGAGGTTGAGAAGGGAATTTTCCCTTCTCTTGAATACTTAAAGCCGAGGTCAACTTGGAGATTTCCTTTTCAAGCCTAGAATTCGTGGCTTGTTGAGAGATTATGAAAGATTGAAGAGTCTCTTCGAGGCTCCTCTTGTTCGGGTGAGCATATAATGGTATAACTGGAGGAGGTGGTCCCTGAGGGGGACCTTGCATTTGAGCTTGGGGTGGAGGAGCTTGATTATATGGTTGCTAAAAATTATGAGGTGGGGGATGATTTTGATAATTCAGGGGAGGTGGATTTTGAGAATGTTGGTTCTGCCCATAAGAGAAACCAGGATGGTTTCTCCACGAAGGATTATAGCCCTCACCTAAAGGAGTCATGTATTGTTTCTTGTAAGTGGCCATCGCGTTGGCTTGATCGTGAAGCATCACTTTATATGCCGGGATTGTTGGACAATCCCTCGTTGAGTGATCTTCAACGTCGCAAATGGCACAAGACTCCTCTACATGTGAGGGAGAAGGATGGGAAGGTTCCCGAGATTTGGCATCCATTGCCTCGATACGCTTGGAAAGTTGGGCTACTCTTAATGACATATCATCTCCTTCGGCAAGGTGATATATGCCATGGCTAGATGAAGGTGGATTGGATGACCGGGCATTGGTTTTGCTAGGGTCTGAAGTGTCCCAAGCTTGGGTGGTCTCGGCACAATATTTAAAATGTGCCCACGCATCATCCGGATCCAAACCGAAAAACTCGCCGGAGCACATAGTCTCCACCATTTGTTTTGCATTGAGGGTGAGGCCATTGTGGAAAAAGGAGATTAATCTCCACTTTTCGAACCCATGATGTGGGCACTTATGAAGCACCTCGTTAAACCTCTCCCAACATCTCTCAAATAACTCGCCTTCGGCTTGAGCGAAGGTTTGGATTTGACCCTTTAGGGAGTTGGTGCGATGAGTAGGAAAGAATTTCTTCAAAAATTGCGCTTGCATTTCGCGCCAACTCCCAATGGAATTAGGAGCCAAGGACCAAAGCCAAGTTTTGGCTTTGTCCTTTAAGGAAAATGGGAAGAGTTTGAGTCGGGTGACATCTAGAGGGAAATTTTGGTCGCTAAAAGTAGCGCACACCTCCTCAAACTCTCTCACGTGAAGATATGGTTGTTCACTTTCCATGCCGTGGAAAGTTGGAAGTAATTGGATCATTCCATTTCGAAAATGGAATTGCGCGGCATTGTATGGAAAGATGATGCATGACGGAGAGGTGGTCCTCTCCGGTTGTAAGTAATCACGCATAGTCCTATAAGCGGGTTCGGGTGCAATCCCCTGACTACCATGTTCACTTACATTATCGGCCATTGTTGTGGGTTCAGAGTGAGCCCAAGTGTACGAAGAAGATGAGATCGAACTAGAACGAGAAACCGATGGTAAAGGTCTCCAATAGTCTGAGGGCTCACTAGACGAGGGTTCGCAAACAGGATTTAAATTGCTACTACTCTCGTCTTGAATTTACAAGTGCTTTTGGATTGATTATTCTGGAAACCGTGTTGTCACGGTGACCACAGGGAACGATTAGTGTAAAGAGAATTTCTAAACCCTAAGTTAGTTGCCAATCCCCGGCAACGGCGCCAAAAACTTGGTGCGCCCAAAATATGGCTTGTGATTCAAGTGCAAATCTAATCGCAACAAGTAGAATCCGGTAAGTACGGAATCGTGATCCACAGGGATTGAACGCTCCTAAGAGAACTAAATTGGGGCAACGAGATTCTCTAAACGTCACAAAATGTTAAAGTGTAAAAGATGATTTGTGATTTGGAAAGGTGATTGAGATGTAACCTCTAAACTAATATGCTATTAATGAACAGATGATTAACAACAAATTACGGAACTAATGAGAAGAACTAAGGTAAGCTTGAGTTCAAGAAATTAAGGGGATTGAGGATCATTCTCCCACCTCGGATTCACAAGGAAGGGGATTATAGGGCTTGATTAAATTAATTCTAATCGAGCATAACTAATTAAGTACGAACATCAACCATGTAGAGAATGAACTCAACAATGGAGGATTAGGGTTTAATTAATTATTGCTAGATGGGTTGAGATTGTAGTAAAGCTTCAAACACTAGCCCTTGCATGACAAGGGAAGTTAAGAAACTATGATACTCCAAAACCAACACATGAAGTTCCATTAGAACAATTAAAAACCAAACCCTAGATATTAAGTTCAAGCATCCAAGGTGGGATATTGATCCCCAATCACAAGTCTAGCTACTCATAATTAAAACTAAACTACACATGCTAGTTAACATCATACTTGAATTAGTTATCTAGTTAAAACTCAAATCAATACAAAGGATAGAATTCAATGCAATTTAAAGCTAGTGGAACAAGAAGAGATGGAGTAATTGAACTTATCTTGCATTAATCACAACTATTCAACAAGAAATCAAAGCCTTACAAGTTGGTGAAAGCCATAAATGAGCTTGGCCTAGGAGAGAGAAGAGAGTGTTTTTCTATCTTACTAAATATCCAACAAAAGTAATCCCCTCCCAAAAGAGGAAAAACAAGGGATAAATCCCCAAAAATCCACCAAAATGGCAAACTAGTAATAAGGAGAAAGCTGAAAATGCAGGGCCGAATCGATTCGGTGGTGAATCCGAATCGATTCGGAAGTGTAGAGAAAAGCCCCTGCAAGTGACCGAATCGATTCGGTGGTAATGGCGAATCGATTCGGCCCTTCTGCAGAAAGAAGAGTTGCCTATATAGGCATTAATTGTTCCATGCTTCACCGAAACTTCCGTAACTTTTGCGTTCGAGATCGGATTCAAGCACCGTCGGAGGCCACGCGAAGAGGAGAAGAAGGTCTACAACTTCCGTGAAGAAATCGGGAACAAAGCCCGAGTGCTGAAATTACTAAAATGCCCCCGACTGTGCAAGTGTCAACGGAACTTTCCGGATCAAAACCAAACTTCCCAAAATGCATTCCCGAGACCTATAAAAGCTCAATAAAGACACAGACAAAGTATATATGATGAATTTAGGGGTTAGTCAATAAATGAGAATAAGAACCGGGAAATACATGCACGGGAATGCTAGAATGTACAAATTAACGGGGTATAAAATACAATAAAAGTGACGAATCATTATACAAATCTAAAAGGAAGGAGGATAAATAACAGGTATAAGTGGAGGATTTACAGAGGAAGGCTATGGAAAGTAGAGCAACAATAGATTTTGTGAGACAGTGCATTATATACAACATGGTTTATAATATCCTCAAAGTCTTCAGTACTCATCTTGAAACATGTACACATTGAAATCACATGCAACATGGTTTATAATATCCTCAAATTCTACCATGCTAAATAAGAAACATGTACACATTGAAATCACAACAAAATCTATAACCATTATACATAATTACATCCGTCAATCTGCCATTTTTTCAAGCAACTAAAATATTTGCATACTCAAGAAACTAAGTGATAACTAATTACATGATGCTAATTATAATTTATAATGAATGGACTCTTTCATCTAATGAAATGCACAAAAGGAAATTTAGAATGAATGGACACTTTCATCTAACGAAATGCATAAAAGAAAACTATTTTGGCATGCAAAAAAACAAATCAAAAAAGTCCTCGACAATGGGAATTCCCGGTTGATAATTTTATCTAACACCTATCAAGCAACTACAAAAATGTAAAAGTTAAAAATTTGTCAACTTACTAAATTTTCAGATAGATATCCAAGTTGTTTTAGCCCAACTCCAAACTTAATATCTCTTATCATACCATACATCCAATAGAAAAACTTAGAAATTTATTTACCAAACATATATTATACCATACATCCAAATAATAAAATGATAAAATAAGGAACAAAATGCATCGACCATTTCACTCCAAATAATACAATGATAAAACAACATACATAATAGTACAATATACGGAAAAGCCATGTTCTATTGTAACGCATCTAAAGCGATGGGAGCAGATCAAATGAAAACCAAAGAGTCTTCTAGTGATACCCAAAATGCCTGTTAAGCTTATACAGGCGTGAAAAGGATAAAACTGGTGAGTTAACACAATAACAATGTGGTAGTGTGAGAAATGGATAAATATTGTTTGGATGTTGATGTTGAAGATGAAACAAAAAACTTTATTGAAAATGATGTTTAGCCCACGCCTTGTGGGCGAATCTCCCTTTGGCTTCCGTTCATTCAGATTACGGAGATTAACACATTATGAGCAAGATAATAAAAATGATGAGTATTACTAAAATGACACGTGGGGATATCTGGTGAGGAGACTCATTTTTTATATTTAGTAATAGATTGAATGCAAATAAGTTGAATTCTAATTAGAAAAATTAATTCATAAATATGTTGGTTACTTTGAGTAGATTCTAAAATTTAGAAAGCTACGCCAAATGTTGCCTACTATTAATTTTCACACAAAACAAAATGCAAAACGCATAAGTGACGAAAGCCTAAATCTGGTGACAATGGTTGTTTCCTAGGACAAAAATATTTTAGATAGTGTATGCAAGAATGAAATGGAACACAAACATACAGCAAAAAGATGAAACAATTTTCATTGAATTCATACCAATGCACAAAAGTTCGTTTGGCATATATGAGGTCAAACTTGTCATCTTTCTTGTACCTCAGGAGAAATAGAAACAGGGACGCTCTTGATCTTCTTTGAGTGTTCTCTCATATGGTCTTATAAATATTTACAGTCCCTAAAACTCTTGCTGCAACAATCAAAACTATAATGCTTATTCTTCCTATGAGACATTGAGCTTTTGGGGATGATGATCACTTTCTTGGAAACTGATTATTGTTTGCCTAATTCAAATGGTTTATGTACATAAGTTCCAAACAGACTTCATCAAACAAACAAACACATGATTTTCCTGTTATAAATCAAACAGTTCCTCAAACAAACAAAGTCCCATCAAATTCAAATAGTTATAATTTAACCCATCAAGTCCCGACCATATCCTAACATGAGTAGATCATCAATGACACAAATCATATCAACAGCATCACGAAAGCTAAAACACATGTGATTGATATGTGTTGTGTATTATATGCAAAAAAATGTAAATATTAAAGGATTAAATAGAAATAGTGATAAAAGATAGGTAGTAACACTTCAATAAAAAAACATAAAAATCCCATCTAGGTCAATCACATCATAGCGTGGCATTACAAAGTGGGATTAAAAAATTACACTTGTTCTTCTTCCTTTTATACATGTAATATCCATCAATAGTAACAACCATAGATTCATAGGCATTGGTCAATGAGTTCAAAACTATAAATTGATGCATTTTCCCTTGAAACTCAAATTTTCAGTAAAAAAAATTCATGATTGATCCGAATGGAATTCATAATTGGAAAACGTGTCATGCATAACCATCCGAAACTGAAAACATCAGGTTCAAATCCATTTAGGACCCCTTAGGGGATGATTTAAAATTCGAAGGTCTACCTTAAGTTGTGTAGCTCATCGTAACCCCTTATGGATATGCACAGTTTACCAAATAAGAATAATATTACTTAACTGACAAAGTAGGCCACAATATGAAAAGAGCAAAACCCGTATTATTTCTCACAGATTTTAGAACCTAAAAAACATATAGATACAATTAGGTTAGATAATACAGGCAATACACACATTATTATATACACATCATGACAATAATAGTTCATTAATCATAATAATTATTGTCACTACCATACTAATGAATTGTTAAATTCCCAAACCACCGAGAGATAATATTAACACGTACATGATATTGAAAACACTTGATCAAATAAGTAACTGTAGCACACCTTCATCGTGAAAAATTAAGTTAAACAAATGCAGCATGCATGCTTACTATGGTCGAACGGATATGTACATTGACACCTATCATTTCCATCATATTTATATCCGAGTTCAGAGTCTCCCCAAACTTTCTTGTATCATCCTGAGCCTCTACACCAATTGGAAGCCGAAGAAAGGAGTTGAGTAGAGCATGAGTCACTCCAAACAAAGAAGTTGAGTACTCCTCCTCCAAAGTAGGCCATTCATCAAGGTAGGACATAGTACATCAGACCATCCACCAATGTTTGTTCTCTTCAATATCTCTACACAATGTACACTGATGCTTGACTCAAAAAATAAGCAAAATAAATACCAATATCCATAAACAAAAAAGGGTATTTATCTAAAATAAGCTTTCAATAACATTCCTCAAATACCTATATAAATTGCCTCACAACATTCTTTGTAAAATGAGGATTTATCCAACTCGAAGGTTATAAAAAAAACTCTGCATAAATTCACCAACCTGTTTGTGTATCCACTTTTCGAGACCATGGTTATGTTTAGATGAGTAACCTTCATATATGAAACAAAAGATAAAATCATATATTTGAAACAAAAGCAAAAATCATAAACTAAAGCCAAAATCAGAAACTAAAGCTAAAACCATTCAGACCAAAACCTAAAATCAGAAGAAGGCATTAAATTTGAACAGAAAATGAGCAGAGATTTAAAAAACATGGTGAATATTACCAAATAATCATAAATTAAAGCTAACATCAGAAACTAAACCAACGTAGTAATAAATAACAATAAAACACACTAAACAAATGCACTAATGAAGAGAGAATGAATATAATTTCTTTTAGCAACTAAATCTAGTTTCAATCAAACATCATGCAACGAAAGCTAAAATCGAAACCACTTGAAACTTACCGAAGAGGAGAGGCGGCCTGAAATCGAAACCCTTGGTATGATGTTTGAGGTAGGGATATTTTGGATTGCTGATGAGAGAACGGGAGAGGGTGTGTGAGAAATGGGAGAGGATATGAGTAGTGAGCGGGAGAGAAGTAAAGAATGAAGTGATCTTGACCAAAGTAACCCTAATTTTGAATTGAAGTCTAAATTTGTAAGTAAAAAGGAGGGGAAATCAAAGAGTTGAAGGGCAAAGTAGGAAGTGCGGAAAAAATTTATATAGATGACATCATGTTTTCATCTTATGACATACATAAATTTTCTACTTTATTATATATATATATATATATGTATATATATATGTATATATATATATATATATATATATATATATATATACATATATATATATATATATATATATATATATATATATATATATATATATATATGTGTGTGTGTGTGTGTGTGTGTGTGTGTGTGTGTGTGTGTGTGTGTGTGTGTGTGTGGATAGTTTGTCTTTTGTTGATTTAATTTCCTAGACAGTGGAACTTTGTCCCATATGTTTGCCTAGTTGTAGTGAGTTATCACCCATAAGTGCCTAAGCAATGGAATTATTTTTATCCCATGTTCCTTCTTAGTTGTAACAATCTTATATAGATTTCCTTGGTGCCTAGGTAGTGGGTATTTTACCCATCTTCTTACCTAGTTTAGATGACATTTGGGTCACCCATAATCAAATAGGCCTTGCCTTACTTGATTGTTGTACCAACATTGTTGGTTATGATGATGCCGACTAACTTTGTTGGTGTTTGTTGATGCCGACCAACTTTGTTGGTGTTTGCTGATGCCAACCAACTTTGTTGGTATTTACTGATGCTGACCAACTTTTGGCTTAGAGAAAAAGTCTTTTCTTTTTGTTGCTACAAAGTTCAAGTTTAATATGTAGCACTAGTACTCTGAAAAAATAACAACACAAATGAATATTGGGGAATCACCGTTTTTATTCATACTAAAACAATTGGTTACATGTATAGTTACATTACTGGTAGTCTTTTCATAGGTGCTCGGCATTCTAAGTGTTTTCGAATTCTTTCCCTTCTAGAGTCTATATTCTGTAAGTGTCAAGTCGAACAACAGCTATGATACGATAGGGGCCATTCCAGTTGGCTTCCAACTTATTGTGATTTTGAATTACTTTCTTGATCACATAATATCCTTCTTTGAGATCACATTTCTTGACCCTTTTACTGTAGAACATGGAAGTCCTTTATTGATAAGATGCATTTCAAATTGCTGCATCTTATCTGACTTCTTTGAGCATGTCCAAGTCCAAGAGTCTCATCAGATTACTTATTGAAGAATTGAAATTAAGAACCCTATGAGTAGGTAATCCTAATTCATCAGGTATGATTGCTTCACTCCCAAAGGCCAAAATATAGGGAGATTCCCCAGTTGCTATTCGGGGAGTTGTTCAGTAAGCCCATAACACTAAATACAACACGTTAATCCAGTTTCCCTTAGCATCATCCAATCTTTTCTTCAACCCATTCAATAAAGTTATATTCTTCACCTCTGTTTTCTCGTTACTTTAAGGATGACCCGGAGCATAATGAATCTTTTGAATGTTAGAGTGTAGACAATATGCGATAAACTCCGTATTATCAAATTGGGTATCGTGATGAGTAATAAAAGCATGTGGTAGACCATATATGCAAATAATATTCTTTCAGATGAATTGATAGACCCTTTTCATAGGCCATATCAATCAGAGGTTCAACTTCCACCCATTTCGTGAAATAATCAACAGGGACCACCAAATATTGTAATCGTCCTCTTGTAGTTGGTAGAGGCTCGACTAAATTTATTCCCCACATGGCGAATGTCCAAGGTGAAGTGATTGGTGTTAATAGTTCCTGAGGAGTTCTTCATATAGTAGAAAATCTCTGACACTTATCGCATTTCTTGGCATAAGTTGTACAATAAGCATGCATTATTAGCCAATAGTACCCCTTCGTATTTATTCTCTATAAAAGAGTTCTACCTACTACGTGAGCTCCACAAGATCCTTCATGAATTTCCTCTATTATATATTTAACTTCGGTTAGGTGAACACATCTTTGCAGACCAGCTATCACACCTCTTTTGTACAAAACTCTGTTATTTAAGACTTATCTGGTAGCCTTAAACTTCAAACTCTTGTCTTTAAGTTAGTCAGCTGGTAAAGTGCTTTCTTCGATATAAGCCCTGATAGGATCCATCTAGGAAGGTCCCATATCCAGAATGATAAAATTCACCATCAAATCTTCATCAATACTTCTTCTTGCCAATATCTCAATTGGAATTGTTCTTCCCAGTTCGGTGCGTGTAGCTGAAGCTAACCAAGCAAGTGTATCTACTCTCGTATTTTCTAGTCTTGGTATTCTAATCACTTGGACAACTTAAAAATTGGATACAATGTCCATGGCTTTAATTAAATACCTCTACATGAACTCTCCTTTTTCTGCGTAAAGATTGAGCATCTGATTTACCACTAGTTGCGAATCACTGAACACCACAACTTGCTATTCATTAAATGATTTAGCTAAGTTGAGACCCACAATTACGGCTTCAAACTCAGCCTCATTGTTGGAAGCTTTGAATAGGAAACGCAGAGCATATTCTATATCTATCCTATCTGGAATGTTAAGAATAATTCCAGCTCCGCTACCTGTTGCACATGAAGAACCATCAACATATAAATTCCATATAGGGATATTATTATCAAACCCTTGGTCTGACAAAATGCCATGATGGAATATCTAGTGCTTCCTTTCTTCATCCTTCAACTCTAACCTCTTACCAAAAGATTTTAGTTGATCGACTACCATCTCTTCTGACATGTCTTCTGCTGGGGTTTGATCGGGACAGTTTATGTCGATCCTCTAGCATCCTTGAGTTGCTCTGCATTATCCCCTGTTGATCGGAGGTATCTGGGTAGGTAAATTCAATGATGAAATACGACACTGCCTTCCCTTTGAGAGAAGATGTTGGCTCATAGATAATGTGATACTCCCCTAATTCCACTGCTCAATACATCAATCTTCTAGACTTTTTTGGCTTATGTAAAGCCTGTCTAAGTGGCATGTTAGTATATACCACTATTGTATGGTATTGAAAATGTGGTTTCATCCTCCTTCTCACCTCAATCAATGCCAATGCTAACTTCTCCAATTTTGGATACCTGATCTCTGCTCCCCTAAATGCCTTTCTCGTATAATAAACTGGTTTTTGCACTCCGCTTTCTATTCTTATAAAAGCTGAACTGACTTCACTTTTTGAGAAAGCTAAGTACAAGTATAATTTTTCTCCTAACACCGTCCTAGACAATAAAGGAGTCATCCCCAAGTATCTCTTCAACTTTAAAAATTCCCTCTCACATTCGCCATTCCACTCAAAGGTCTTTTTGAGAACTTTGAATAATGGAAGACATCTATCAGTTGCTCGGGAGACGAATATGTTGAGAGCTGCTACACGCCCCGTAAGGCTTTACACTTCCTTCTTGGTGGTTGGAGATTGCAATTCTAGCAAGGATTTGATCTTGTCAGGATTTTCTTCAATACCTCATTGATTCACAATAAACAAGAGTAACATGCCTTCTTGTACGCCAAAAAAAAACTTGGTCAGGTTTATATTCATTTTGGTACTTCTCCAACTGAACAAATATTTGGCTCAAATCGGCTATATGGTCAGCAGCTTTCTTGATTTTGGTCAACATGTCGTCGACGTACACCTCCATATTTTCCCAATCCTTGTTCATCAACCGCTTCTATGTAGCACCTTCATTTTAAGACCAAAAGGCATAACATTGTAACAATATGTTACTCACGGGGTGATAAAAGAGGTACTTTCCCTATCTTCCGATTTCATTTTAATTTGGTTATATCCCGAATAGGCGTCCATGAAGCTTAGCATCTAATGCCTCGAAGTTGCATCTACTAACTGATCTGGTCAAAGGGAAATGATCTTTCAAGCAGGCTTTATTCAGGTCTGTAAAGTCCACACACATTCTCCACTCATTTTTTTTTCGTCTTTTCACAACATTATCCAGTCAATCTGGATACTTGACATCTTCGATGAAAGAATCCTTTTGCAATTTTTCTACCTTCTCTTAATTATCTTGATTCTTTTTTGTACTAAAGACTCTTCTTTGTTGCTTTATTGGTTTGATCTCTTTGTTAACATTAAGCTCGTGACATAGAAAGGTTGGGTCTATCCCCGACATATCTTCGTGACTCCACGCGAATGCTTATTTTCTCTTCTTTAGAAATGCCACTAGCTCTTGCTTCAATGTTGGATCAAGTGAAGTACCAATCTAAGTTGTTCTTTCTGGATGCTCGTAATCTAAGATAATACTTTTTGTCGCCTCCGTTACTTGGCCTTTGACGAGTTCTGTTTCACCTCTTGGGTATAAGGTTTCAATCTCAGACTCATCAGATTTGTCCATTTGATAAGTGGTTGTTTTCTTCCTTGCATCCTCCAATTCTTCTTGCTCGGTAGATGAGTAGTAGCATTCTCGAGCTAATTTTTTATCACCCTTCACAACTTCAACCCCAAAGTTGGTCAGAAACTTTAGACACTGATATATAGTGGATGGAACTGCTTCAAACTTTTTTAAACCTACTCTCCCCACGATTATATTTTAGGCCGATTGGATATTTTTATCCATCAAGAAGAAGCGTACCTTTTCATATCTATAAGAAGGCCAGGTACTAATCAACATATCTAACCCGCTCATCCCAAGTGGAAAAACTTTTTCTTCAGAGAACCCAAAAAGGGGCTAGTGATATGGATCCAACTGACCAAGCTTTAAGTTCAAACTATCGAAGAAAGGGTAGAACATGATGTTTGCCGAGCTACCATTATCCACCGGTACTCTCGAGATTATTACACCCTTCATTCTTATTTTGATCATTAGAGGATCATCACGAGGATACAAAACTCCTTCCAGATTATTTTTGGAAAAACCAATGACTAGCTTATCTTTTTTTATCTTCCTCAGGTGATCCTCCTCTGCTAGATTTATCCGCTGTATATAGGAATAAGCTTGTACCTCATTGAAGTAAGCTTTTTTCTCAGTGGTATGACTACCCTCTCCTGCATCTCCACCTTTAATCATGTTACAATTGAATAAACTAAAACGAATTGAAAATACCTCTCGCTCAGGTTGTCTTGGCCTTTTTGGGAGATCAGGGTCATCTTTATGGTCATCTTCATGGTCCCTTTTCTTTTCATCTTTTGGTCAATGAAGACATTTGAACCTATGTCGTGCTCTGTTGTTTGTCTTCCCACTATTCTGTCTATCAACATACTTGCCCAATTTTCCTTGTCTAATTAGTGCCTCTATCTCATTCTGGAGGGCTAAATACTGCTTAGTCGTGTGACCATGATCTTTATGGAACTCGCAATACCTGGACTTATCCCTTCTTTCGGGAGCTGTCCTTAGTTTCTGTGGATAATTCAATTCCTCGATATTCTTGATCTCCTCCAAAACGCGGTTTGTATCCACCTTTAAGGGAGTAAAATTTACGTACTTCCTCAAATGTTCTAACATTTCTTTACCTTTTGACTGCTTATTCCCACCATTATGCTTGTGATCTTTCCTCTCCGATTTACATTCAGCTCTAATTTTTGCCTTTGCTTCGGCATTCTTATTCGCAACCATAGCTTCTTTGACATTCATAATTTTTGCTGCTTTGGCCATCAATTCAACCATAGATTTAGGGGGATCCTTGTCCAAAGTGTAGTATAGCTTATCTAGTAAAAGACCACTCATAAGAGATGTAATGGATGTCTTCTCCCCGTAATTAATGAACTCCAGTTTCTTGTTGTTAAAACGAGTGATGTATTCCCTAGTGCTTTCTCCAGCTTTTCGCCTTATGCTCAATAGATGTGCTACCCTCTTAACTATTTTTGCACCAAAATAGAAATTTCCTATAAATATCTCTGCCAGTTGATGGAAGGTTGTAATCTTCCACCGAGGAAGACTATTGTACCATATTTGAGCAGATCCAGTGATGGTTCTTGAGAATTCCATGCATTTCATTTCATCTGGGACCACATAAATATCTGCTGCGGCTTGGTACTTCTCTATGTGGAGAACATGATCAGTTTTTCCATCGTACTTCAGCGTAATTAAAAGAGCCTTGAACTTTGAGGGTGTAGGAAAATCCACAATTGCTTGGGAAAATGGAGATCCTTTAATAAAGGTTCTTTGGAGAGGGTTTTTGGCCTTAGCCATCTCCCATAACCTGTATTCCAATATCTGAATGGGGCCCTTGAATGCATCATTTCTAGCCTCTGATTTATTTGCATGAGCAACAGATCGCGTTGAGTTCTCTTTTTAGGGTCTTTCTATACGAGTTACAGGCCTAAGATTTGGATGTGACTGGGCAGAACCTTCCCTTAGGTCATTTGGTCATTGAGAGTTTCTCGATGCAATTCGAGGAGGATTTTTATTCCTCTTAGGGACCAAACGGTCGAAGGGAGAGACTCTACTCAACCTTTCCATAGTGGTTGTTCATTCTGGAGTTAGAGTGACATTATCTTGAGAAACCACAATGCTTATGGGGGATGTCAAACCAGGATGATATGATCGATCACTTGAGGTTCCACTATGATCAAGTTCAGTACATTTGGGTCGTGAAGTATGATGGGGTGCAGTACGTCTAGATCATGAAAATGGTGGACGCATGCTTCTATGAATACTTCATTGGCCTGACAGAGCGGACGCTCCATTTTGAAAAGTCCGAGTGAACTTTCGCATAGTCTCCTGCATTACTGTTTGTTCCCTGTCTAATTTTGTCAGTATTTATGAGATCGTTGATATTTGGAGGAGCGGACAGGTTAGGAGGATTCCCGTCGTTATTCCTGTTGCTAGATTATGGGATATCAACTATTTGTGATAAGTTTTTTGTGAAAAATGCTACGTATAGTCATTCCCACATATGATGCCAATTTGTTAATCTAAAAAGCTAGACTTGATCTAATTAATTAATCACAGATAAATTTGAATAAATAAATAATACAAAGTATTTTTAAAGTTATTCATCCTTAATAGAATGGCCTACATCCACTTTCTTGTATTGTTGGGTGTTTTTCCTTAATCTTTATTACGTTTGCTTATGATAACTTACCCCGTTATGAAGGTGTTACAAGGTATTTATAACCCTTGGGCTGTCATTATGAATAGACAATGTGTCGTTATTAAATAGGCACATACATATGTACATGGTAAAAAACTTCATTGAATTTGTCTTGATCGTTCAATCTTCCCAACAAGTTCATCGGTATGGTGAGTAGCTTGATACGTTGATTAGCTCGGTGCTTTAAGTTGCTCGGTACATATACTTATACCACGCTGGATGACACGTGTCTTCACATAACTGGTCCATGTCAGCTAACTAATTTTTGTATCAACAAATGCATTCAGAGATAATGAGTGGCCAAAGAAGTTATTTTCATTTCATTTTAATCAATAAAATACATAATTGATAGTATTTATTGAGGTTCTCAATGTTCTAATGGTGTGGAAATTCATATCTATCCATGTTTTTGAGGTAATAACACCCTAGACTTGTTATTCAGACCATCACATACATGCCTTCCCACTTGGGGCCTAGCTTTTCTGCATTGGGGTTTATAGTCTCAAGAGTTATTTCTCTTAAGATCAAGTCCCTTACATTGAATTCTCCGTGAAAGACCTTTTTATTAAAGAATGAGGTCATCCCCTACTTACATGTAGCCATTTGGGTTAGTGAAGCTTCCCTACTTTCTTCTGACTCGTCTAGAGACCTTTTGAGACTTTCATTATTATCCCCTATTTTGAACTGAACTACCCTTTGTATAGACACTTTAAACTATACTAGGAACACTGCCTCAGTTCCAAAGGTCAATAAGAATGGGGTTTCTCCCATTGGACCTCTAATTGTGGTTCTATAGGCCCCATAATATTCTTAGTAGCTCTTCAGCCCATAACCCCTTGCCTATTTTCTAACCTCTTCTTGAAATTATGGAATATGGTCATGTTTTTTACTTTTATGTAGCCATTAGACTGAATATGGATTGGATATGAGCCATAATTCTCTATTCCATAGTTTGAACATAATTCTCTAGAGATTTTATTGTCAAACTACTTTCCATTTTCAAACATGATGTCCAAACTTACAAGTGATGTTCTTCGAGATAAAGTTGATGGTCTTCTTCTTCGTGATGGTGTCTTCCACCTGTTTACATTTCAAATGACTGGATATGCCTTGGCTTACCACCAAGGCTTCATACTCTGCATTATTATTGGAGGCTTTGAATTTAAAATGGAAGTCAAGAGAGATAGTACATATATATGAGGTTGCTAGGTAAAGTCCAGTTCCAGTTTTTGAGTTGTTTGAGGAGCTATCCATGTATTAGAACTGTTTATACCAAAATTTATCACCCTATGTGGACCAATTACAAGCCACCATAGGTTATCTAATGTGCAACAAGTCCAAGTCAACCTGGTACAAAAGCCCGACCAACTGGGAAGCCCGACCAACAACCTGTATTGCCAACAAAGTGACAACGGTCTTACAGTTTGTATTGCCAATGAAGCGACATCATTTATATATTTAATTCTCATTATGTATTGATGTAAATGCCTAACGAATGAAGGCATTCCATCCTTTCACATGACAACTATAAAGACCCCTCTTGGGCTATAAATACATTGTATCACCCTCATTGCAAGGGACCGAAAAAATAACTAAAGGCAATCAATACATAACAGTGGACGTAGGCTATTTCATTTAATCGAACCTCTTTAAAATTTCTCGCGTCTTGTTTGTTTTACATATTTTATCCGTGACCAATTAATTAGGCCTAATCTAGTTTTTTGCATCAATATATTGGCGTCGTCTGTGGGGACGTATTACTAAATGTTTTTACTCATTCATCATCCATGGCTAAAATTCCAGAATCAAGCACCATAAATGAGGGAATTCTGCCTACTCCCTCGATCCCTCTAAATAGCAATGATTTAACATGAATTTTTGGCTAGCCTGACCAAAGGTCAAGAGGCTATGCAGGATATTATATGACACTTAGCTCAAACTCTGCAAGCTAGAGTTCGTGCATAAGTTAATCAAAGGAATATGCCACCGTCGCCAATAAGAAGTGTTAGGCATAGCCGTTCCAGAACTTTTAGGGATCCTTCAGACCTTCCTGGATCAAGTTCTTCCTTTGGGATCACTAAATCTAGTAATGGACAATCCCAAATCCCAGAAAGATTTAGTCCTTAAAAAGGCTAAGTAGGGCATATCCTTTTGATCGTTTGGGACCCCAAGGAAATTCCCTATGGGTTGCGTCGAGAAATACTCGAAGATTAAGTAATTTGAAGGAAGGTTCAGCCCAATCCGGATTAAATACTGGATGAACTGATAGGTCTAGTCAGAGAGAAGGGTCACAAGAATAAAGATCAGCACGATTAGTTGGTCGACATAGAAAGCTGCCACCCATAGATATGGTGATGCTTGGAAAGGTTCCATTAAACGTTTAGAAGACAGACTGGGATAAATGCCCAAGGCTAAGAATCCCATCAAAAGAAGTTTTATTAAAAGATACCCCTTTATGCAAACCATCATAGATTTCCCTACACCAACCAAGTTTAAATCTCTAGTGGTCACTCCAAGTATGATGTGAAAATTGATCCAGTTCTTCATATAGAACAATATCAAGCAGCGACTAATATCTATGTTGTTCCTGATGAGATGAGATGAGATGAGATGTAGGGAATTTTTAGGAACAATCACTGGATCTGCTCAAATTTAGTATAATAGTCTTCCTCGGGGATATATTTCTTGCTTCCAACAACTCGTCAAGCTATTCATTGGTAATTTTTACTTCGGAGCAAAACAAGTGAAGTGAGTAGCTCATTTGCTTAGTGTAAGACAGAAGGAGGGAGAATGTACCAGGGATTACATCACTCATTTCAACATCGAGAAACTGGAAGTCATTGATTACGAAGAGAAGACTGTAATCACTACCCTCAGTAGTGGTTTTCTCCCTGAAAAACTGTAATATACTTTGGCTAAAGATACCCTAAATATGATGATAGAATTTATGGCCAAAGCAGCGAAGATTATGAATGTCGAGGAAGCTATGGCTACAAAAAAGAATTCAAACGCAAAGACAAAAGGGAAGTGAGATAAGAAGGAGCACAAAAATCACACCGAACGTAAGAAATCAAAAGTAAAAGAAAGCCTAGATCGTCTTAGGAAATTTACCAATTACACTCCCTTAATGGTGGATATACATCATGTTTTGGAAGAAATCAAGAACAACAACGATTTGAGTTGGCCTGAAGAGTTAAGGTCACCTGCTGATAAAAGGGTTAAGTCCAAGTATTTTGAATTTCACAAAGATCATGGTCATACGACCAACCGGTGTATTACCCTCCAGAATGTGATAGAAGCACTCATCCGAAAAGGAAAATTGGACAAATTTTTTGATTGGTAGGCTGGTAAAAGTACTGGAGGTAGAGGTCGACCGAGATCTAAATCACCAGTTAAGCCCAGAGAAGATAAGAAGAGGAACCACGAAGAGGATCCAAAAGATAATCCTAATCTTTCTAAGAAGCCTAGACAACCAGAACGCGAGGTATTCACACTTAATTTTGGATCTTTTGATGGCCACGTTATTACAGGTGGGGATGCATGAGGAGGAGATCATACAACTGAAAGGAAAGCTGACCTAAGTGAGTCTTAGGCTTATTCCTATATCCAGCGAATCAACCTTGACGAGGAAGACCGACCAAGAAAGGTTAACAAGTATAATCTCGTAATTGGCTTTTCCAAGAATGATCTATTTGGCGTGTTGTACCCCATGATGATCCTTTAGTGATCAGAGTCAAGATGAAAGAAGTACTAGTGTCAAGAACATTAGTGGATAACGAAAGTTCGGTAGACATCATGTTCTATACCTATTTGATAGGTTGGGATTAAAACTCATACAACAGGAGACTTACCACAGTCCGATCATTGGATTTTTTGGCTAGAAAGTATTGCCATTGGGGATAATCAAACTAGACGTGTTTATCGGGACATGGTCGGTGAGAAGGACAAAGAAATTGAGATTTTTTTTAATGGACAAAAATGTTCATTCTTCCTATAACATGATTATGGGAAGAGTTGGTCTGAAGAAATTCAAAGTTGTACCCTCTATTATTCATGAATGTCTAAATTTCCTGCCCAACTTTGGAGTTGGAGTAGTGAAAGGAGATCAGAAATTAGATCGGGAATGCTACCATTCCTCTGCCAAGGAAGAAGACATGTTGGAAATAAAGAGGAAAACAACCACTTATCAAGTGGATATATCTGAGTCTAACAGTGAATCTGAGGTTGAAACTTTAGATCCACGAGACTCATTTAAGCTTGTAAAAGGTCAAGTGATGGAGGCAACATAAATCATTATTCTAAATGATGATAAACTAGAACGAACTACTCAAATAAGAGAGTTACTAGAACCGGTCCTTAAACAGGAGTTGATGTCTTTCCTGAGACAAAGGAAATAGGTGTTCACGTGGAGTCATGAAGATATGCCAGGCATAGACCAAAATTTCCTATGCCGTGAGCTTAACATTAATAAGGAGGTTAAACTTGTGAAGCAATGAATAAGAGTTTTCAGCCCAGAGAAAAGCCAAGCTATACAAGAAGAAGTGGTGAAGCTTAAAAAATCTTCCTTTATTAAAGATGTGAAGTACCCGGATTGGTTAGCCAACATAGTTATGGTCAAGAAGAAAAACAATAAGTGGAGGATGTCTGTGAATTTTACTGATTTGAACAAAGCATGCCCAAAGGGTCATTTTACTTTGCCAGAAATTGATCAACTGGTGGATGTTATTCCAGGTCATGAGCTGCTAAGTTTCATGGATGCATATTCTGGTTATAACAACATCAAAATGCGGCCAGAAGATAGAGAGAGTACTTCATTTACTACTCCCTGAGGAACTTATTGCTATAATGTTATGCCATTCGCTCTAAAAAAATTCAGGTTCTACTTATCAGAGATTGGTGAACAAATTGTTTGAGGAGTAGATAGGCAAGAACATGGAGGTGTATGTTGATGATATGCTCACTGAGAGAAAAAAGTTGCTGATCCTATCGCCGACCTCAGCCAGATGTTTGATCAATTGTAAAAGCACCAGATGAAGTTAAACCCCACTAAATTCGTCTTCGGAGTTCAGGGGGGAATGTTCCTCATATATATAGTGAATCAAAGGTGTATTGAAGCTAATACGGATAAGATTAATGCTCTGATCAAAATGAATTCCCCAACCTATAAAAAGGATGTTCAAATACTATCTTGGCGCGTAGCATCACTCAACAGATTTGTGTCCCGAGCATCGAACAAGTGTTTGCCATTCTTTAAGGTGATAAGAAAAACCTTTAAATGGAAAGATGAATGTAAAAAAGCCTTCCTGTAATTAAAGAAGTACCTAGGAACATCCCCACTACTCTCCCGACCAGTGTTGGGAGAAAAGCTATATTTATATCTTGTTGTATCTGAATCAACAGTTAGCTCTGCCTTGATCAGAGAAAGGAATGGAGTCCAAAAACTAGTTTACTACACTAGCAAAGTTTTTCGAAGAGAAAAAGTTATATATCCCAGACCGGAGGAATTAGAACTGGCCTTAACTGAGGCTAGTAGATGAATGAAGCCATATTTTCAAGCTCACACCGTAGTGGTATACACTAACATGCCACTAAGGCAAGCTTTGCATAAGTCTGAGAAATTTGGGAGATTAATGTATTGGGTTATGGAGTTGGGTGAATATGACCTTGTATATGAACCAAGGACTTCTTTAAAAGGCCAAGCTGTGATGATTTTATTGTAGAATTCACTTACCCAGAGGTCCCCGAGCAATAAGGGACTCTAACTGAACAACATATAAGAGTCAGCAAACCTACTAAAGATATGCTCGACCAACTCCAAGTAAGGGAAACTGTAGAAAAAGTTATCACCGACCAACAAGAACCCTCTAGTGGAGTACAGGAGATGAAGAAGAAATATGAGGAGGTAAAGGATAAAATCTTCCATCAATGGACTCTAACAAACCAAGCGTTTGAGAACAATATTCCCATATGGAGTTTGTATATTGACGCGTCATCTTGTGAAATCGGATGTGGAGCTAGAATAATTCTCTATACTCCAGATGAGTTAGAAAGATTACGCTATACAATTCCAATTTCAAGCCTCTAATAATGAGGCAGAGTATAAAGCTAGAATTGTTGGTTTAAATCTATCTAAATCATTGAATGTCAAACAAGTTATGGTATACAGTGATTCATAATTGGTGGTAAACCAGGTGTTATACTTATATGTAGCTAAAGGAGAATTGATGGATCGATACTTAGCCAAAGCATTAGAGATAATTTCCACTTTGCTAGCTGTCCAGATGATCAAAATTCCAAGATTGGAAAATGCCCGAGCAAATGCACTTGCTCGACTAGCTTCAACAACCATAATTGAGCTATGAAGAACTATTCCTATTGAGATACTTATTAACAGGAGCATTGATGAAGATTTTATGGTTAATTTTATTGTAGTTGATATGGGACCATCTTGGTTGGACCCCATAAGAGCATATATTGAAGAAGAGATTCTTCCAGCCGACCTACTTGAAGCTAAGAAGCTAAAATACAAATATACAAGATATGTGCTAGATGGTGGTGTGTTATATAGAAGAGGATTAACTAATGGTCTACAACGGTGTGTGCATCTATCTAAAGTGAAGGATTTGATTGAAGAATTCCATGAAGGGTCCTATGGATCCCATGTAGCAGGAAGAACGTTATTACAAAGAATTCATACACGGGGGTACTACTGTCCAATTATGCGAGCAGATTGTGACAAGAAGTGTGATAAGTGACAGAGGTTTTCCAGCATACGCAAGGCTCCATAAGCTTTCCTAACACCAATCACTTCACCTTAGCCCTTTTCTATGTGGGGAATTGACTTGGTTGGGCCATTACCAACCACCCGAGGAAGGTTCAAGTACCTGGTTGTAGCTGTTGATTACTTTACTAAATGGGTGGAGGATGAACCGTTGATCGATATGTCTTATGAAAAGGTCTATCAGTTTATTTGGAAGAATATTATATGCACGTATGGCTTACCCCATGCCTTTATCACTGATCATGTCACACAAGTTGACAACGATGAATTTTCTACTTATTATGCCCAGTCCAATATTTAAAAAATTCATTATGCTCTTGGCCATCCTTAAAGCAATGGCCAAAGAGAGGTAACTAATATAACCTTGCTAAATGGGCTGAAGAAAAGGTTACAAAATGCCAAAGGTAATTGAATCAATGAAGTGCATTCTGTCTTGTGGGCTTACCAAATAACTCCCATAACAGCTACTGGAGAAACTCCCTACCTATTAGTGTTTGGTAATGAAACTATAATTCTTGTCGAGCTAGGTTTACCCACACACAAAGTTCTTAAGTTCAATACCCCAGTCAGTAATTTGATGAGAAGGTTGGATTTAGACATGCTGGAAGAAGTCCGTGAAGATGAAGCTTTAAGAAATGCATCCTATCAATAATGGACTACACGTTTCTACAATAAGAGGGTCATGACGAGAAACTTAAAATAGGGTGATTATGTTTTAAATAAAGTAATTCAAAAGGCTAATAAGCTAGAAGCCAATTGGCATGGGCCTTGTCATATTACTGCAGTCATCTGACCAAACACATATCGAATTGAGACTTTGAAAGAGGAAAAATTCAAGAATCCATGGAATTGAGAACACTTGAGGAAATACTATTAGTGATGTATTCATGCTATATTAAGATTCATTTCAATATTAATGAGAATGTGATTTCCCCAACATTGTTATTTTTTATATTTTTTCGGAGTACTAGTCACTATGCATCTGCAAAACTACCAACAAAGTTGGTCGGTATCTATAAACGCCACCATTAAAGTTGGTCGGTATCAACAAAGGCACCAATAAAGCTGGTCGGTATCTACTAAGGCCACCAACAAAGTTGGACGATATCTATAAAGGCAACCAACAAAGTTGGTCGGTATCAATAAAGGCACCAACAAAGTTGGTTGTCAAAAGCCATGCAAGGAAAAATTATAAGTCTCAAATGCTTGGTTGACGAAGACCCGGATGAATAATTTCCATCTAAATTGGGCTAAAATATGGACAAATGTTCCACTTATGCTTGAGAATCGAGGTAACTAATGAAATTACCTAAAAATTTGGGTAAATTAGTAGAACCATGGTGATGCATTGGTCATTGATATAATACCTAGGATAAGCCTAAGGATATTAATAGAATCGGTGAAAAATAAAAGATTAACTAAAGGTTGATCCATTCCTAGTCAAAGACTACAAAAACATTCATATATGCAAAGATTAACTAAAAGTTGATCCATTAATAAAATAAACTTGTCATTAAATCAAATGATTACATATTTTTGTTTAAACATGCAGAAACAAAATACAAACCCTTATTCTACAAGACGTTTTCCTTTACCCTTAAAAACAGGATCCACGCCAGCTGTAGGATCATCCAAAGTAAAAGGGGAGTTGATGAAGCTGATATTTTGAAGCATCCTAGTGTTACTACTACTAGGACGATCAAGAAGATGAGGAGGCCAGATGATCTCCAGTTCATCATGTAGCTCGTAATCTCCTAGGTATTTTCATATCAAACATTGAGGGATACGATGAACAGGAATCCAATTAACATCTAACCTTAATGGAGGATTGTCAAGCTCCATCAATCCTAGGTCATACCAATCCCATAAAGAGTCGTTTTGATCTACTTTTATTACGGTTAAAGTGTTCATCTAACCCCATTTATAGGATTCATTATTGGCTTGTTGAAGTCTATCGTCAAAATGTCCCAAAGCTTTATTATATATATCCATCCAAACTTCTCTTGGCTTCTTATGTAATTGAAAGGTTAAGTTATCAACGTTTGACTACATCTTTTTCAGTACTCCATCCTTAACCTATGATTGGTAAGATTGAGTGGATAACTATTCAGACAAGATCTGCAGCTTTTGGGACATCTCAGTAATAGATCGATCTTTTGCTTTTAACTGTGCCACTTGATTGGAAAGGGCTTCCTGGGTCTTAACTTCTTCTTTAGTTCCTCGGCCAAGCCTATTTCTTGCTCGGGGAGAGGATACAGGTTTAATCTTTCTTAAATCATCCAATTCATTTCTAAATGTTGGATTCTCAGCCTCTAAAAAGGAGTAACCTTCATTCGTAGTAGCAACAATAACTCCAGAAGAAGACTTCAAAAGATTTACTTCATCCCTCAAATTATTGTTCTCCTCTTCCAGGAGTTTGGCAACTTTCCTTGTTTCTTTAACTTCAATCTTAAGTAAAAATTCCTTTTTATTATAAACAAAGACAAATTTATCAAAGCCCCGACCTACACTTAAACTCTGATACTTATGCTCGTTGCTCGGATGCAACAGTGCAGTGGATTCCTTACGTTGTTCTTAAAGTTCTTCCATTATCTCCCGATCAAGTAAGTACTTCAAGCACCTGTAGGATTATTTAACCTTCTCTAATGCACCATCACCAAGAAACTGAGTGATTTCTTATTTGGATAAGTTCGTATGACCAGCTTTGAAAAAATCATTGCACTTCCTCAATAGCTTGGTATCATGGGAAGACATTTATTCCATCTTCGCTATAAACTAGTAAGAAGAAATAACCACCAATCAACAATAAGGATGGAGAACATGTATAATCAACAAGAGACAAAAGGAACAAAAGGTTATTTTATTGATAACATAGAGTTTAAGTACAATCAAAATGAACAAAAAGAAACAAAAAATTAAAAGGGAAAATGCAGAACAACTTTACACCTTCTCCTTATCATTTTGAACCTTCTTTCCCTGCTCAGAAGAAGAGGCTATAGGCTGGAGTTGCTCAGTTTGATCGACTGTAGGAATAGAAGACTCAGAAATTTTTAGTTGGTCATCAGTAGATTCAACCACTAGGGAAGAATTTTCAGAGCCAGCTTCATCTTCAACCTCCTCCTCAATGGCTGGAGGAGGACCATGAATGTATCTCTAAAAAAATTCATAGCCTTCAGATGTGTTCAACTCCTGAAGGGAATCAACCTAACCATCTCTAAAGAAATTTTATTTTGAATACTTAATTTGAGCAAAGGAAGTAGAAATGACTTTGTTCCAGCCTTTGTCCCAACCAGCACAAAGGAGGCCTTTATAACAGACTTTATCTTAAATCTTACAAGCTTTACAGTAGCCTTTTCCCTGCACTCAGCTTTCTCTTCTCTGCGCTCAGCTTCCTCTTCCTTGCGTTTAACTTCCTCTTTCTCGAGCGTAGCCTCCTTTACCCTGCGCTTCGCTTTAAGGGCATTCTCATCAGACGTCTACCGAGCAGTCTTAGCGGTCTTCGGTTTCTCTGCTTAAGTACTCTTCTCAGTCTCTAAGGCCTACTGAGATTCGAGTAGAGAGTTCTTCAAACCAGCCAAGGCTTCCTCCACCTCATTTGAAGAAGAAGCCTTAATTACATCATCCTTCTCCAGCATATTATTGAAGTTTACCAAGAACTGTAAAAGATGAAGGTCAAAAGGAGTATATGTGAAATATAAAGGACAACCAAACCAAGAAAATGGAAACTACTTCCTGATGCAAGGATCTGAGCAGCCAATTAAAAAACCCTCGATTAAGGGAGCATGGCATCCACCCCCTGTGCTATGGAAGAGTACCAGACTTGATCAACTTCCTGGCTAAACCAGGAGTAATAGTTACTGAGGGATCAGCATCAGAAGAGGGTAATTCAACTAAGGACAACCTGCTTCTCTATAGGCCCTCTCCTAAGTCTCCTCAAAGGAACGTCAGTATCCTTGTGAGCTCCATCTTTTGGGGTTAGGTCTTTGGGGGTTGGGTACTTGGGAACTGGGGGCTTCATTAACATCCCTTATTTTTTTCTTGGCTCCTTCAGCAAGTGCTTGGGATCCAGAAGTGATACCACTGAGGATGTCAGGAAACTTCCTCTTCTTCATAGTTTTAGATAGAGGAGTGTCTGAGTCAGTAGCAACTTCCTGATCAAGATTAATCACTAGAACAGGAGAAACAACAGGTCTAGCGATAAAGGAAGAAACAGTGTTTTTATATTGAAGAATATAGGAGGTAGACCTACCGTGCTCCTCAACAACTACCTTGTGAAGTCCCCAAATAAACTTCAATTCTTTCAAATTTACTTCACTGTCTTTGGGTAGACTTTCTTTTCTGGTCACCTGCAATTCAATTTATAAAACAAAAGTCAGTGTGACATTTTATCAAATATAAACAGGGAAAAAATATTAAAACATAGAATAACCTATCCTGTTTCCAAAGAGAGGACATCTAAGTCCTTGGTATTTAGCACCACTAGTTAAAGGATCATATTCCCAATTTTTTACAACTACCCCATGATCAAAATAATCCCTATTAGAATCATGGAGATTAACTACTAAAGCTTTACTAACTGCCCTAGTTTCTAAAAAAAATGTGGTATCACTAGTTACCCATTTATAATAAAACATTATTTCTGGAATCCTAAATGGGTCCGATAGATTTGATTTAACATGTAAACTCCATTTACAACTCTCCATGTATTAGAAGCCACTCTTACAGGTACGATGTCAAAATATTGACAAAACTCCAGACAAAGGTGATTGGGAGGAAATGTGAACCCACACTCAACAACAAAGATGGAAGGGAAGCAATGGCCCTTAGTTAGAGAGAAAAAATCAAAAGGAAAAGAGATATGTTCCAGTACAACCCAAGATGGAACATTAAAGTCGATTCTGAACTTATCAAGTGACTCTATAGAATAAGCCATGATGAAAAAATAAAGAAGAAGAGAAGAAAAATTCTTACAAAAGTTTAAGGATTCAGGAAGAACTGGAGACTGAAAAGAAAATGATCGTACAAAATTTTAAAGAACACAGCAGTAGAATCAGAAGTGAGAGGTAGCAAATGATTGAAATTTTACCGCTCTTTTTATAAAACACATCAAAAACTGGGAAAAGTAATGATTAAAGCGAATGACATTTGGGTTTACGGAAGCTAACAAAGGAAAAGATGAAGATACCCCATAAAAGTTTGCTAAAATTTGAAATATTTACAAAATTGACATTCGTGCCCAAAAATAGGCAATCAAGTGGATAAATTTCACAAATCTGGAAGGTCTGCAGCCTAACTATATAGCCCGAACGACTGTTGAAGCATAATATTTCACATTTTCGCATCAGCTCTAAGTTTGAAACATTGGTAGCTCTCTGTTGATACCAAAATTTACCACCCTACGTGGACCAATTAAAGCCAGTCTTAGTACAAAAGCCTGACCAATAAGGAAGCATGACCAACTGGGAAGCTCGGACAACTAGAAAGACTGACAAATAACCTGTATTGCCAATAAAGCGACATCGATGTTACAGCTTATATTGTCAATGAAGCGCCAAAATTCATATATTTAATTCTCATTATGTATTGATGTAAATTCCTAACGAATGAAGTCATTCCATCCTTTCACATGACAACTAGCAAGACCCCTTTTGGGCTATAAATACATTGTATCACCCTCATTACAAGGGATCGGGAAAACAACTCAAGGAAATCAATACATAGGAGTGGACGTAGCCTATTTCATTGAGACGAACCACTTTAAAATTTCTTATATCTTATTTGTTTTAGTTATTTTATATGTGATCAATTAATTAGGCGTAGTCTAGTTTTTTGCATCAATAATAACCATGAGGGGGAACTGAGGTTTATCTCTTGAAATAATGGTTATTTGGGTTATTTTGGCACTATAGTAACCTCTTCATCGGAGATATTGGATTATTCATCCACATCTTCTAGATTGCTTAACTCTACAATGAAATTAGCTAGCACTTGACCCCTAACAAGACTTTGGGGTTGATACTTAACATCAAACTCTCTTATCTCTATAGACCGCCTTACAAACCTTCTAAATGTATCAGGCTTATGGAGGATCTACCACAGGGGCTGATCAGTCATGACAACCATGATATGGGACTAGAAGTATAGCCTCAGACATTTGGCTGAGTTGATAACGAAGAAGGCAAGATTTTTTATACTCAAATACTTTCCCTTACCCCCTTACAATGCTTGGTTGATATAATACATAGGAAACTAAGCCCTAAACTCCTCTCGGATCAGAGATGAGCTAATTACGATTGGTGAAGTAACAAGATATAAGAAAATTTCTTCCCAAATGATAGTTCGAGAAAATAGATGTTGGGACCCTATGTACCTCCTGAGGCTCTGGAATACTTCCTCGGACTCAGGATTCCATTTGAAGGATTTCTTAAATATTTTAAACAATATTGGGAACTTGTTTTGGCTTTTTAATAAAGAGGTTGAGGGGAGAAACTATCCCAACTAGGCTTTGAATCTCTTTAACAATCATTGGAGACTTCATGTCTAGTGAAGCTTGGATATTCTCCGGATTGGCCTTTATCCCTCGTGGTAACCATAAAGGCCAAGAACTTAACTACAGTAACCCCAACATCACATTTATCTGGGTTGAGACTCATTTTTTTTTGTCTGAGGACAACAAAGTTCTTTTTAAGGTTTTGTACATGGTTTTAGGCCACTATAGTTTTCACCATCATTTTATTAATATAGACCTTTAGGGGTTTGCCAATGAGGTCTTTGAAAATAGGGGTAAACCTATATTTTTTAATTCAAAAGGAAATATTTTATAATAGTAGATATATTTATCTATGATGAAAGTGGTCTTGTCCTCATCGGTAGGGGATATTTTGATCTGGTTGTACCTGGAATAGGAATCTATGAATAAAAGGAGCTCATGACTTCCTATTGATTCCACTAGGATATCAATTCGAGTTAAAGGATAACAGTCCTTAAGGTAAGATTTATTGAGGTAAGTGAATTCAACACACATCCTCCATTTTTATTGGCTTTGGGCATAAGGACCCATCGAGAAAGCCATTTTGGATACCTGATCTCTCTAATGAAGTCAGCCATTAAGATGTTTTCAATTTCTTCTATAACATGTTTCTCTCCAAACCAAAGAACCATTTATTCTAACGTACATGTTTGTGTATGCTGAGGTGGTGGACTATGAACTCGGGGCCTACTCTAATCATATCTAATTGGCTCTAAGAGAATACATTTGTGTTCTCTCTTAGGAATAAGATGATCTCATTTTTTAGGTAAAGACTCGGACTAACCCCAGTCTGATCTTATTTGGTTAGATCCACTGCATTAAGGTTCACGGTGATTAGAGCCTCAGCTAGCTCACCTCTTTGCTCTTTTTCTTCATCTTGTGGATCAAAGGTATCCACATTCAACAAATTTATACCCAATATCTCTAAAATGAGCTCATAAATCAGTGGTGGAGGATATAAGCTCTTATATGAGCTGATTTGGCACCTCTAAGAAAGTTTTAGGACATCAGACTAGCTTTGAGAGGACTTGAGTGACATCCTTTTATCTCTCATGGAAGTTTTGTAAAATTCCATTTCATTCTTATGGTCCCTATATACTACTCCGACACCTATGGGGGTTAGGAACCACATTACTAACTTTCACATTGAGGTGATAACATTTAAGTCATTGAACGATGGTCTGCCAAGGATCACATTATAAGCTGAGGGGAGATCCACCATTATGAACTTATTCCAAATGGTTGTGCAATAATATTTGGAATCAAGGTTTATAATGAGGTAATGAGTAGATACTTGGAGAAAAGCCTTAGAATCTAAGAGTCTAAGAATCAGTTAAAATAAAACTGAATTTATGGAATGTAAATTTAATAATGAGACATCGAGTAACATAATGTTAAAGATTGACAAAAAAATGATAAACCAAACTAATAAATTTTGTTATCTAGGTTCAATGTTATAAAGTAATGGGAATATTGATGAGGATGTTACGAGTAGAATATCAACTGGTTGGGTGAACTGGATACAAGTGAGTGGGGTGTTATGCGATAAGAGGATAACTAATAAATTAAAAGAAATTTTTCATAGAACAGTTGTTAGGCCAGTGGTCCTGTATGGAGCAAAGTGTTGGGCGTTAAGGAAAAAATATGAACGAATTCTCCATTTTAGTGAGATGAAAATGCTCCGGTGGATCATAGGAATTACTATAAAGGAAAAAATTAAAAACCAATACGTGAGAGAATAGTTAGGAGTAGCTCCTATTAGTGATAATTTAAGAGAAAGTAGGCTTATGGGGTACGGTCATATGTTACATAGACTAGTAGATGCCCCTATAATAAGAGGAAGATTGTTGAAAATAGAAGGTAAAAGAAAAATTAGTTTCCTAAAGCTATTGTGGGAGGAAATTATTAGAAGAGACCTTAAAGAATTAAACTTGAATGATAATAATGCATACAATAAATTAAAATGGAAAAGGAGAATCCATGTGGTCGACCCCATATGATAGGATTAAGGCAGAGATGATGATGATGATGAAGGTTTAGGGGGAGAGTAACGTATTCTAAGGAATAATTTTTTTCTTTATTAAATCCGATAAGAGGAGTGGTGACAAGTTGCATATGATTTACACTAAGTCCCAGAGTCTCGAAAGTGTCTAAGAAAAGGATATTAGTAGAGATATTAGTGTTAATTATAACCCTCTTCATATTAGTGTCCCCATGATCACAGTGATAACAAAGAGTTTGTCATGAAGTAGATGTACCCTTCTGAGGTATGTTTTCGAAAATACCATCATAGGAACCCCCTTAGGGGCTTGATGTTGGAGATAAATATGGTTGAGTTTTATCCCTTCTTGATTGCTTCTTCAAAGGTTGGATTTCCTCTCTATAGAGGAGACTCCACCACCATAAAAACCTCCAAAAATGGTATGTATGCCAATTGGGGGGACATCATTTTTATTGTTGTTCATGTTGCGCTGACCTCTGTCGGCATATTTGGCTGGAAATTTTTTGAGGAAACATTTCTTGATTACCCCCTTTGACAACTACTTTCAATCTGAAGCAATCACTAGTGTCGTATCTATAGTCTCTATGAAATGGATAGTACTTTAACTTATCTCTTTTGTCTTCAATATTCCTCATGGGATTTGGTGGAGGTAAAAGATCATGAGCTTTCCTTACTACAAAGAACTCCTATAATGGTTATGAGCGGGGTGAAGTGGTTGGCCTCTAGGGTCCACTCTTTTTACCTACGCCTTTCTTCTTCTTGGATTTTACAGCCATAAAGGATTCTCTTAGATAAGAGAAGACTTCTTTCCTCTTTACTTACTAAGGGTGGCCCCAATATACCTTGTTGAGATTGATTCCTCGGTCTTTACATATTTTGATGCCCTTTCTAGCATCTTAGTCATAGATTATTGGAGGTTTCTTCCCAAAAGACCTCAATAGGTCTTATAAAGATAGGCATGAGATAAAATCCACCACACAATTATTTTAATTTAGGTCATCGACTTAGAGGTCTTCCTGGTTGAATCTCCTTGCATATTCCTTGAGAGATTCATCGATATTTTATCCAAAGTGGAGGAAATAAGTGACATGATTTCTCATCTTTTGTTCTCTAATTAAATGGCTGACAAAGGATCTTACCAACTCCGTGAAGCTTATTATGGTCCCTAGATTGATCTTGGAAAACTAATTCCAATAAGTTCCCTTCAAAGTTAGGGAAAATGCTCTATATAGGGCCTCATCTGGAGTGTCTTAAAAGAGAATGAGAGATCTATAAGTTTCCAAGTGGTCAATCGAATATTTATACCCATCAAATGGTTCAATAATAGTCATATTCCATTTTACGGAAAGAGCATATTGTTAAATGCATTAAAAAATGAAGACAATGACTTTTGGAGGGACAACTCAATGGTGTTGGGAGTTTGCATTTTGTACTAGTTGAGGAAATTCCCCATCCGATCTTTCATCTTCTTGGTCTCAGTATCACAATGTCTAGCAGCATAGATACTCCTTAGGACTGATCTTTAAGGAATGATAACTTGTCCTTAATAGGAATGAGGGTTAATAATCTCATTTGGGGGGACCTATAAACACCCCTTAGATCATTTTATACCTCTAACTAGGGCTCATGATTTTCTCGAGTACCACTATATTTTATAACAACCAGTTCCTCCACTATTGGGGCAAATAAATCCTACTATGAAAAATAGACATCTGTTCTTGGAGCTCTTTTTTGAAGATTTAATTTCTTTAAAAGAACGGGCCAAAATGGTGTTGGTTAGCATCTTGAAAAGATCAAAGCTGAGTTTTGAAAGAAAAGTAACTTGTCATTCCCACAGACGACACCAAAATGATGGGTATTGAAATCATAAATGACCCTAGACTCAATCATGTGCTTCCCTCTAAACATCATATGTGTGAGAGAGTATGAGTGTCAAAGTGTAAGACAATGATATAAAGTGATTCGGACCTTAACTGAGTGTCCTACATCCATTGTCAAGGGTGTTTCATTATTTATTAAACAATACAAGTGATATTACAACATATGAGACCTCTTGGGCTTTGGCCAAGAAAGTCTGAGGTATTTGAGGTCTTCGTCAACATGTCCAATAGACCTTAGTAAGTAATTATTGGACTTATCTAAGGGTACCTGAGTACTTATTTAGGGCTTAACAAGGTATATAATGTACAAGATAACTAAAAATGATCCAAGCTATTGATTTAGGATCACAGCAGTAGGTTGACAGTATAAAAAATAATGAGTAAATATTTTAGAATGCTAAAACTCTTGATTTTATGTGAGTATGTTCCTTTTTACGTATCTTTAACCTTTTCCCTGCCTCGAATTTTTATGCAAACTCTTAAAGAGGGAATGACTTGATGTCAAAGCATGATTTTAGTGCCTCTGGGGTTTGACGGTGTCAGTAAGGTGGTGGAGTGTTGGGAAAAGGTTTTGTAGGTGGAGTAAGGTAGTTGGTGAGTGGATTAAATGCATATGGGAGCCTTCAATACAAATGGTCCTGAGTTGGGGCGATAAGTGAAACAATGTTGAAATTTTTATAGGTTGTAAGGATATAATATGGATAGGGTAGAACAAAAGCCAATTTTTAATTTTTTTTAAATTAAACATTAAACGTAAATAATTTAACCCAAAGAAAAACATTGCACAAATTTTAAACAAGTTTTAATTAGACCGATTAACCAATTTTATCTTAACCTAAACATGCATCTAGGTAACTGCAGTATAAAATAAGAAATCAATCCACAATGCCCGATGCACGTGAAACCCCAAATGGGAAAAACCTGGCACGATCCAGCCACAAAAATTCACTATGTATGGAATTACAAAGGATGCAACAATAGACTTACAACACAGAGTCGACACCCTCGCAAGCCTTGATTCTCATCATTCCTTTAACCTTCACACAATTACATGTAAGAGTCCACTCACGCATGGCCATAACGTGTGAGTCAACACACACCTTGGTAACCACCTAATAACTTCAGCCAATGTCTATGGATCAAACAACATAGTCTAGCATTTCTTCACCACAAAACCATAAAGACGAAGTTCACTGTGTGTAAACAACAAATATGTAGTCTACCGTATGAAACAATTCTTGCAAAAATGTGAAGAATGAACCTTGGTGCCCAAAACAGGATCTTAAAATATAATAAGGTGAACACTTGGATCCTAAACAACTTGGGTGTTGTAGAGGGGGCTTGAAGGTAATCTTGACATTAGGGACAAATCCCCAGTTAGCAACAGAGTTTTGAGATTATGCGACCAAGGTAACTCAAGCGTGGCAACTCAGCAAGGTAGCTCGGCGTGGCAGCTCATATTTTAGATTATTGTATTAGTCATATTGTATCTTTTTTTATATTGATTGTAAGCTATAACGGTTGTAATGACGTAACGATAATAAAAAAAGTGTTTGTATGAGGTCAAACGGCACTTGCGAGAGACCAGGCTTGGCAGGACCTGGGAGAGCTTTCATGCTCTATCGAATGACCTCACCGTGGGAACTTTAAAGGGACTTGTTTGGAGGATTGAGAAGTAAGGCACGGTTGGGGCTTGTCCTGACCATCTTAGATACACCTGGTAAAACACCGAAGGACCCTGACCGTGGAACCTCAAGCGGAGCAGCTTGGATGTCCATCGGGCATTGAGTTATGGACCAAACAGCCCTCTACTTAATGTCACATCTACTGTAGGTGATGTCACTAGCCAGCTAAACAATGTCAGACCTACACTTGAGTAAACCACCATGGTATTCGGGGCTGTCAGGCAGTTGGTGAGCCACATCTGCGACAACAGCCCCCTGACACACAGTGGATAGGCAAAAGGCATGTCTTGACATTTAATGTTTATGACGTGGAGACAACTAGTGCATCAGTCATTTAATGATGTGACATAAAGTATGAGGGATGTCTTTCATAACTTTAATGACTGAGTTGCCTCGGGGTGGTGTGGGGGGCTATTTAAGGACCCCAACCACCTTTGAGGAAGGGAGAGACTTTTGGAGAGTTCAGAAGTTATTGCAAAACCAGAGAGTTTACTCACTCACCATTGTCATTTATTATAAAGCTTTTAATACTTTACAGAGATTCTTGAGGGTGTTTTGGTGTGTTTCTACCTTCCTGCTAAGGTGTATCTAGGGTGCTTACTTATCTCTCCCTCTAGCTAAGCCATTTCTGAAGTTCATTATCATCCCCTAAGTTATACACGAGAGACTTTATGAGTTTAAGCTGACTCTATCTTCATTGGGCTCGTGTTTATGTGTTCTGTCATTAATCCAAAGCTTTGGCCAACTAACTTGTCATTACCATACTCAATAGGGGTTACGCCTCCATATATAATCTAAAGTACCCTCCTACATTTGGTGACTCTGCTGGGGAGGCATCCTTCTAGATAAGGAGTATGGCCCAAGATAATGCTACTCGGAGACTCAATTTCGATGACATTCAGCACAATGAAGAACAGGCTGCGAGAGAGCAAGAGGCCCTAGGAGATGGGGCTCCTCGAGTAGAGGTACCTCTAGTGCCAGCAACGATAGGCATCCGAGGGGTCGTCCAACCTCCTGTGATCACGGGTTTGGGACCCGCCTAGATTGCCCTCCTCATGAGAAAGTTTCATGAGTTCTTACAAACTCCGGTGGCTTCAATTATGCTGGGAGGGTTAGAGGCTAACGCTTTCGTAACACCAGGAGTAGCCCCAACGGTCCCACCAGGGGCAGGTGTTATAGGAGCGGTCCCAGCAAGTGTACCCTCTATTGTCAATCCAGTTGTGGGTACCTCAGGAGTTTCAACGGCACCACCGGTAACATTCGTGTCGGTTACAACGAGCGCTCGGCCCTCTGCCCCATCGCTGGTGGCCCCAGTAGCCTCACCCATGGAAGAAATGAAAAAAGAGATGCAGAAGGAGATGCTGAAGTTCATACAGGCTTCCTCGTAGGCTATGGGCGAGGTAGCTTCGGTCTACGATGACTTTCGAACACCTTACCCCCAGGAATACAACGACGAGCCCTACCCGAAGGACTATATTCCCCCTACCTTTGAAAAATACTCAGGTTAGGGTGGGAACCCGAAGGAACACATTAAGCGTTTCGTTGAACATTTAGGGGCGCACTGCAATGACAAAAAGCTTAGACTAAGGGAGTTCTCCAAATCACTGACTGATAAAGCATACACTTGGTACTCACACTTGCCTCCCAATAGTGTCTCTACATGGGAGGAGATGCATGTATTGTTCGTCCAGAAGTTCTTCTTGGCAGAAGATGAGTTCACCCTAACCCAACTTGGCAGGGAGAGGCAAAGGCCAGGAGAAGAGGTAGTGGCCTATATTCGAAGGTTTAAGGAAAGGTCCCTCGATTTAAGGGAAGAAGCTAAGGAGTCCAGGTTACTACAGATCTATGCTGAGGGATTACTTCCTGAGTATATCTGTCACCTAATCAATGAGACACGCGAGGGAACATTTTCAGCATTCCTAAAATCCGCAAGAAATATCTCTTTGGTAGTGCGACCTAGCTCGGTAGTGTCTCCCATGGTGTTCAGACAGCCGATACAACCCCTGGGAGGAAGGCCTCAGGCCCCACGGGTGGGTTATTTCGAGAGAGAAGATAGGGGAAAGGTGCCGAGGAAGGACAACAAAAGAAAGTTCAGAAGGGATAGAGAAGACCCGCCACCGTTACCTTATACGGTGGAGGGGGCTGTGAGTTGCTATAACGCAATGGTCCAAGGCGGAACGGTTTACGAACCAAAGGGTGTTCCGGCGGAAGATCCCGAAGCGACAGCTAGGGCTGATCCCAAATATTGTCAGGTTCATCGAAAGGTCCAGCATCCAACAGAAAGCTGCTTCACGCTCCGAAGAATCATCGACAAGTACATGAAGGCGGGGACATTGCAAATTCCCCCGCAGAACGTTAACTATAACCCACTCCCGGTGCATGGGGCCAATCTGGTAACGGCCTATGATAAGGAAGCTGAATGGGAGGGGGGAAAGGCAACAACGAAGGAGTTCGATGAGGCACTGGAGCATTGCACAAGGGGAATGGCTAACATAGTTCTCGCTTATGATGAAGTAAGTGCTAGGGACGTAGAAGACGCCCACAGCATGGAGGGTGAGGAAACAGACCCAGTCGTAGAATATAGCGCAGTTTCAAAATATCCAAAGTTCACTTGGTTCTTCGACCAAGTGGGAATCCCAAAAGAGAGCGGAATGGAGATAACTCAGGCGATCTTAGATATTGCAAGGAGAAATGCAGTCCCCTCGATAAGAGGGAGGGGACCCATGGCTAGGCTGGTAAAGAAGTTCCTATCAGAGGTAACGTTCAGCGATGCGGATAGAGATGTAAGGTTCCCCCATAACAGGCCTTTGTATGTAACCGCCAGTGTTAACGGGGTCAGCTTTGCAAGGACTCTTATGGATGGGGGTGCTTCCATCAACATTATGCCAATTAACTCCTTCCACGCAGCCAATATTCCTGAAGAAAGGTTGGTTCCCATGCCCTTGGTAATCTCGGGCTACGATAATCAATCTTCCAAATCCATCGGGTATGTAAACGTGGGGATAGTAATGGGAAATCTGAGTTCCCATATCAAATTCCATGTAATAGAGAGCGCAACTTCCTATCATTTTTTAAATGGGAAGAGTATGGATGCGCAACCAAGGGTTAGTTCTCTCAACGTACCATCAATGTGCTATAGAGAATATCAAGGGGACAGAAGTGACTATTAGGGCAACTAAGAGGCCTTTCACTATCGAAGAAGCACACTTGGTGGATGCAGCCTTTTATACAGAGCTCGAAGAGGACGTGCGGGTTCTAACAAGAAGAATGGAGGGAGCATGGGTCCCCTCGATTAGAGAAAGAATGGGACCTTTAAATCAGAGTGGCGAAGGGGGAAGGATCGAGGAAACATATCGAGCGGTCCCTCGACCCCAGAACATCTCGAAGAAGTTCAAAGAAAAGATGAGGCCTAGGACAGACCCAGGTGACCATGAGGTCCAACGACAAAGCGTGTTAAGTCGTTTTTTAGGAGAAAGAATCACTGAGGCTTCCAGAGAAAGGAAGAGAAAGGCCATAGCAACAGCTACCAGTAGGCAATGCAAGAGAATTGTCACTGAAGAGGGAAAAGTGGTGTACCGCTTATAATGGTGTGAACGGGAAGCCGAAAAGATTAACAATGAGGTTGACCCGGTATATGATTGTTTTTTAGTAGATCAACGGGGGCAGTGTATGGTGATAGACAACTCCAACATACAAGAGTTCATAGAAGATGTCGTCGAAGAACCAGACTACATGACGGACCAACCAAGGCCCCAGGCACAAGAGTTGGAGCAGCTAAACTTGGCAAGAGAAGGAGAAGATCCAAGGCCTATCTTTATCTCGAAAGATCTTGGTAAGGAGAAATGAGAAGCCTTGGTTGACCTGATTCGGGAATTCATAGATGTCTTCGCATGGAAGTACACTGAAATGGAAGGGCTGGATGAGGAAGTGAGCTGCCACAAGTTGAACGTGATGCCTTCAGCTATTCCGGTGAAGCAGGCAACAAGAACTTACAAGCCGAAAATAGATTTAAAGATTAAAGAAGAGGTCCAACGCTTATTGGCAGTAGGATTTATCAAGCCCATACAACATCCCCTCTGGCTATCCAGTATTGTGCCAGTGGGGAAGAAAGACAAAAACCAAATAAGGATCTGCGTGGACTTCAGAGACTTGAATAGGGCTTGCCCCAAGGATGAGTTTCCCCTACCCTCCATTGACAGTTTGATAGATGCCACGGCTGGTCATGAGATGTATAGCTTCATGGATGGATATGTGGGATACAACCAGATCAAGATGGACCCCTCTGACGCAGAGAAAACAACATTCAGAACGCCGTTGGGCAACTTCATGTACAAGGTAATGCCGTTTGGACTCAAGAATGCCGGGGCTACATACCAGAGAACAATGATGGCCATCTTTCATGACTTCTTCCATAAATTTTTAGAATTCTACGTAGACGACTTGGTCATCAAATCAAAGAAGGAGGAGTTCCATCTGAATGACTTGAGGAAGGTGTTTGCTCGGTGCAGGAGGTATAATTTAAGCATAAACCCATTGAGGTGTGTCTTCGGAGTAACAAGTGGTAAGTTCTTAGGCTTCGTGGTTAACCGACAAGGGGTACAGATGGACCAGGATAAACAGCGGGCCATTTTGGAGATGCCATGTCCAAGAACGGCGAAGGAGCTGAAAATTTTTCTCGGTAAAGTCTCCTACCTTAGGAGATTTGTGCCTGGATTGGCCGAAATAACACACCCACTGATGCAGCTGCTACGAAGGAACACGAAATTCAGATGGGAAGAGGTTTACCAGAAGTCCCTTGTTGGGTTGAAGAAGCTGCTTGTATCACCACAAATCATGGTTCCTCCCCAGGCGGGAGCTCCGTTGCAGCTATACCTTACATCCACCACGAGGTCCGTTGGAGCTCTGCTGGCACAAGAAGTAGACGGGCAAGAACGGCTGGTTTACTACCTTAGCAGAATTATACATGGGCCAGAAATTTGATATACTAGCTTAGAACGGCATTATTTAGCCTTGGTCTTTGTAGCACAAAAACTTAGGCATTATATGCTGTCTTTTACCATTCATATTTTAACTAGATGTGACCCAGTTAGGTATTTACTCGCAAAGACTATATTGATTGGCAGGGCAGCTAGATGGTTCCTTATTCTCTCTGAATATGACTTAAAATGTGTGGTCCCTCACACAATCAAAAGCCAGGCGTATGCCGACCTATTGGCCATCTTCCCTTCAGGAACCTTCGAGCCACCTAAGGAAGACATTCTAGGAGATGATTTGCAGGGCAATTACCTGGATGCAACCGAGGAGGAATGGACGATGCAGTTCGGTGGATCTTCGGCAGAAAAGAAGGGAGGAGTAGGGGTTGTTCTTTCAAAAGGGATAGAAGAGATTTGCCTTTCCTAAAAACTAGATTTCCCTTACTTTAATAACGAGGCAGAATATGAGGCGTTGGTACTAGGGCTTTTAGAGGCTCTTCGGAGGGGAATTCATTCACTCTGCATTAAAGGTGACTCGAACTTAGTAATTCAGCAGGTAAATGGAGAATATGCGTTGAAACACATGAGACTGGATCCCTATATAACAATCATTCAAAGGCTCCTCAACTAGTTCCATCGAACCAAGATCAGGAGACATCCCCGAACGATGAACCGCCATTCGGACGCCTATGCCACTATTGCCCAGAAGATGATAATGAAAACTAATGAGACTATAGTTGTGATCCAACAAAGAACAGTTCCTTCGGTAGTACAGTCAATACTACCAATGGAGGAAGAGGTGGGATGGAGAAGAGATATTAAGAAGTAACTGGAGTCTGAGGAGGGGGCGATGCGGCTAGGAGAGTTGGCCCAATATTTTACATGCCAGGGAAATATCTATTTCAGGAATACAGGAGGATGGTTGTCAAGATGCGTCAGCCCAGAGGAGGCCGAGCAAATATTGAGGAAAATGCATGAGGAGCACTGCGAAATAACTGAGATACCTCTATATAGGAGAATTCAAAGGGAGGGGTATTTCTGGCCTAGAATGAAGCAAGATGCGGCAGAGCTACAACGAAAAATGCAACAAGTGTCAGCTATTCTTCGAAGCAGCTGAGTGCCATTTTATTGAAGCTCAAACGGACTGGAGGTAGCCCTATATCGACTTCATTCAGTAGGGGGTTGTCCCAACGGAGAAAATAGATGCAATTGGTCTGAGACGAAGGGCTCCAAGGTTCTACGTCCAGGAGGGGCAATGTTATCGAAAGGGGTACTTTAACAGGACCTTGCGATGTGTCACAAGGGAAGAAGCATTGGAGGTCCTCAAATAAGCGCACGATCCAGCACATATAGGAGAAGCCAAGCTGTATGATCAGTTGACGACATTGGGGTATTATTGGCCAACAATGGAGAAAGACTCTGCGGAGTTTGTTCGAAAATACAAGGCTTGCCAACTCCATGGGAATATAATCCATGCCCCATCGGTATACTTGCACTCTCTATCAACCCCCTATCCATTTCATACTGTAATACCCCGTATTTTTATGCTATATTAATTTGGGGATTTATTAAATTTAACGTGAATGATTATTTAATAAAAATCCAGAAATTAATTATGTTATAATTATTAACGTGACGAGAGTTAGTAATTATGGGAAACTTGTTGAATATTACTAATGATCAAAGTAATATATTATATTGGTTATATTGAATGTCATGAGTGAATTAAATGACTATTTTGGAAATTTAAGTCGGGACATGCCCGTGTCACGTCAGGATTAATTTTGTTAAATAAAAAGTGAATATTTTATAAGTTGTTTGTATGGTTGTTTTGAGTGCGCCAACGCGTCCGGAAGGGTCGAAATAGTCAGAAAAGTGTACCCGGGGGTTTAGTTTGGGTCTCGGGGCATTTTTAGGCCTAATTGGTACCCCGGGAGGGCAATTTAGTCATTTCACCTTTTTGGGTAATTAAACCCACGAAATTCAGCAACCTATATCAGCCACTTAGGTTAATCTTTTAGGGTTAGAATATTCAGAAAACAAGTGAAGGCCATTGGAGAAGAGAGGAGAGAGCTCCAAGGAAATTCTAGGCCAAAAAGTCACCGGTTTGCACCGCCACCACCACCAACGCGTAGATCGCGAGAAGGGGAACGCAACCACACCGGATTCATCTGCAAACCGGACTTCTAAAAATCCCAGGCAAGTATTTAACTTGCGTATTTTCATTAGTGCAATCTTAGTATTAGTTTAGGATTGATTAGAGATGAAAACTATGGAAGAAAACCCAATTTGTGTTAGGAAAATGCATGTAGTATTGATTATAATGAAATTCTGGAATCCTTGCCATGTAGAGGAATATAACCCACAAGATTTTGATGATATATTATAAGGAAATTCTGGTAAAAATAGATTAGAACCTTGATTAAGAAAAACTCTAGGGTTCTTGATGATTAGATGGGATTTTGGGTTAATTATCCATGTTTAATGTTAGATATACACATGCTTTACGTTGAAAACATCTGGTATATTGTTATAATGATAGTAGTAGGATTTTTGGGACGATTAGAATGGAAAAACATGGTTTTGGATGAAGAAATTTGGTAGAACCCGTAACTGCAATTCTACAGAATTTTCGCAGACCTTCTTGATCGATCGATCGAGCCTAAAGCTTCGATCGATCGAAGGTTCGATCGATCGAGCCCCAGACCTCGATCGATCGACCCCTCTTGGAAGACTCTTATTCCCCTTGTTTAATTAGTTAAATTAAATTTATCGTGAAATAATTCTTGGGTATTCTTAATGAAATGTTTTGGGAGATAGGAAAGACCAGTAGGACATATGAATAAGTGTTGGGAACTTTATTATAAGACGAGAATCTTATTTTTGGGATAATTATATAATGAACGATGAAACTACGTATTTCAAGTGAGAGATTGCAGCGAATAGCTATGATAGTAAATAGAGGTATACCCACTAAATTTCCTACTTGGAAGGATAGAGTCCACGAATGTCACGTATTAAGTGAGAAAACCCTTCGAGTTAAGGTTAGAGATGAAACCTCATACGTAATACTAATAATGTGAAATGTAAGATAAATGTTATAATCATGGGTGACGAGAAGAACCTATATTAATATGATAAAGTGGTATATTTATATAATTGTGTGTACATATATTATATACTTGTGAAAATCATGCCCACGCTACTTGCTATCCCTGAGGTTACCGCGCTGGGACAAGTCTTATCTCGATGGGACCTTTATGGGGGACATTGACTTGTACCCTATAAGATAGATATCCTTGGTATAGGCTATCGATGTGATAGTTCAGACGGTCCTAAGAGACGCAGGCATGTGCCATCCTCTTAAAGACTTGGAATATATTCTTCGCCTCAATATTGTTTGTGTATTTATGTTAATACAATTCGAGAGTGATTCCGAATGTATTCCCCTTAATATGAGTGATATGGGGCTTTGGATAGTAGAAGTATGCATGCACCATAGTTTTATGTGGGGTGCTGTTATTTTATATATATTATACGAGTAGTTAATATATAAATGAGAATTGGAAATTTGAAACTGCCTACTGTGATTTGATAAGTAGGACATGGTTGATGACTCAGATAGTAAATACTTATTTTGTGAAAGTATAATATGTTACTGAGAAACTTTATGAATTAATAAAAGCTAAAACGAGAGTTGTGCTGCTAACTGGGAGTATTCTTTTTAAATAAAAATATTGTTCGGTTTTGAGATCTTATGAGTAAGTTAAGATACGCTAAATTATTGGAAAGGTTAGTATGATATTATTTTTAAGAATAACCGTTAGGAAGGTTAGTGCGATAGGTGTGCACATTAGAAGAG
The DNA here is from genome assembly GCA_949130495.1 of Sambucus nigra. Taxonomy (NCBI): domain Eukaryota; kingdom Viridiplantae; phylum Streptophyta; class Magnoliopsida; order Dipsacales; family Adoxaceae; genus Sambucus; species Sambucus nigra. Next base: position 168,469,078 of record OX422223.1, read on the forward strand.
AGGTGAGTATTTCTCAAGAGAGTGACGCATTAATATGTTGTTGTATTGGCGTGTATCAATTTAAATACTTGCTAAACGTATTTTAAAATCAAACACACTTTCGGGCTCTGACCCGTTTCTTTTTCTCTCTCTCTCTTGTATATATATGTATATATTTCAGGTGCCCAACCACAGGGGCGTCTTGCTTAGGATCCCTTGAGAGGAACGTGTTGCAGCTTAGGTGGGAGTTGCAGGTCACTTGCATAGACTGCTTCCTTTATTGGCTCCACTTCTAGCATTCTCATTTATTGGGCATGTGTCACCCTTTACATTACTTCATTGTTGTTGGGACATTTATATTTCAGTTATTTACAGTATTATTCTATGGGATTTATTCAGTTTGGATTTGTGATTTTTAGTTTTCATATGTTGACATTCGATTGACGAATGTATTATATTATTTGGTTTATTGTGGTGTGATTATTCATTGTAGAAATGTTGTTTTTAAATAAATAAATCTTTTTCTTTAATTAAAATTTGGAAAGTTATGTATGAAAAATGGTTTTGACACTTAGCTTAATTATTTAGGGTGTTAAATTGGAAAAATTATTTTTATCGACAGTGATGCTGAGAATGAACCAATTGTATACCTTGATTTAATTTAATAAAGGAGTGATCGCCCGATATTTAATTAGGCGGGGTGTCACACATACTTGGGCGTTCGACCTAGTGGGGGCAATACACCCATCTTCGAGAGGCAATATGTGGATACTAGTAGCAACGGAATGTTTCACAAAATGGGCCGAGGCAATACCATTCAAACGGGCAATGGATGGGGTGGTGAGAAACTTCATCAGAGAATACATCATTTGCCGTTTTGGGATCCCAAAAGTAATAATCTCAGATAATGGGACCCCCTTCGTCAATTTTGAAGTAACAATGCTCACGGACAAGTACTCCATTGTTCATCACACTTCAACGGTGGCATGCCCAAAGGGAAATGGTCAGGCCGAAGCAACTAACAAAACCCTGATTAATATCTTGGCCTAAAAGATGGAAGACTTTCCAGGGGCATGGGATGACAAGATACCAGCTGTCTTGTGGTCCTATCGAACGACCAAGCGAAAACCCACAGGATACACGCCGTTCTCTCTTGTTTATGGGGTTGAGGAAATCCTCCCAGTAGAATTGGAAGTCCCCTCTGCTCGTTATGCCTTGAGAAGTAGCATGATCCCTCATAGTAGACATGTACAGCTGGAAGCGTTGGATGAATACAGAGATAACTCGATACAACACTTTCAAATATATACGAAAGAACTCTCTAAGGCATATGATAACTTGGTAAGACCAAGGAAGTTCGTGGAAGGAGACCTCGTATTGAAAGAAGCAGTGAAGCACATCAGGGGACTTCCTCTACCAAAGTTCGCAGCCAACTGGGAGGGACCTTTCGTTATGAAGGAAGCTCATGACTCAGGTTATTGCTTAATTTCGAAGTTAGAAGAAGACAAGCCATTTAAGATTAACAATAAGTGGCTGAAGGTTTATCATGTGTAAACAACCAAGTTTGAACTGATGTTATGACTAGCTATCGTTATAAATATACAAGTTTTGGGTGACATTTTTTTTAGCATAATGGAAAAATTACAGAAATACAAAACTCTATAGCACACAACAACAGTCACAACACACGAAGGGATTGAAAAGTATATGTTCTTCATTCATAAACAATAGAGCATTACAAAATTTCTTTTGGGAGCTATTGCCCAAGAATTACACAGAGAAGAACAGTAAAGGATCTGTATACAAGAACTAACTAGTCTAAAAGAAAAGATAAGTCTGAGGAAGAGAAAAAATCTCCAGGAAGACCCGAAGAAGCTGTTGTGAAACACCGTTGGGCGTTAATAGAAACCTCCAATATCATTTGCACTTGTGTATGTTCAATCAGGAGTCTCTCACGCTTCAGTTTGACCAGGCACAAAGCTTCTTCGGCATCCTTTACCTCTTGATCCACTGCTTCCAACAGGGGTGCCAATGCGACCAACCTAGCTTCCTCAGCTTCCTGGTCCTCCTGGTGCTTTCGTAACACTTCCCTCTAGCCAATCAGTTGATGGTTCTTCAAAGTCTTCAGATACGTTATAAGCCAGTCAAAATGGAAACCATCAAGTCCCAACTCCTTCAGAAAACCCAAAAATTGGTTAAGAAGGGATCTGGTAACACTTGTAGTAGGGGTACTGGCAATTTCAGCAACAACGATCGCCATGCCTTGCAGCCTGTGACTCATCACATGAATATTGGAGCGCAGGCAATCTGGTGTGAAGGTCTCAGGGTGGCGATTCACCAGTTTCTCGATCACCAAGCGATGGTTGACAGGCATTTGAGGAGACTGCCGAAGCACCATCAGGCATAACGCATGAGGAGCCAGGTCAGGAAGAGGCAGTTCGCACCCAGACTGCAGCACCAGTCGTAGAACCTTGATCATCATGAATAGAATTTTCTGAAACATCAGGTTCTCGGAAGGGCGAGCCTACAGGTGAGAGAACTAGGGGCGAATTTTCCCGAGCAACCTGAAAAGCAGTAGCCCACATGATGAAATTATGAATAAATACTGAACAAGTGTTTTCATTGTTAAGTCACCGTTATAAGGTGGAGTTTATGAAAAAACTTAACAAGTGTTTTCATTGTTAAGTCACCGTTATAAGGTGGAGTTTATGAAAAACTTAACAAGTGTTTTCGTTGTTAAGTCACCGTTTTAAGGTGAAGTTTATGGGAAAAAACTTAATAAGTGCTTTCATTGTTAAGTCACCGTTATAAGGTGGAGTTTATGAAAAACTTAACAAGTATTTTCGTTGTTAAGTCACCATTATAAGGTGAAGTTTATGGGAAAAAATTTAACAAGTGTTTTCATTGTTAAGTCACCGTTATAAGGTGGAGTTTATGGGAAAAAAAATCTTAACAAGCGCTTTCGTTGTTAAGTCACCGTTATAAGGTGGAGTTTATGAAAAAAAATTAACAAGTGTTTTTCGTTGTTAAGTCACCATTATAAGGTGGAGTTCATGGAAAAACTTAACAAGAGTTTTCATTGTTAAGACATCGTTATAAGGTGAAGTTTAAGAAAAATCTTATGAAAAATCATAAGATCGAGATTATGGAAAATCGTAACAAAAGTTAGCAAGAAAAATATACCTCAGTCACAACAGGAGCATATGAGGTAGCCACAGGGACAGGAACCGTTGGGGGAGAGATTACCACCCCAGAAGCCATAACGGGGTCCCTGGACGCAGAAGCCTCCACGCTTGGCAAAACGCTTAGCAAAACTCTTGGCAAAACTCTATCACCCGTATAGAGCACAAGGGCCAGCATACGGGGTTCATCATGAGAAGACACTGAGCCCTCAAACAAAGCCACATCAGGAGGGGGTGTAAATGCACCAACCTGAGCCCTCACTACAGGAGTTGGTGCAAGATCAGGAGAAAACTGTGCACAAAGCCAAGTGTTAGAAAATGAGAATGGGCACAGAAAATATGAAGAAATATTCCTACGTGTTACTTACCTCAGTTATGATACTAAAAAGAGGAATGGCAGTCAGGGGTCTCATCAGCGTCGTAGGAAGAAGAACGCTTGCCAACAACGAAGATACTTCAACCTGGGGTACCTGAAACATATCAGAATTCAGCAAGCCAAACAAGAAAGGAGTGGGACCGAAAAGACTACAATAAGTATACTATAGAGGAAATCATACCTCGGACTCACTCTCCCCAGCAAGAACAACGGGGAGAGTAACCTCAGGTGAGGCCTGTAGATCAGAAGGGGCCGAGGGTGTTATCTCGGATTGTGTTGTTTCGGGTGGTGTTACCACTTCAGGCGAGGAATCACCACCCCCAACGACCTCCCTTACACGTTGACTACCAGCACGTCGAGAATAGGTAAGCCCGTCATGGGAGAACGGGGATGAGTCACATCGGTACGAGGTGCACCGAAGCGTCCCCCCACAAAAGGGCTTACAGGAGGGCTAGAGGGGTTTGGTCTTTCTATTTCAACTCCCTACACCACAGTTGTCAAAAAAAAAAGATATGTATAAGTAAAGACAGTCCTCTGTAATACCCCGTATTTTTATGCTATATTTAATTTGGGGATTTATTAAATTTAATGTGATGATTTATTTAATAAAAATCCGGAAATTAATTATGTTATAATTATTAACGTGACTAGAGTTAGTAATTATGGGAAACTTGTTGAATATTACTAATGAGCATAGTAATATATTATATTGGTTATATTGAATGTCATAAGTAAATTAAATGACTATTTCGGAAATTTAAGTCGGGACGTGCCCGTGTCACGTCGGGACTAATTATGTTAATTAAAAAGGGAATATTTTATAAGTTGTCCGTATGGTCGTTTTGAGTGGGCCAACGCGTCCGGAAGGGTCGAGATAGTCAGAAAAGTGTACCCGGGGGTTTAGTTCAGGCCTCGGGGTGTTTTTAGGCCTAATTAGTGACCCGGGAGGGCATTTTGGTCATTTTACAAAATAGGGTAATTAAACCCACGAATTTCAGCCATCCTTAGTAGCCATTTAAGTCAGCCTTTTAGGGTTAGAACATTCAGAACCATAGAACGGCCATTGGAGAAGAGAGGAGAGAGCTCTCAAGGTGATTCAAGGCCCAAAACACCACCGATTGCACCGCCGTCACCACCAACGTGTAGATCGCGAGGAGGAGAACGCAACCACACCAATATCAGCAGGAAACCAGACCTCTGAAATCCCAGGCAAGTGTTTAACTTGCGTATTTTCGTTGGTGCAATATTCATATTAGTGTAGGAATGATTAAGAGTATAATCCATGGAAGAAAACCCCAATTTTGATAGGGATTTGCATGTAGAAATCATTATAACCATATTCTGGAAATATTATGTGGGGTATATGATTAACCCACGAATTTGTAATGATTTATTAGAAGGAAATTCTGGAGAAATCTGATTAGAACAAAAGTTAAGAAAACTTTAGGGTTCTTGATGATTTGATGAAATTTTAGGTTGTTTAACCATGTTTAATGATGTATACACGCATGCTGAACGTTAAAGATATCTGGAATTATGTTAGAATGTTAGCAGTAGACTTTTTGGGTCGATTAGTGTTGGAAAATATGAGTTTTGATGAAGAACTTTAATCAATCCCGTCACTGCAATTTTTGCAGAATTTTTGCCCAGACCTGCTTGATCGATCGATCGAGCATAGAGCTTCGATCGATCGAAGGTTCGATCGATTGAGCCCCAAGCTTCGATCGATCGACCCCTCCTGGAAGACTCCTATTTCTCTTGTTTAATTGGTTAAATTAAGTTTATCGCGGAATAACCTTTGGGCATTCTAAATAAAATGATTTGGGAGATATTGAGGACCAGTAGGATATATGGATAAATGTTAGAACCTTTAATTTTCAACGAGAATGGTATATATGGGATATGTACTTTAGGTTGGTAGATTTATGAAATTAAAGGGTGAGGTGCGTAAGAGAGTTACGTTGGAATCAAATAAAGTCACTTACTGAATTTCAGATTTGCGAGGATATAATCCATGAGGGTTAGGTAATGAGTGAGAAAACCCTTCGAGTTAAGGTTAGGAATAAAACCTTATACGTAATTCTATAATTGTGAAATTAAGGATAAACGGTATAATTACGGGTGATGGGAAGAACCTATATTAATATGAAAATGGTATATTTATATGATTGTGTGTACATATATTATATATATGTGAAAAACATACCGCGCTACTTGCTATCCTTGAGGTTACCGCGCTGGGACAGTCTTATCTCGATGGGACCTTTATGGGGGATATTGACTTGTACCCTAGAAGATAGATATCCTTGGTACAGGCTATCAAATTGATAGTTCAGACGGTCCTAAGAGACGCGAGTATGTGCCATCCTCTTAGAGACTTGGAATCTATGCTTCGCCTCGATATTGTTTGTATATGTGTTAATACAATTCGAGAGTGATTCCGAATTTGTATTCCCCTTGATTTGAGTGGTATGGGGTGGATAGTGGAAGTATGCACGCACCATAGTTGTTCGGGGTGCTGTCATATATATATTATACGAGTAGATAATATATATATATATGAGATTATGACAATTGAAACTGTCTACTGCAATGTGATAGTAGAACATAGTTGTTAACGCATATTATTAAATACTTATATTGAAAAGTATAATATGTCACTGGAAAACTTTATCGTTTTTATAAAGTTAAAAAAAAAAAATATAGAGAATTTTGGTTACAAATTGGAACACCTTTTAAAATAAAGTCGTGAATTGTAAATCTTGCGGGTAATCTAAGTTAAGTTTTTAGAAAGACTAGTATGTTAGATGTTAAAACGAACCGTGGGGAAGGTTAGTGCGATAGGTGTGCACATTAGAAGAGAGATGAGTATTTCTCAAGAGAGAGACGCACTAATATGTTGTTGCATTGGCCTGTATCAATTTAAATACTTGCTTAACGTATTTTAAAATCAAACACACTTTCGGGCCCTGACCCGTTTCTTTTTCTCTCTCTCTCTCTTGTGTATATATATGTATATTTTCAGGTGCCCAGCCACAGGGGCATCTTGCTTAGGATCCTTTGAGAAGAACGAGTTGCAGCTTAGGTGGGAGTTGCAGGTCACTTGAGTAGATGGCTTCTGTTATTGACTCCACTCCTACTACTCTCATTTATTGGGAACGTGTCGCCCTTTTCATCATTTCATTTATTGTTGGGATTTTTATATTTTTGTTATTCCAGTATTGTTTTACGGGATTTATTCAGGATGGTTTATGATTTTTATTTTATTATGTTGACATTCGATTTACGAATGTATGGTTTTATTTTAGTTCACCGTGGTGTGATTCTATATCGTAGAAATGTTGTTTTGTGTATATAAATATTTTCTTTAATTAAAATTTGGAAGTTTGTATGAAAAATGTTTTTGACACTTAGCTTAATTATTTAGGGTGTTATATTGGAAAAAAAAAATTTATCGACAGTGATGCTGAGAATGAACCAACTATTTACCTTGATTTAATTTAATAAAGGAGTGATCGCCCGGTATTTAATTAGGCGGGGTGTCACAGGTGGTATCAGAGCATCAGGTTCTAGTGTCCATAGGATCTGTACGGCTCATTTCTCTTTCAGCTTAACGTTATTTCTATAGAGCCCTATTTTTAGGACTGTTGTATTCTTGCTTTTACGTTTAAGTCTTCAGTTATTCGAGATTTGTTGATAACTGTAGACTAATAAACTTGTTCACGTTTCAGATGCCTCCGAGACGTGCTCCGAAAGATAGGCGTGCCCAAGCCGAGCAGCCAGCAGCTCCGGCACCAGGCACAATGAATGCGAATGAAGTAGCCGCTATTGTTGCTCAGGTGGTGAATGCCGCGATAGCGGTGATTCAGCAGGCTCCACCCCAGGTCCAGGCAGTGGCGCCAGTACCAGCACAGCTTCCATCTGAATGGGAGAGGGTTCGGGATGCTTTTCAGAAAGCACATCCCCCTGAGTTCTCCGGTAGCTCCGACATTGTCACGGTTAGCCAATGGAAGAAAGACATCCAGCGGCATCTTCGCATGTATGAGTGCACCGAAGTACAAAAGAAGTTATTGGCTTCTTTCAAGCTGGTGGGAGACGCATTACAGTGGTGGGAGTCCACTACTACTTTGGAGGAGAGGGACACGATCCCTATTCAGTTGTTCTGGGAGCGGTTTGACCGCAAGTATTTTCCACCCGCAGTGCAGACTGAGATGAGGTGGAAATTACTAAATCTGAAGCAGGAGAACCTTACTGTAGCTGAGTATGAGGAGGAGTTCACGAGACTTCTCACTATTGTGCCAGATGAGGCACCCACTGAGGGCAAGAAGATTTTGTTGTTCGTCGACGGGTTAGCTTGGAGGATCCGTCAGCACCTTATTGGAAATCTATCCCTGAGTACTTTCGCTGACGTACTCAATGCAGCGTTACTACATTGCCAGGATCACCGCTTCCATCTTCAGGGAAGCAAGAGAGCAGGAGAGTCCCGCCAGCAGGGCAGGACCGGGGGTAATAGTGTCGGTGGGGCACCAACTCATGGACAGACTCGTCAGCACGAGCAGAGTTCCCATCAGGGGGACCCTGCTAAGCGATTCCGTTCAGGTGATTCTAGGTAGGGATTCGAAGGATTCAGGCAGGGCCATCAGGGTCAGTCTAATCAGCAGGGCCAACACCGACCGCAGGGACAGCAGCAGGGCCAGCAAGGCCAACAGCGTGCACATCAGGGCCAACAGGGCCAGTGGCGAGGAGGGAACGGCCAGCAGGGCCGTGGACAACAGGGTCAGAGGGGCGGTAATTTCAAAGGCAGATGCTTTGGGTGCGGCAAACATGGCCATAGGCGCCAGGATTGCCCAGAGGGCGATAGGGCCCCACAGCAGCAGGGAGCCCGTAATGAGCCCCAGAGACCACTTTTTCCACATGCCCTTCCAGCTCCAGCCCAGGTGCCAGCCCTACCAGCCATTCCAGCAGCTCTAATGCAGCAGGGGCAATTGCAGTATGGACGTGTCTATAACATCCACCAGGCAGCAGCTCCACAGGCACCACCCGCGATTGAGGGTATGTTTCCTATCCATGGTACTATGGGTAAAGTTTTGTTTGATACGGGGGCAACACATTGTTTTATAGCTACGCATTTTGCGAAGTCCTTAGGGTTGTTAGCCAAAGCAGAGAGCACCGTGACGTGTGTCGACTCACCACTGGGGAGTGGGTCACTTATATTCTTTATATGCCGGAGAGTAGGGGTAGAGATTGGTAGCTTGGTATTGCCTGCAGACATGATAATCTTAGACATGCACGAGCATGATGTGATCATTGGTATGGATTGGCTCTCATCTTATAGAGCCATGATTGATTGCATCGGTGGGAGCATTATTTTTGCCATTCCGGGGCAAGAGATGTTTGTAGTGGCGATGCCTCGCCCAGAGGGAGGTTCGACCGCTCATTTATATTACATTGAGGAGGATACCTCTAAGGAGGTTGTGATTCCTTTGGGTTCGATCCCAGTTGTTAGGGAGTATTCCGATGTGTTTCAGGAGATACCAGGCCTACCGCCCAGTCGTGAGATAGACTTCGTTATAGATTTATTGCCGGATACGAGACCTATAGCACGCGCACCGTACCGTATGGCTCCGGTAGAGATGCGAGAGCTACGAGATCAGATTGAGCAGCTATTAGGTCAGGGCTTCATTCGTAGGAGTACCTCACCTTGGGGCGCTCCAGTCTTATTTGTAAAGAAGAGAGATGGTTCACTGAGATTGTGCGTGGACTACCGGGAGTTGAACAAGGTCACGATACGGAATAAGTATCCGTTGCCTCGAATCGATGATCTATTCGACCAGTTGAGGGGAGAAACTTTCTTTTCGAAGATAGATCTGAGGTCGGGGTACCATCAGTTACGAATTAGAGAGCAGGATGTTTCAAAGACTGCCTTCTTGTCGAGATATGGGTCCTATGAGTTCAGGGTGATGCCGTTCGGACTCACAAATTCCCCAGCCGTTTTCATGGACTTGATGAACCGAGTATTCAGAGAGTTCTTGGATCAGTTCGTCATCGTCTTCATAGATGATATTTTGATATATTCACACTCCGAGGAGGAGCATGCCGAACACTTGAGGCAGGTTCTTCAGACACTTCGAGAGCATCAGTTGTATGCTAAGTACGATAAGTGTGGATTCTGGTTGCGAGAGGTATAATTCTTGGGCCATGTTGTTTCTGAGCAAGGGATAGCAGTTGACCCGAGCAAAGTGTTAGCGGTGAGGGAGTAGGGGCATCCCACGACACCGACGGAAGTGCGTAGTTTCTTGGGGTTAGCCGAATACTACAGGAGGTTCATTCGGGGATTCTCCAAAATAGCGGGTCCATTGACGAATCTGACTCACAAGGGGGTACCATATGTCTGGGATGATGCTTGTCAGTTGGCTTTCGATGAGCTGAAGGACAAGCTTACTTCGGCACCAGTCCTTGCTTTACCGAAGCCGGGTGTAGAGTACCTGGTTTACACAGATGCGTCCTTACGAGGACTTGGGGGAGTACTTCAGTAGGAGGAGAAGGCTATAGCTTTTTCTTCCCGCAAGCTTAAGCCGCATGAGAAGAATTACCCCACCCACGACCTGGAGTTAGCTGCGGTCGTCTTTGCATTGAGAATTTGGAAGCACTATTTATTGGGCGAGAAATTCCGTTTGTTCACAGATCATAAGTCACTGCAGTACCTGTTCACTCAGCGAGAGCTGAATATGCATCAGCGCAGATGGTTAGAGTTGTGAAAGATTACCAGTTCGATATACAATATCATCCAGGGAAAGCCAACGTAGTTGCTGATGCGTTGAGCCGTAGACCGGTTGACGATGTAGCGGACATCTGGAAAGCAAAGTGGAAGGAGTTGGGTCACCAGGACGCAGTAGCACGTTCTTTCATATTCGTGATGTCAGTCACACCCGAGATTGTTACGAGGGTGATACAGGCACAGACCACAGACCCGTTTTGTCAGGAGCAGATTGTACGACTTCTAGCCGAGGGTGCTGAGTCCTATTCTGTTAGTTCGGATGGAGGGTTGCGGTTTAATGGGAGATTAGTGGTTCCAGAAGAAGCGGAGCTACGTCATGAAGTGATGACTCATTCTCATGGGTCCTGATTTGCAGTACATCCGGGAGGCGATAAGATGTACCAGGACATGAGACGATAGTACTGGTGGAGTGGGATGAAGAAGGACATCGCTGAATTTGTGTCCAAGTGTTCTACTTGCGAGCTAGTGAAGGTGGACCACCAGAAACCGTCAGGATTACTTCAGCCGTTGGAAGTACCCGCGTGGAAGTGGGAAAGTATTCCCATGGATTTCATTACCGGGTTGCCTACATCACAGCGGGGCCACGATTTTATCTGGGTGATTGTAGACCGTTTGACCAAGGTGGCTCATTTTCTTCCAGTGAGGACATATTATACCACGGGTTAGTATGCCCAGTTGTTCATCTCTGAGATTGTCAGATTACATGGGGTGCCCCTGAATATTGTGTCAGATAGAGACAAGATTTTTGTGTCACGTTTCTGGGAAAGCTTTCAGGAGGCTAAGGGTACAGAGTTGAGACTGAGTTCAGCTTACCACCCACAGACAGATGGACAGATAGAGCGTACTAATCAGATGTTGGAAGATATGCTACGCATGTGTGTTCTCGATTTCGGAGGAGGTTGGGAGCCACACCTTCCACTGGTAGAGTTTGTTTATAATACCTCCTATCAGTTTACGATTGGCATGGCTCCATTTGAGGCTTTGTAGGGCAGGCCTTGTCGTTCTCCAACTTGTTGGCTCGAGGTGGGGGACAACAACTTATTAGGGCCAAAAGTGATTCAGGAGACCTCCGCGAGGATTGAGATAATCAGGAGTCGTATTCGGGTAGCCCAAGACAGGCAGAAGAGCTACGCCGATGCGAAACGGTTCTTCCGGGAGTTAAATGTGGGAGATAAAGTGTTGTTGCGTGTATCTCCTATGAAATGATTGATGAGGTTCGGGAAGAAGGGGAAGTTGGCTCTGAGGTACGTAGGACCATTTCCCATCATCGAGAGGATTGGGCCGGTAGCATACAGGTTGGGATTGCCAGAACATTTACATCGCATCCACGATGTATTCCACATCTCGTCGCTGAGACGATATCTTCGGGATGATATGGCCCATGCGCACATTGCGATAGATGAGATTGACTTAGAGTCGGATAGCTCTTACGAAGAGAGACGAGTGGCTATTTTAGACTATAGTGAGAGGAGATTGAGGTCGAAAGTAGTTCCACTTGTGCGAGTCCAGTGGGAGCATCATAATGTGGAGGAATCCACTTGGGAGCGTGAGGCAGATATGCGCGAGAGATATCCAGAGTTGTTTTTACCAGGTATGCCTTATTTTTCGAATTTCGGGACGAAATTCCGTTATTAGGGGGGAAGTATGTAATACCCCGTATTTTTATGCTATATTTAATTTGGGGATTTATTAAATTTAATGTGATGATTTATTTAATAAAAATCCGGAAATTAATTATGTTATAATTATTAACGTGACTAGAGTTAGTAATTATGGGAAACTTGTTGAATATTACTAATGAGCATAGTAATATATTATATTGGTTATATTGAATGTCATAAGTAAATTAAATGATTATTTCGGAAATTTAAGTCGGGACGTGCCCGTGTCACGTCGGGACTAATTATGTTAATTAAAAAGGGAATATTTTATAAGTTGTCCGTATGGTCGTTTTGAGTGGGCCAACGCGTCCGGAAGGGTCGAGATAGTCAGAAAAGTGTACCCGGGGGTTTAGTTCAGGCCTCGGGGTGTTTTTAGGCCTAATTAGTGACCCGGGAGGGCATTTTGGTCATTTTACAAAATAGGGTAATTAAACCCACGAATTTCAGCCATCCTTAGTAGCCATTTAAGTCAGCCTTTTAGGGTTAGAACATTCAGAACCATAGAACGGCCATTGGAGAAGAGAGGAGAGAGCTCTCAAGGTGATTCAAGGCCCAAAACACCACCGATTGCACCGCCGTCACCACCAACGTGTAGATCGCGAGGAGGAGAACGCAACCACACCAATATCAGCAGGAAACCAGACCTCTGAAATCCCAGGCAAGTGTTTAACTTGCGTATTTTCGTTGGTGCAATATTCATATTAGTGTAGGAATGATTAAGAGTATAATCCATGGAAGAAAACCCCAATTTTGATAGGGATTTGCATGTAGAAATCATTATAACCATATTCTGGAAATATTATGTGGGGTATATGATTAACCCACGAATTTGTAATGATTTATTAGAAGGAAATTCTGGAGAAATCTGATTAGAACAAAAGTTAAGAAAACTTTAGGGTTCTTGATGATTTGATGAAATTTTAGGTTGTTTAACCATGTTTAATGATGTATACACGCATGCTGAACGTTAAAGATATCTGGAATTATGTTAGAATGTTAGCAGTAGACTTTTTGGGTCGATTAGTGTTGGAAAATATGAGTTTTGATGAAGAACTTTAATCAATCCCGTCACTGCAATTTTTGCAGAATTTTTGCCCAGACCTGCTTGATCGATCGATCGAGCATAGAGCTTCGATCGATCGAAGGTTCGATCGATTGAGCCCCAAGCTTCGATCGATCGACCCCTCCTGGAAGACTCCTATTTCTCTTGTTTAATTGGTTAAATTAAGTTTATCGCGGAATAACCTTTGGGCATTCTAAATAAAATGATTTGGGAGATATTGAGGACCAGTAGGATATATGGATAAATGTTAGAACCTTTAATTTTCAACGAGAATGGTATATAGGGGATATGTACTTTAGGTTGGTAGATTTATGAAATTAAAGGGTGAGGTGCGTAAGAGAGTTACGTTGGAATCAAATAAAGTCACTTACTGAATTTCAGATTTGCGAGGATATAATCCATGAGGGTTAGGTAATGAGTGAGAAAACCCTTCGAGTTAAGGTTAGGAATAAAACCTTATACGTAATTCTATAATTGTGAAATTAAGGATAAACGGTATAATTACGGGTGATGGGAAGAACCTATATTAATATGAAAATGGTATATTTATATGATTGTGTGTACATATATTATATACATGTGAAAAACATACCGCGCTGGGACAGTCTTATCTCGATGGGACCTTTATGGGGGATATTGACTTGTACCCTAGAAGATAGATATCCTTGGTACAGGCTATCAAATTGATAGTTCAGACGGTCCTAAGAGACGCGAGTATGTGCCATCCTCTTAGAGACTTGGAATCTATGCTTCGCCTCGATATTGTTTGTATATGTGTTGATACAATTCGAGAGTGATTCCGAATTTGTATTCCCCTTGATTTGAGTGGTATGGGGTGGATAGTGGAAGTATGCACGCACCATAGTTGTTCGGGGTGCTGTCATATATATATTATACGAGTAGATAATATATATATATATATATATATATATATATGAGATTATGACAATTGAAACTGTCTACGGCAATGTGATAGTAGAACATAGTTGTTAACGCATATTATTAAATACTTATATTGAAAAGTATAATATGTCACTGGAAAACTTTATCGTTTTTATAAAGTTAAAAAAAAAATAATATAGAGAATTTTGGTTACAAATTGGAACACCTTTTAAAATGAAGTCGTGAATTGTAAATCTTCCGGGTAATCTAAGTTAAGTTTTAAGAAAGACTAGTATGTTAGATGTTAAAACGAACCGTGGGGAAGGTTAGTGCGATAGGTGTGCACATTAGAAGAGAGATGAGTATTTCTCAAGAGAGAGATGCACTAATATGTTGTTGCATTGGCCTGTATCAATTTAAATACTTGCTTAACGTATTTTAAAATCAACCACACTTTCGGGCCCTGACCCGTTTCTTTTTCTCTCTCTCTCTCTTGTGTATATATATGTATATTTTCAGGTGCCCAGCCACAGGGGCGTCTTGCTTAGGATCCTTTGAGAAGAACGAGCTGCAGCTTAGGTGGGAGTTGAAGGTCACTTGAGTAGACGGCTTCTGTTATTGACTCCACTCCTACTACTCTCATTTATTGGGCACGTGTCGTCCTTTTCATCATTTCATTTATTGTTGGGATTTTTATATTTCAGTTATTCCAGTATTGTTTTACGGGATTTATTCAGGATGGTTTATGATTTTTAGTTTTATTATGTTGACATTCGATTTACGAATGTATGGTTTTATTTTAGTTCATCGTGGTGTGATTCTATATCGTAGAAATGTTGTTTTGTGTATATAAATCTTTTCTTTAATTAAAATTTGGAAGTTTGTATGAAAAATGTTTTTGACACTTAGCTTAATTATTTAGGGTGTTAAATTGGAAAAAAAAAATTATCGACAGTGATGCTGAGAATGAACCAACTGTTTACCTTGATTTAATTTAATAAAGGACTGATCGCCCGGTATTTAATTAGGCGGGGTGTCACATCCTCCTTAAGCAAAAGGGAGATAATAACTAAATCAGGCATACATAGCTCTGATTCAGAAGGAGAACGAGAAGGCACGACCACGGGCGAAGAAGGAGGAGTAATAGCAACAGAAGGGGCAGGAGTGGAATGCACCTCAGGAGTCAGCTTCTTCTGGGACTTGGTGCCCAGAGTCTTCTTCCTTGATCCTCCTGCGCCAGTACTGACCCCTTGAGGAACCCTGGAGCTCTTCCTTCTTCTTGCCGTTGGCTATAAAGGATCCACCACCACCGCGGGGAAATCAACGGAGTAAGGGACAACGACTGCATGTCGTTGATACTCGGCATTTATTCGGTCTAGTCCTGCTTGGGCCTCCCTCCTTACACACTCAGCCATCTCAGCAGGCATGGGGGTGGAATGGAGGCTATGGGAAGAGCCGCCACGGGAGTTTGGGGCTTCTGGGACTTCGGCTTGGATGACCCACTTTTGGCCATTTTTTCCCTCTTGGCAGGTGGTGGAGAAGCCCCCTCGTGGGTAGTAGCTGTAGTAGAGGGGGAAGCCTTCTTTGGAACAACATAAGTCCTCGGCCGTGGCATTGCAACTGGTACCAGGGGACAAAGTGGGGGAAGCTCGGTAGGAGGTGCTTTGTGGGTTGAACTTAGGGGGAATTCTATCCCAAGCACAGAGTTGCCTTTTAGCCCCAACTCTAGGGAAGAAAATGAAGAAATGAGAGGGTACACCGGCTCTCCCTCAACGAACTTAGCAATTTCAGCTAGTTGTTTCGGCCAATACTTGGTGGCAAACAACGGGGTCACATCCCCATGTCTAGTAATACTGGGAATGCTGACACGCCCAGCCATTGTTGAACATATCCCCCATGAAGTAGTTGAAGAAAATAAAGAGCATGCCTCGCCAAAGGATACCCTGGGGTTTGACGACTGAAACACTAGACATGGCACCCCCTGGTCAAACCCAAACTCACGGCTGCATCGGTTGGGATTATAATGCTCGCTCGTGTATCCCCACTCGGTGTTGGAGGGAAGATATCCAGGAGAAAGCAGAAGAACCACGGCAAGTGAGGGATCCTCAATGTCGGGAGAAGGGTCCTATATCAATCTGGCATTATGATGAAAAAATTTACAAGTGCAAAAAAAGGCCTCTTTCTGATAGGGCCTCATAACGAAATTCTCGAAACGGTCAATCACAGAAATCAACTCCTTTCGACTTTGTCTCTTATGATAAATGAAAGACCGAGGAGGCAAAATTGTTTCACCCGAAGGAGGAATGTTGGGCTTGGCCGCTACGGCAGGAAAGCGAAAGTAGAGAAAGCTGGTCAGAAGAACACTGTTTGCAAAATTGGCCAAGTTATAACGACCAATAGAGCGTTCCATGTCAAATAAAGCCCTATCCAACCAGGTGTACAGGGATCCCAAGGCAATTTCATCCAGGGGAAGCTTTATGCCTCAAGATAAGCGAAGGGGCAGGTTGATAAGGTCTCTTCGGGGCTGGTCGTTGGCCTTGCCCGTCAAAAGGAAACGGGACAGAATTACAAGAATGTAAGCGAGAAGCTCCAACGGCGTACCTTGACCATGGGAAGTTGATGAAGAACTGCCTTCACTAGAACTCTTGAAGAAATAATTGATCAAGGGAGAAAAAGTGGCTTTGTTGGAAGAACCGATGCAGCTTCGGCATATACGATCCAACTCCAAACGATCCGTAGTCTCTTGAGCATCAAGAGCCTCATCGGTGTAAGGCTCATGGCCTGTTGCATTGAGGCCCAGGAGCTCACACACGTCCTCCAGAGTTATAGTAAACTCACCCCACGCAACGATGAACGTATGAGTATCCATGTTCCATCAAGAGACTAGGACAGGAAGGGCAGCGTTGTTCTTTGATAGAGTAAACTCACCAAACCATCTGGCCCGTTGCAGCCCGATCTTAGTAAGGACATCAGCATAGGAACTCTGCATGTGAGAGTTCCAGGCAGCAAAGTGTGCGGGGGATCCCCCAGGTGCTTCGAAATCAATATGGCACTATGGAAAGTCCCCTCGCTCCAAGCGAAATCTGAGAGTTCCTTCTGGGGGAAAAAATCCCCACTTAGACAGTTCTTCATCCTCATCACCTAACAGTAGGGCGTCAAACTTGGAAGAAAAACACACAGCCTTACAGGCAACAACAAAGCCATCACCCTCCCCAAAAATGGGAGAGTGACGGTAAAACCTCAGCTGTTCCTGGCGAGCAGCACCCAGGGCGGAGGCAGTAGTGGTGGTGGCAGACGGAACACTGGTGGCAGACACGGTGGGTTTGCTTGAAGACGCCATGGAAAATAATGAAATCGTAACAGAGAAAGCTTAAAAAAAAGGGATTCAGAGCGAGAATGGAGAAGAACGATCACAAGTAGTGGTATGGAAGATAAAGAATAAAGCTCTTGCAACAATGGGGTCTCTCTCTCTCTTTCTAAAAAAGAAACGCCATTCTGAAGAAGATAATAACGGAGTAAGAAAAAACAAAGGAGAAGGTTCAAAGTATTTTGAATATGGCTGTTTGAAAATCTCGAGTTTTGGTGTTTAGATTTCCTAACCCTCGCACGTGCACGGCCGCCTATAATCACTTCAAATGAACACGTGGCACCTTGGGAAGTGCTTTGACAGTTGAGAGGACTGCGCCACCTCATTAATGAAGCGACGTCTGGGGAACACTAATCGTTGCCTTCCTATACAAGCTTGAGTTTTGGCGCCAATAAAATTTCTTGTCAGACTTATCCCTTAAAGTCCCAACAAAGAAGATGTCCCAATGGTTGTACATAAAGGAAAAAGGCCTGAATATTTTCACACAAAGAAAGGCCCATCGGTTTGAGACATTTCGTGTAGACATTTCTTGTTCCAAAAAAAATCCCTCCACGAGGGGACAAATGTAGAGGGGACTTGAAGGTAATCTTGACATTAGGGACAAATCCCCAGTTAGCAACATAATTTTGAGATTATGCGACCAAGGTAACTCAAGCGTGGCAACTCAGCAAGGTAGCTCGGCATGGCAGCTCATATTTTAGCTTGTTGTATTAGTCATATTGTATCTTTATTTATATTGAATGTAAGTTATAACGGTTTTAATGACATAATGATAATAACAAAAGAGTTTGTATGAGGTCAAACGGTACTTGCGAGAGACCAGGCTTGGCAGGGCCTGGGAGAGCTTTCATGCTCTATCGAATGACCTCACCGTGGGAACTTTAGAGGGACTTGGTTTAGAGGATTGAGAAGTAAGTCACCGTTGGGGCTTGTCCTGACCATCTTAGATACACCTGGTAAAACACCGAAGGACCCTGACCGTGGAACCTCAAGCGGAGCAGCTTGGAGTTCCATCGGGCATTGAGTTATGGACCAAACAACCCTCTACTTAATGTCACATCTACTGTAGTTGATGTCACTAGCCAGCTAAACAATGTCAGACCTACACTTGAGTAAACCACTGTGGCATTTGGGGCTGTTAGGCAGTTGGTGAGCCACCTCTGCGACAACAGCCCCCTGACACACAGTGGATAGGAAAAAGGCAAGTCTTGACATTTAATGTTTATGATGTGGAGACAACTAATGCATCAGGCATTTAATGCTGTGACATAAAGTATGAGGGATGTCTTTCATAACTTTAATGACTTAGTTGCCTCGGGGGTGGTGTGGGGTGCTATTTAAGGACCCCAACCACCTTTGAGGAAGGGAGAGACTTTTGGAGAGTTCAGAAGTTATTGCAAAACTAGAGAGTTTAATCACTCACCATTGTCATTTATTATAAAGCTTTTAATACTTGACAGAGATTCTTGAGGGTGTTTTGGTGTGTTTCTACCTACCTGCTAAGGTGTATCTAGGGTGCTTACTTCTCTCTCCCTCTAGCTAAGCCATTTCTAAAGTTCATTATCATCCCCTGAGTTATACACGAGAGACTTTGTGAGTTTAAGCTGAGTCTATCTTCACTGGGCTCGTGTTTATGTGTTCTGTCATTAATCCAAAGATTTGGCCAACTAACTTGTCATTACCATACTCAATAGGGGTTACGCCTCCATATATAATCTAAAGTACCCTCCTACAGGTGTAAACTAGGGTTTTGGATAGTTTTGATAATGTTTGGGAAATTAAAACATATTTTTTTCTCTCTTATAAAACTTCTTATCCACATTACTATATAAGTAGGATATTTTCCAAAATTTTATAAAATCTAACATTCACATATAAAATCTCTAAGGATCAAAATATTTACACATTGGTACCCGAGTGATCCTTAAAACAAAAAGACGAAAATGAGCCCAAAACATGGCACGATGATGTAGATCTTCTAACTACCTGCTCAAGAAATCACGTCACAGACTTTAAAGGTCAACACACTCAAGTACTAATCTAAAACTCAAACAATTTTGTCCAAACAAGGAACAAAACCAAAATACATACAAATTGACTATATCAGAATTTTTTCCTTAAAAATCTCCCCATTTGACTATTCCCATGACAAAACAAAAAATAAAGCCTCCTATGGGCCGTCGAGATCATCTAAGACTCAATCCCCAACCCTAAAAGGAAACAGTATAACTCAATCGACTCATATACGTTGAGTAGATTTGCTCACTTATAAACTTTGTCAAATGTTGCAAACCTGCACACTTAAACACACATTCAAAGTCAAACAGAATAAAACAATATATAAAATCTACATAAGAATAAAACTTTGTAAGAGAAAATTTCCAATCGAGTCAATTTGCTTGTAATTGACTTAATTCCGGACAAAACTGTTTGAGTCGTAGGTTAGTCTTTGACATGTGATCCCACAAAACCTATGATGTTTAGTGTTGAAGAATTTGCGGCAAAGCTTTGAAGATGTTATCTGTGTCATGTTTATTGACTTCGTATTTCTTCACACTTAGTATATCTTAGATCACACGGGTATCAATGCTTATTGGATTGTGAGATTTATGATTGCAATTAAGGATGTTTTTTAAAATTAAATTATGTTGGGAAGTTGAAAAATATTTTTGGAAATGCACTTTTAAAATATTTTCTAAATTGATTTTGTTTTAGAAAATTGGAGGATGATTTTAAAATTGAAAATTATTTTCCTTATCGTTCAAACGAATCTGAGATTTGTTTCACATTAGAACGAGACTATTTTATCGTTTGAACGACCTGCCACCTCAAAATTTTTGTTTTCATATTTAAGGACTTCTTTCACTTAGAAAACATAAGAAATTTTGAGAAAAACATTTCTGCATTTGGTTTTACGAAATTTCCCAATAGTTTCCCACCATCCTTAGTTTTCAAGATCAAATCTAATAATTCCATAGTTATTGTTATCTTAAGTTTGGTCACCAGAGATCGTTCCATTACTTTGAACAAGTGTTTTGTTCGGTGGATTTTGTACGTGCTGATTATAAAGAAGAAGCATTAGACTCCGTGTTCGGATTCATAGACGGTTACTAAGGCTGTATTGGTGGATAGCGAGGTGTACGTGGAATCATGTACTATGGACATTTGCATGGGTGGACTCCTACATGGAACTGTGGAGGAGCAATAGGAGATAAGATGAGGTGTCAAGTCTTGTGGATGATCAAGTCATTGAGTAAGATTAAATTCTCTCTTTGTAATATTTCGCATCATATTAGTTTTATGGCTTGTCTGTTTGAGATTTTTTCCCTTTTTGGTTTCTCATACATTGGTGTGTCTTGTGTTTGATTTATTTATTTTATCTGATTAATAACGTAGATTCATGCTATAGGGTTAAGATAAAAGCAAAAAAGCAAATTATTTTTCACAAAATAAGTTTGTGGGTGCTTAAGATAAAATTTAAAATTCAAAAACATTCCATTTGCCTAAAATATTACTCCTTAGGGGCCTTCTCAAATTGGTGTCAGAGCTAGAACATTAATTTACTATGTTTATGATCCCTAGTCTTTAGGCATGAATCTAGGAGGGTTTGAGGTTATTATAACACCTATGTTTGATGATACTAATTACGCTTACTGGAAAATTCATATGAAGTCAACTTTTAAGGCTGTAGATGAGCGAGTGTGGTTAGCCATAGTTAAGGGGTGGACACCAACAATTATGATAGATGGAGAGATTATTCATGTAAAACGTATTGAGTTATGGACTAATGCCAAGAAAAAACTAGAACAATACAATTCTAAGGATTTGAATGCACTCTTTTGTTCTGTGTCCTGGGAGGAATTTCGTCATATTATGACGTGTGAGAAGTCTAAAGAGGCTTGGGATATACTCTAAATTACCCATAAAGGAACCAATGATATTAAGGCTTCCAAACTCCAAGACCTCACCACCCAGTTTGAGATGATTAAGATGTTAGAGATTGAGACTATTGACGAGTTCTATGCTAGATTTTCTGATATAGTTAACACGTTGTTTAACTTGGGAGAGAAGATACCTAACAACAGAGTCATAAAGAAAATATTAAGGTCGTTTCCAAATAGATTTAATCCAAAGACGACTATTTTAAATT
The DNA here is from genome assembly GCA_949130495.1 of Sambucus nigra. Lineage (NCBI taxonomy): Eukaryota > Viridiplantae > Streptophyta > Magnoliopsida > Dipsacales > Adoxaceae > Sambucus > Sambucus nigra. The sequence continues at coordinate 168,490,516 of OX422223.1, forward strand.
ATTTGGGTACGATAAAATCGATAAATCTTGAACATCTTGTAGGTGACCTTCAAACTTATGATCTTGACATGTTTAGCTCAAAACAAGTGCCAAATAAAGAAAAAGGCTTAGCTTTAAAAGCCCCGATGAGGAAATAAAAGTTTCGGATGATGAGTCTGACATCGAGTTCAAAGATGTGCACATGTTAGAATTTTCTTAAGTTTTGAAAGCAATCAAAATATTTAAAAACACTTGAGAAAAAATAACAATAAGGTTGATCACTTCCCTAAGAATCAAAATTATAATATTAAGAGGGACGCGTCGAATAGGTTTTATGGTTATGAGGGTCATGGCCATAGGGTAACAGAGTTCCCCACTAGACTTAAGAAGGAGGGCAAGAAATTGATAGCATTTAATTCCAAACTTAGTGATAGTGATCTGGAAGAGGGAGATGATTACCCCATTGAGAGAAACTACCCCACGTTCATGGCTAGTCACGTGACAGGCGATGAGAAATCTTCCTATAAAGATATTCCTTTATATGACACTTTTGAGGCCATAGTGAGTTAGGGTGATGTGATTGAGGATGAGAAGATAGAGGAGAGTGATTTTAAGTTGCATTCCATGAATCATATGCAAAAAAATTGAAGGTGAAGAAGTCTAACTTGAAGTTGGAAGCTAAGTTGAAATGATGTGCCATAGGAAATTATAATGATGCATTGGTTAAGGATCTTAGGGCACGTGAGAAGACTCTTCTGGAGAAACTAGATTATGTTGAGAGTGAGAGAGATTGTCTCGTGGTTTGATGGAGGATATGAAGAAGGATATTCTAGAGTTTGAGGAGTCAAAGAATTTACTTGAGTTTAGGATAGGAGAACATGAGGATAAATTGAGAGATTCGAGTAGAGTTAAGTTTGATTTGGAGGCTAGGTCGAAAATATTGGATAGGATGTTAGGCACCATCCTAATCAAAGATGATAGGTGAGGAATTGGATTCGATGATCATTTTACCCCCATTCCCAAAAACAAGACCATTCATATGAGAGAGTCGACTAGGAACAATAGGAAAGGTCAACCTTTAGGTAACACTCCTCATCGTATTTTCACTTGCACTCATTGCGGTAGGTAGGGTCACCTTAAAAGTTATTTCTATGATCTTAAGAACACTCCTAGGAAGTCTAAAAGTAGAGTCATTTCGATTCCCCAAACCCCCATTCGTCATTACACACCAACTTGGGTTAGGAAATTGGATATATTGGTTTAGGTATTAGAATTGGTGATTCTAGTTTGCTTGCACGCGATTCTCCCCATGTTAGGTATTATGGTTAAGTGTGTTTGTTGATTTGTCATACTCTAGTAGTGTCTTCTTGATATATTTCTCTTATGGTTATGGCTTACATAGTTTTGTATTTCTATCTTTTTCTTTCTTAAGGCATTTGGAGAAAAATATGTGACACCTCGCCTAATAAAATACTGGTCGATCACTCCTATATCAAATTATGACAAGAGTCTCATATGGATCATTCTTAGCATCACTGTCAAAAGTCCAATTAATTACTAATAACCTATTAGTCCGGTGTCAAAATTTTACTTAACTACTCTTTTTAAGTAAAGATAATTAAAACATTCACATAGTTTTGCATAAATGAAACTGAAATGAAATAAAATAACCGAACACTCGGTCAAAATATACAACCATATCGAATAATGCTCTAAAAGAATAAATAAATGCAGTTGGACCATTGGCCCTAATATTTATACAGTACCTCCTATCTAGAGTACAAGAATGGAAGCGGATTTAAAAAACCTGCACGCATCCACAGCTGCTGCAGGCGACGTCTCGAAAGATGTGTCATCCAGGTGTCCCTCTGTTTGGACACCTATATAATATATATATATAATATAGCAAGAAAGGAAAAGTAGATAAACGGGTCAGAGCCCGAGTTTTGAAAATATTTAGCAAGTGCATAAATGCCTTATTTTTAGAAAAAGGTTTTATCTCATATTTAAGTTTGGTATCGCACTCCCATGAGATACCCCTCACCTCTCCACTAACAGTGCACTCCTAACGCATCCCTCTAACATCCTAGTCAAGCTACCCGGCTAAACTAGTCTATCACCCAACAACTTCAACCCTAGATAGTCCAAGTAATGTACTAAGGGCTAAACTTCACCCAAGTCTCAACGCTATGCCATGTTCGTGCGTAGGGTGTCTCGCAAAGCGAAATCCAAACAAGGAACCCCCCCGATACACTACTATGCGACAAGGTCGATCGTCGAGATCCGCCAGTCCCTACATACAAAATATATATAAATATATATATACATATACACCATATAATAAATCTAAATATAAGAGCACTAAGGATTAAACTCTCCCCAGTCTCAACACATTGCCATATTCGTGCGTGGGGTGTCTCGCAAAGCGAAATCCAAACAAGGAACCCCCCCCCCCCCGATACACTACTACGCGGCAAGGTCGATCATCGGGATCCATTAGACCCTTGGTACTCGATTCATCTATATATACATATTCATTTTACAATATACATCCGGATCTATCTCCCGGACTAAGGATTCATATACAAAGTATTTATCAATACATTTGATTTTTATCTCAAAACTTTCCATTTCGCTTCTCATATCAAGGAAATGTATTTAAAAGCGAATTCATTATCATGAATTGATTTAACAAATCATATAACTTTTTAAAGTCAGTTTATTATCATAAAAATGCTTTTCCATTTCAAAATATCCCATTTCCCTTTTTATATTCAGGAAATGTATTAAAAGCCATTTTGATTATCATAAAAATGATTTTACCATATCATATGCTTCCACTTCCCTTCTTCCATCTGGGAAGTGTTACCGAAGACAAAACCTTTATCCCATTTCCCTTCTTTCATCCAGGAAATGTAAATGAAAGCCAATTTATTATCATAAATTGCTTTAATACCAATAATGTCCAACATTATTGAAACCAGTTATATATATATATCATATAACGCGTTCTAAGACTGCCCGTACGGCACCCCCCTAAATGACCATCATCTTCCCGTGCCTATCAATTACGACACCTGGGCACCTATACGCAATACGTCGGAAAGCAGCCATATGCCTATGGGCTAGTCATAACCACACCCCAAGTTACATAACCATCGCAGAAAACATAACATAACATAAATGCTCATATGGCCTAGAGGACTATATCCACCCTGCATTCGCTAGCCAGGGGGCTTCACCTCAGCGCGCGAACTTCCCTTATGATGTCATTTACAGAGGGTGCTGACTATAAATCAGTAATTATGAAATCATTTCTTTTTCCATTTTGAAAACATTCGTATTTTATTTTCAAAATCATTTACATCATATCATATATACTTTAATCACATAGTATATATATCTATACCATATATTCCTCCTCGAATATATATAAATGGTCATATTTGCCAAACCATCTATGGATGATCAAAAATCCCAAAGATTCTCTCAAAGAATCATAATCATGCATTCATATTCGCATGATACTAAACCCAAAGTATTTCCTTACTTTGATAATCAATATATGCCTAAATCCCATCTACGGATTTATTGGATATCTCCGATTATACCATTTCTCCCTAAGAGAATATATACCTATATTCCCAAATCAAAATTTAACTCCCCAAACTCTTAAGGGAAGAAAATTGGCCATTCTGACCAAAGCGAATCGATTCGCCCAAATTGCGAATCGATTCGGGTGGGTGAATCGATTCGGCCCTCAATCCGAATCGATTCGAAAAGTTATGCAAACAGGTCCTTAATGGAGAATCGATTCAGTCTATATCCGAATCGATTCATCCCACTGCAGAATTACAGATCCCCTTAGGTGAATCGATTCGGTCTGGATCCAAATCGATTCAGCCTGTTCGAGGGTCACAGTTTGGGTGATTTTTCACATTCTAAAATACCCAAACTCAATCCAATATCCATTTAAATCCTAACTTGGATTTATTCCTACAAACCCAAACTTTTAATATCTCCTCAAATTCTTTAGAGGTCCTAAAAATCCTTTTGGGAACCCCGTAATATTTATCTCCAATAAGTTATATCTAATGATTTCGATCTCGGACAGCTTTTCGTAGAAACATCACTATAAATCCAAAAAAAATCATAAAAATACGCGGTCAGCTCCCACGCGACCGCATCGAAAAGATCTACAATTTTTATTTTTGACCAAGTGCCGAATTGATTCGCATCAAGACCGAATCTATTCGGAAAGCGCGCTAGTCACTATTCATCATCATCTCCAACGATCCCAAACCTCCATTAATACACCTCCAAGCTTTTTATCGCCTCACCGAACGTCCTAAAACCTCAACCAACTACAAATACACATATATTAAGGGTACTTAACATCCTAGAACCCTAAATCACCAATTAATTTTAGGTTAAAACCTAAGTTCCACAAATCAAAACATTATTGGGGTTTAATTGTTTTAACTCCCCAAAACCCATTTTATCCACGAAAACCCAACCCAAAACATTTATGGTTTGTTTATACCAAAATACGATATGAGATTTATGCTCAAAATTAAATAAAGCAAGTAAACACTTACCTCGTCGATAAAATCCGACGACCTCGAGCCGAGTGCCACAGAGTTTGGCCGGAACATCCCCTTTTCTCCTCTTTTTTCTCCTCCTCTCTCTCTTCTTTCTTTATTTCTTTCTATTTTTCTCCCACTCTCCCTCTTTATATAGAAAGGAAAAAGGGTTTAACCCCTTAAAACCCAAAAACGACTCGTTTACTCAATTACGAGCCCTTTTTAACTTTAAAATTCCCTGAAACTCAATTTCGACAATCGGACGCTCTTTTCCGACTATTTCGGCCATTTCGAGACTCACGGCGCAGTCGAAATTCCCATCCGAGGTACTTGACCGCAAATCACTATTCTAACCCATAAAAGTAAATGCGGGTTTTCTAATCAAAATCTTACCTCTTTTGTCGCTATACTCCACGACGATATATAATTAAAATACTTCGACCTATTTAGTCCCAAAAATAATTACATCACCCATCGAAAAATATTAAATCCTCGAAAATCCCCAAAATCACTATTTCGAGAAATTCTCCAAATTATCAATTTATATCTATTTATGGAATTTAATGGTCTCCAAAAGGACGGGTTATTACATACTCCCCCCTTACAACGGAATTTCGTCCTCGAAATTCAGATACAACCTACATCTCAAATCCTAGAATCTCTCCCAATCCTAATACCTAAAGGGGAATGACACTAACCCAATGGTTCCCAACCATATTCTATACAGCTACCACGGTCGTAAAGTGACTCCAATAGCGTCACATTGCACTAATCATTTCTAGTGCCTCACGTCATAAACTTTAACTTTATATACTAAGCCCCTTCTACTTCTGGCAGTATATAAAACCAACTTACTAAGGTGCCCATACACCTTCTAAACCTATGCACATATGCACAACTCTAGTGAACGTCTGACACGTAACACTCTCTCCCAGTAAAGGTTTCCTTTCCTCGGTGTAATACTCTCCTATGGGTCCTCCCAACCCATGAAATTACATTATCCTAACCTCGGCGCCACTAACACTACTAAACTTACATCCTAATAATACTAAGGTCTATGCGATGTCCTACCTATTCGGAACGAATATAATCCTAAGTATATCCTAGTCCCCAAGGTCTCTCTCAACTCTCGACATTTGCTAGGTTTCGTGCCTGGGACGTCTCGCCAAAGCGAAATCCAAACTAGGAACCCTCCCGTTACACTACTCCCTCGCGTTGTCGATCACCGAGATATAGAGACCTAAGGCACACCAGCAGGACACCCTAAATCCTACCTCACTAGACTATGAACCCATTTCTACTATTCTATCCTTCCCCCATACAGAAGGAAATCTAACTGATCGAAGTGCCCAATCTCTGTAAGAGCACTACGTACATCACACCGAACGCATATCTTCTAAAAATTTTCCTTTTTATTAAGGCCTAACCATAAACCTCAAATCAATTTCTCTAAGTCCTAATCCACACACCCACTTGTGGAGAGAGGACCACTTTAGTGCCTTTCCATAGCACAATATTTCCATAATCATACCATCATCACATGGCTCATAGTCTATAGTGGTTCATCCACACTATAAGACTTATTCACAAAACATACATCCTTGCATCCTATAACATCTCTCCACTCCTGACGCCGTTAAGATTCGTGTGTGGAGCATCTCGCAAAGCGAAATCCAAATAAGGAACTCCTCCACACACTCCTACTTAACTTTGTCGGTCGGGATAACCATATCCCCTCTTCAATAAAATGTGGTTTGAACTCCCGACTCTATCTAGGAGCCACACCACTAAGTGCATCGCACTACACTCAGTCTCTGCGCAATCAATAATGAGCTTAGACTCATACCTCAGCAATTGACCCGGTACACCTCAAATCATATCTATAAGGTCTCCATGTACTCACATCATATATGCACATAATAAAGGAGAACTCAGCCTGTATCCATGTGAGATATCGCAACAACAATCCGTTCCACCCTAGAACTGCGGACATGATAGTCTTGCCATCATTAACCTGCTATCGCTCCGAACAACCAATAACATTATATGCTCACCATATTACCAGCATCCCAAACCATATATATATATATATATATATATATATATATATATATATATATATATATATATATATATATATATATACACACACACTTTATATCAACACCCGCCTTTATGGCGAATGAAGGAAAATAAAATTCCGCTATCGCGAAAAACACATAGACATACATTATATAATGTTATCGATACCGCCACAACTCAAATTACACACACAAGTCTAGGGCTAAAAAAACACTGCGACTTTATCAAGCCATGCCAAATATACCTCCTTCATTGAGGTAAAACTCATAATAACCACTTTACCCTGCTCCTTACAATCATCTTACTAGTCCTCATAACTTCTCCGTTAGAATGAAATTCCACTAAAAGCTTCAACCTTATAGCTCCAACTAAGGCCCACCTCCTTCCGCCATCCAAGCCCCGCAAACGATTCTCAAACGAGCGCGCAAAAGATTACTATAATCTTCTAACATGGCAGGAGAATGAAATCTCACAAGAGAAATCAACAATCCTAATCCTGAGGCTCTATAGCAAATCGAGAGCAACGCTGAAAGCGTAGTACGTCCACACAGACTCCTAAGGACACTAGAACCTGATGCTCTGATACCATCTGTGACACCCCGCCTAATAAAATACCGGGAGATCACTCCTATATCAAATTATGACAGGAGTCTCATATGGATCATTCTTAGCATCACTGTCGAAAGTCCAATTAATTACTAATAACCTATTAGGCCGGTGTCAAAATTTTACTTAACTACTCTTTTTAAGCGAAGATAATTAAAACATCCACACAGTTTTGCGTAAATGAAACTGAAATGAAATAAAATAACCGAACACTCAGTCAAAATATACAACCATATCGAATGATGCTTTAAAAGAATAAATAAATGCAGTTGGACCATTGGCCCGAATATTTATACAGGACCTCCTATCTAGAGTACAAGAATGGAAGCGGCTATCAAAAACCTGCATGCATCCACAGCTGCTGCAGCCGACGTCTGACTCGAAAGATGTGTAATCCAGGCGTCCCTGTGTCTGGACACCTATATATATATATATATATATATATAATATAGCAAGAAATGAAACGTAGATAAACGGGTCAGAGCCTAAGTTTTGAAAATATTTAGCAAGTGCATAAATGACTTATTTTTAGAAAAAGGTTTTATCTCATATTTAAGTTTGGTATCGCACACCCATGAGATACCCCTCACCTCTCCACTAACAGTGCACTCCTAACGCATCCCTCTAACATCCTTGTCAAGCTACCCTGCTAAACTAGTCTATCACCCAACTAATATCAACCCTATATAGTCCAAGTAATGTACTACGGGGTTAAATTCACCCCAGTCTCGATGCTATGCCATGTTCGTGCGTGGGGTGTCTCGCAAAGCGAAATCCAAACAAGGAACCCCCCCGATACACTACTATGCGGCAAGGTCGATCGTCGAGATCCGCCAGTCCCTCAATACAGAATATATATAAATATATATACATATACACCATATAATAAATCTAAATATAAGAGCACTAAGAATTAAACTTCTCCCCAGCCTCAACACATTGTCATATTCGTGCGAGGGGTGTATCACAAAGCGAAATCTAAACAAGGAACCCCCCCGATACACTACTACGGGGCAAGGTCGATCGTTGGGATCCATTAGACCCTCGGTACTCGATTCATCCATATATACATATTCATTTTACAATATACATCCGGATCTATCTCCCGGACTAAGGATTCATATACAAAGTATTTATCAATACTTTTAATTTTTATCTTAAAACTTTCCATTTCCCTTCTCATATCCAGGAAATGTATTTAAAGGCGAATTCATTATTATGAATTGCTTTAACAAATCATATAACTTTTAAAAGCCAGTTTATTATCATAAAAATGCTTTTCCGGTTCAAAATATCCCATTTCCCTTTTTATATTCAGGAAATGTATTAAAAGCCATTTTTATTATCATAAAAATGCTTTTACCATATCATATGCTTCCACTTCCCTTCTTCCATCCGGGAAGTGTTACCGAAGCCAAAACCTTTATCCCATTTCCCTTCTTTCATCGAGGAAATATAAATTAAAGCCAATTTATTATCATAAATTTCTTTAATACCAATAATGTCCAACATTATTGAAACCAGTTATATATATATATATATATATATATATATATATAATGTGTTCTAAGACCGCCCGTACGGAGCGCTCCTAAATGACCATCATTTTCCAGTGCCTATCAATTACGACACCTGGGCACCTATACGCAATACGTCGGGAAGCAGCCATATGCCTGCGGGCTAGTCACAACCACACCCCAAGTTACCAAACCATCGCAGAAAACATAACATAACATAAACGCTCATATGGCCTAGAGGACTATATCCACCCTGCATTCGCTAGCCAGGGGGCTTCACCTCACCGCGCGAACTTCCCTTATGATGTCATTTAGAGAGGGTGATGACAATAAATCAGTAATTATGAAATCATTTCTTTTTCCATTTTGAAAACATTTGTATTTTATTTTTAAAATCATTTACATCATATCATATATACTTTAATGACATAGTATATATATATCTATACCATATATTCCTCCTCGAATATATATAAATGTCCATATTTGCCAAACCATCTATCGATGACCAAAAATCTTAATGATTCTCTCAAAGAATCATAATCATTCATTCATATTCGCATGATATTAAACCCAAGGTATTTTCTTACTTTGATAATCAATATATACCTAAATCCCATCTACGGATTTATTGGATATCTCCAATTATACCATTTCTCCCTAAGAGAATATATACCAATATTCCCAAATCAAAATTTAACTCCCCAAAATCTTAAGGGAAGAAAACTAACCATTCTGACCAAAGCGAATCAATTCGGGTGGGCGAATCGATTCGGCCCTCAATCCGAATCGATTCGAAAAGTGTTCTGCAAACAGGTCCTTAATGGAGAATCGATTCATCTATATTTGAATCGATTCGGCCCACTGCAGAATTACAGATCCCCTTAGGTGAATCGATTCGGTCTGGATCCGAATCGATTCGGCCTGGTAGAGGGTCACAGTTTCGGAGATTTTTCACATTCTAAAATACCCAAACTCAATCCAATCTCCATTTAAATCCTAACTTGGATTTATTCCTACAAACCCAAAGTTTTAATATCTCCTCAAATTCTTTATAGGTCATAACAATCCTTTTGAGAACCCCCGCAATATTTATCTCCAATAAATTATATCTAATGATTTCGATATGGGACATCTTTCTGTAGAAAAATCACTATAAATCCCAAAAAACTCGTAAAAATACGCGGTCGGTGCCCACGCGACCGCATCAAAAAGATCTACAATTTTTATTTTGACCAAGAGCCGAATCGATTGGCATCAAGACCGAATCTATTCGGAAAGCGCGCTAGTTACTATTCATCATCATCTCCAACGATCCCAAACCTCCATTAATACACCTCCAAGCTTTTTATCGCGTCACCGAACGTCCTACAACCTCAACCAACTACAAATACACATATATTAAGGGTACTTAACATCCTAGAACCCAAAATCACCAATTAATTTTAGGTTAAAACCTAAGTTCCACAAATTGAAACATTATTGGGGTTTAATTGTTTTAACTCCCAAAAACCCGTTTTATCAATGAAAACCCAACCCAAAACATTTAGGGTTCGTTTATACCAAACTACGATATGAGATTTATTCTCAAAAGTAAATAAAGAAAGTAAACACTTGCCTCGTGGATAAAATCGGACGACCTCGAGCCGAATCCCGCGAAGTTTGGCCGGAACACCCCCTTTTCTCCTCTTTTCTCTCCTCCTCTCTCTCTCCTCTCTCTTTTATTTCTTTCTTTCTTTCTCTTTTTCTCCCACTCTCCCTCTTTATATAGAAAGGAAAAAGGGTTTAACCCCTTAAAACCCCAAAATGACTCGTTTACTCCATTACGAGCCCTTTTTAACTCTAAAATTCCCTGAAACTCAATTTCGACAATCGGACGCTCTTTTCCGACTATCTTGGCCATTCCGAGACTCACGGCGCAGTCAAAATTCCCATTCGAGGTACTTGACCTCAAATCACTATTATAAGCCATAAAAGTAAATTCGGGTTTTCTAATCAAAATCTTACCTCTTTTGTCGCTATACTCCACGGAGACATATAATTAAAATACTTCGACCTATTTAGTTCCAAAAATAATTGCAACACCCATCGAAAAATATTAAATCATTGAAAATCCCAAAAATCACTATTTCGGGAAATTCTCCAAATTGTCAATTTATATCTATTTATGGAATTTAATGGTCTCCAAAAGGACGGGTTGTTACAAAATACAAGACTATTTTTCTTTTGGGTAAAAAATGTTTGAAAAACTCAAAAAGATTTTTGGTTAATGTGTCTTGAGTATACACTTATGGTATGACATATTGGTGTGCTTGATTCCCCTATGCTTTGTAATTTTCGTGTAGCTAGGAAATTTGTTCATGACTTTAGATACTTAGGTTGATATTAACCATGAGTTTCATGGAGTTAACTTGCATTTGGATTCGACTATGTATATTCCACCGCACACACATGCATGAACTTGTTTGAACATTTGACTTCTCATGTACATTTGAGTTTCTTGAGACATTTCCATCTCAATCTTATCATCTGTGCGTATTTGTGACTTAGGGGGAGTTGTGCATGTAAGAACCGTTGCCCGTGAGTGTACACGGGAAAGGGCTATTAAAGACAAGTTGACTTTGCATGAAAGATACTGTTTAAAAGAGCCCAAGAAAAAATTAAGGCATTAAAAAGAGAAAAAAGGGCCAATAGGGTATTTCTAAAAAGAGAAATAAGCACTTCAAAAGAATCTTTCATTAGAAAAGAATATATATATATATATATATATATATATATATATATATATATATTATCTTTTGAGGGAATTTAGTCGAATAACAACGGGTTTGCACAATGAGTCCTAGGTTGAACGACTGTGTCATAACACTATTGTTTGGTAGAATAGTCAAAATTATAGACTTGTGTGCATGATGTATGCTTTGTTCATTAAGTTCAAGTTATATTTGTCACATGTGGCTAAACAGTAGTTTGATGAAACTTTGCGGTCAATTAGAGCTTCTTAAACGATTCTAGGTGTTTGGGTTACGATTCATTTGTGTTAGTTCACACCCATTCATTCCATTCCATGTTTAGGAACATCGATATCGTATTAAAGTGTAACTCTTTTATTTTTGAATTGGACTTTTACATATTTTCCAGTGTGTCAGGTGGATGTTTCTGTGATTCTATTATTTAGGGTTGAGTTTCTATATTTTAATGAAATGAGTCAAAGTTTTGAGGTCTCATTTGAAAGAGATCACTATCTCGTTTGAACAATTTGAGGATGTCATTTGATATATGGGTTCTAACGAGATTCTTTTCAGGGATTATGTTTGAATAGTGTGTTTTCATTAGAAGGTTTCTTCAGACGAGCTTCGAATGAGGCTCTACTGTTTGATGTCATTTGAAGCCAGGGTTCTTTAGTTCAGACGATAGGTAGTTGTCATTAGAATGTCCCTTAGGTTAGTTCTAATGATATAGGTTTGTTGTTCGAATGATCCCAAATTTCGTTAAACGATGTGTGAAACCGCGCTTAGTTTATTTACCTTCCCTTTCGGCCATTATTACCCTTTTTCATTTTTTACCTCTTCCTCACATCAACTTACACCCGACAACCATTGTTGCATTTTTAATCTTGGAAAAGCTTCGTTCAGCTGAATTTCTCAAGCTCGATTCCTGATTCATTCATCCCAATTCCAGTTTCATCAGGTATTTTAGTGTATTTTGAGTTTATATAGAGTATTTGTTAGGGTTTGATGTGTTTTTTTAAAATCAAATGACCTTGTTTCTACATACTTCATCGATCCTTACACGATTATTTATCACATGAGTACGTACAAAAGATGGTTCATCCGATTTTAGGATCAAAATTCATTTCATTGGAGTTGTCTTTACTCTTTTCTTAATATTTTTGATTTTTTTGTGTCGAGTGAGTTTTTTCCCCTAGTTTGGTTGTGTATAAGTCCCAATTTATCTGGAAAATAGATTTTCATTTAAATTTTCATTTTTTTTGGATATGTGAAACGCATACATTTAATTTTATTATTATTTGTTATACGCATGTATGGTTTATACCTATTACAGATCATATCTTATCTTATCCTACTGTGGTTAATTGCAGTTATTCGAGTAAATTTGCTTGTAATTGGCTTAATTCTGGACAAAACTGTTTGAGTTGTAGGTTGGTCTTTGAATCGTGATCCCACAAAGCCTACGGCATTTAGTGTTGAAGAATTTTCAGCAAAGCTTTGAAGATGTTATTCGTGTCGTGTTTAATGACTTCGTATTTCCTGACATTTGGTATATCTTAGATCACACGGGTACAAATGCTTATTGGATTGTGAGATTTAGGATTGTAATTAAGGATGCAATTTTAAATTAAATTATGTTGGGAATTTGAAAAATATTTTTGGAAACGTACTTTTAAAATATTTTGTGAGTTGATTTTATTTTAGGAAATTCGAGCATGATTTTATAATTGAAAATTATTTTCCCTGTCATTTAAACAAATTTGAGATTTGTTTCTCGTTCGAATGAGACTGGTTTATGGTTCAAACTACCTTCCACCTTGAAATTTGTGTTTCATATTTAAGGACTTCTTTCACTCAGAACACATAAGAACTTTTGTGAAAAATGTTTCTGCATCTGGTTTTATAAAAGTCACCAATAATTTCCCATCATCATTAGTTTTTAAGATCAAATCTGATAATTCCATAGGTACTGTGATCTTGAGCTTGGAACCAGAAATTGTTCCATCACTTTGAACAAGTATTTTCGTGTGGTGGATTCCATACTTGCTAATTATGAATAATAAGTGGTGGACTGTGTGTTCAGATTCGTAGACGGTTGTTGAGGCTACATCAGTGGATACCGAGATGCATGTGGAGTCATGTGTTGTAGACACTTGCATGGGTGGACTCCTACGTGGAACAGTGGAGGGGTGGAAGAAGATAAGAAGAGGTGTCAAGGCTTGTGGGTGATCGAGTCGCTGAGTAAGACTAAATTCTCTCTTTGTAACTTTTCATATCATAGTAATTGTCTGGCCTAGCCATCCGAGGTTTTTTCCCTTAGTGGCTTCCTCGTACATTGGAGTGTCTTTTGTTTGATTTATTTACTTTATTTGCTTAATCACGTAAATGCATGTTATAGGGTTATTAAGATATAATTGTTAAATCAAAATTTTTTTCACAAGGTAATTTTGTGGGGGCTTAAGATAAAATTTGAAAATTTCAAAAATATTGCATTTGCCTAAAAGATTGTTGATTAGGGGCCTTCTCAAACTTCCCCTATATCTAATGATCCCCACCTAGGTATGACGTATTCCTCTAAGATAAATATCCCCTCCTACAACTAAAGTTAAATATACCATTTCTCCCACTTTTTGTTCAAGAATAGATAAAGAGATAATGTATAACAAATCATTTCTCCCCCATCAACCATATATTCCCCTAAAAATTAGAACATATGATATAAATTGAAAATATAAAGGAAATAATAATATCATGATATGGTGTAAAGTGCCACAAACATAACATAACAACACAAGCCCAAAAAATCCAAACAATCATCAATCAATACCAATATTGATACAATAAATGATATCAACTTGAACACAAAAATGAAGCGTGAGATACCAATGTAAACAAGCAACAATATATACCAATATTATCATACAAAATACCAATTTCATTCAAAGGTAAAGCATATGAGAAATATGTATTAAATGCAAATTGGTAGACTAAAAGCAAATGATACCATATATATATATATATATATATATATATATATATATATATACACATTAATGACACACAAGCACATATATAGGCATAAGCACATCAAACAAGAAATAAAACACAATACGGTTTACACACTAGCATAGTATCGATGTATCTAAACATGTGGAATGGAGTGAATGGGTGTAAACTAGAAACAAAAGAATTGTGACCCAGTCACTTAAAAATGTCCAAGGAATTCTATATGATTGCGTAAAATTTATCAACAACATATTTAGCCTCATAGTGACCGATAAAAAAAAAAGACTAGAAAATATTGATGATTCTCAAATCAACAGCATCAAACATGAATGAACTAAGACTCATTGTGTAAATCCACTAATCAACATGTAACACCATAAAAATTATAGAAATATCAATTTTTCCACTCTCATATTGAAGATACCAAATTAATTGAAGAATCAATGAAACACAATTTTGTCCTTGTCAATATTATATATTGTTTTGCCTCTCAATTTTTTTAGGCTCTTGCCAATGGTGGCCCTTCATGAAAGGAAAAATTCTTCCCTCGTAGCCCCTTTTAGCGCACACTCATATTTTCAATAAAATAGCAAACTCAAGGATAATGGTTCTTACATGTATAAAATCCCCCAAAAAAATATTTATATGTATGACAAGATTGTTAGGAGAACAGCTCACTTAACTTATATAAAGCGCGAAGTTAAAATCCAAAAGAGCTCATGCCTGTGTGTGGGGAGGCATATGAAAAACCAATCCATTAAGAAAGTCATTTTCAAACTACTCTATGCAAGCAAAATTAAGAACAATATAATCATTTAAAATAATAATAAAATATTATAGGCTCATTGAATACATGTAATTAATCGGATTCAAACACACCAACATGCCACAAAAAATGTGAAAAGCTAAACTACACAAAAAAAAAATATTTTTTACTTTTTAAAACATTTTATGACACCAAAATAAAAACAAACTCAAAAGACAAATAAAATATTTTTGTATTTTTTAATAAGAACCAATAAATGAAAAATCAAAATATATAATACTCAAACCACATACAACTAGAAAAAACATATATCATGAAGTACAAAATCTACTATATGTAAACATGATAACATAATCAAACATTAAATATAGCATGTGAAGTATCATGTGTAAACATTCGAGAAACAACAAGTCTAACATGTAAAGCCTCCAAATATGATTTCATAACTCACTTAGGTGTGCCATGATACTCTTGGTTTTTAGGAACCTCACTGACTTTAGAATTACTTCCTGGGCCCATTTCTTAGATCAAAGCAAAAAATCCTAAGGTGACATCTCCTACCACAATATGTACACTTGTATACATGAGGAATGCTACCCTTGGTTTGACCCTTTTTAACATTCCTAGCAATGGTTGACTCTCTCAAAAGAATGGTTTTGTATTTAGTAGAGGAAGCCTTTAGAACATCGAAGTCAATACCATAATTATCATCTTTGATTCAGTTGGTGCCTAAAATATTATGCAACTTTTTTTACCGAGACTCCAATTCAAATTTGATATTACTTAAGTCTCTCAATCCCTATTCTAACTCCACAATCCTAGACTCGAGCAAATGGCAAGACACATAAAAAATAAGGAAATCCTTCATCAAAATCTCCATTAATCCCTAGAGCCTATCTATCTCCCCCTTAACAAATGCGAGAGATTTCCTAAGATTATTCTCACATGTCCTAAGATCCTCAATCAAGGTACTCTCATGATTACCTATGGAATGTTTTTTCAACCCAACTTCCGACCTTAAGTTAGCCTTTTTCAATGTCATTGTTTCCACATACAACTCAGGGAAGGAAATTTGGAGTTCATAGTCATCCTCTTCTTCTTCATATTTTTATTCTTCTCCACTCTATCTACCATCACTTTCTTGGGAATCGCAAATAATGTCCTCAAAAATTCATGCTTAGAATTATCTTTTTCGAAAGATTTTTCATTAAGGCTCACACAAGTAGACATGAACGCGGTGTAGTTGCTCTTAATAGGGGAATCGAATTCGTCTTTCAAATCACTATCACTAAGGGTGACATTGTACACTTTCATTTTATTTCCCTCCTTACTTAGTTTAGTGGGACACTCAGCGTCCCTATGGATATAACCTTCACACCCAAAGCATCTATCTGATCCATCCCTCATAAAATTATCATTATGATTTTTAAGGAATTCTATAGCCTAGTTAAAGTTTCTTTTCTCAAAAAAATTTTCATCTTTCAATTATTTTTCAAGCTTGTAAAATTTTTTAAACTTCTTTGCAAAAATTTCCATATCATCAGAATCGATGTCAGACTCATCATCCGAAACACGTGTTTCCTCCTTCCAATCTTTCAATGTAGTGCCCTTGTCTTTCTTCAAATTTTTAGAGGGAAACATGCGAAGCTAATAAATTTGAAGATCATCTACAATCTCTTTGAGTTCCCTAGAATCTGAAGTACCTAAGGAATTCAAAACTTTAACTTTTGAATTAAATCTTCCCTGTAAGGACCTTAATATTTTATTTACTACATAGGTTTCGATTATTCTCTTCCAAGTTAAATGACGAGTTCACAATATCTAATAGTCTAGATTAGAACTCATCAAAGGATTCACTCTCCTCCACCCTATTGGTTTCAAACTGAGTGGTGAGGTTTTGGAGTTTAGAAGCCTTAACATCACTAGTACCCTCATAAGTGAGTTAGAGTATGTTCCAAACCTCTATAAATGTTTCATAAGTCATAATATGGTAGAATGCCTCCGGTGTGACCGTAGAAAATAAAGCATTTAGGCCACGTGAATTATAGTTGGACAGTCTATTCTCATCCTCACTTCCCATTTCTAGGGGTTTGAGAATTCTGTAATCAATAACTAAGGATGTTGGCGGGGCCAACCCTTAACTATCGCTTTTCATACCTGCTCATCTAACGACTTAAGTGCTAATTTCGTACGCACTTTCTAGTGCACGTAGTTAGACCCATCAAACAAAGATGGTATAGAAAACAATTGTTCCTCCATACAAGAACCATTAAAATTCATGCATAAACATGAATCTAACAAAATAACTTAGTGTTCTAGCTCTAATACCAATTTGAAAGTCCTATAAGCTGTAGAGATCTAATATTGATATGGTAGAACAAAAGACAATTTTTTTCCAAATTAAATATTAAACTTAAATAATTTAGCTCAAAGTAAAATGTTGCACGGATTTTAAACAAGTTGTGATTAAACCTATTTTATCTTAACCTAAACATGTACTAGGTGAGTGCAGTATATAATAAGTAAATCAACCCATAATGCCCGATGTATGAAGAAAACCCAAATGGAAAAAACCTCAAATGACCCAGCCAAACAAATTCACCATGTATGGAATTACAAAGGATTTTACAATATACTTATAACATAGAATCGATGCCTCATAAGCCTTGACTCGTTCTATTCCTTCAACCTCGACACTATGAAATGTAAGAGTCCACTCGTGAAATGCCACAATGTGTGAGTCCATACAAACCTAGGTATCCATCGAACATCTTCATCTACCATCTATGGATTAGACAATGGAGTCCACCTTTTCTTCATCACAACACTATAAACACGGAGTCCATCATATGAAACTATTCTAAAAAATATGTGGAGAATAAACTTTGATTCCAAGATAGGATCTTAAATAATAATAAGGTGAACACTTGGATACTAAATAACTATGGTATAAACTAGTGGTTTAAATATCTTTTTGATAGTATCTGCAAACTCAAAAGATAATTTTTTATCTCTTATAAAAATTTTGATCTGCATTCCTACTTATAGGAGGTCTTCAAAAATCGAGATAAGGATGGAAGGAAATTTGGCAATCTAGAATTTATCAAAATTTTACAGTCTCTTGCGAATGACTTTGACTCTCATTCGAATGAAGTATGGTGTGACACCCCGACTAATTAAATACCGGGTAGCTACTCCTTTATTCAAATTAATACAAAATGCCAAGTTGGTTCAGTTCATAGCATCAATGTCGAAAACATTTTTATAATTACTAGAGACCTAATATTTAAAAAGTGAGTTGTCAATTTTGAATTAAATCCGATTAACATGACATCCATATAAATTATGAAATACTGATATCACAACCACATCACAGTCGTAAATAAATAACAATGTAATAAACTAAATCTGGAGGAATACACCTCACAACAATCCCAATGCTGAAATGAACAAATACAAGTCCGAATCATTAATTTAATTACAACCCAAAATATGAAATAACTGAATAGATAAAGTGTCTCTAAAAGAAATGGGGCGGCATGCCCAACAGATGAGAAAATATGATAATATAGAGTGATGGTCGAAAGTGGAGGCGTCTACTGTCAGGGTCCTGTAACTTCCACAACAGCTACAGTACGTCACCGGAAGGGAACTCCTATGCTTGGTGTCCTTGTGGTTGGGCACCTAAAAAGTTTTACAAAAGTAGATTTGAAAGAAAATGGGTCAGAGACCGATTGTGAAAACAGTTTAAAAATAGCAAGTGTTTAATATTATTAAACAGTGAATATAAAGTACATGATAGTGTGTGCACTCACATGAGTTCCTCACCCCTCAACTAATTGTGCACTCCTATCGTACCCGTACCCATTCTAGTCATTCCCATATATAACTAGTCCAATACAAAATCTAACATTACTATACGATTCACAATTTAATTCCGGCATCTTCATTTAAACAGAGAGTTTTACTTTTCTGCACAGTTTCCCATATTAGTAATACTAATTACTAGAGATCTTCCATTTTATCTTTACAAACCGTTACTATTATTTATACTCACATTTATACATGACAGTTAATTTCTATTACCGGTATATTATTCTCCTCATCAATATACAATACTAGCACACCGAGACTAAGCTTCGGTGCACTTATACTCTGATATCCTATCCCGGAACATCACGTACATAAGGACCACGCATTACGAATCTCTCAGGAATCATTCTCAAATAGTAATAATCACACATAATGGAGGCGAACATAGTTCACATCACATGGGTCACACACATACCTACGCTCCCATGATCAGCAGACTTATTAACTTCTCAATAAGTCTTTCTCGGAACTATGTACTCAAGGTACCAATCTAAATCCCCCCGTAGGCACACAAAGATTAGATGGACCTGATCGAACGCCGACCTCCCATGATAGCAAGTATGGTAGGTATGTTATACACAGTTAACTACATATACTAAGCATTCACACATCTTAGATATCTCAAAATATTAATAGAGGTATACTTCTCGTTCTTATACCATCATTTAGCGTTATACGTCTACAAGTCCCCGGTTTATGTACATTAAGGTTGTCAATTTTTTTCACGTCGTAATTAGGTACTCGTTTCCTAATCCACAAATGTCCTCCGATTTACTACAAGAATCTAATTTTTAATCCTCAACGTACTACAATCTCACAATTATACCCACTAGTCAATAAGGGAAGGCGATTACTCCATTAATTAAGTATACGGGACATTTGAAATAGAAATCAGGCCTAAAAAGCCATTGTGTCAACTCATTAGAAGTCTCGTTCGAACGAGGTCGTTCGAACGAGTGTCATTCGAACGAAAGGCTTTGAACAAACTACCAACTCATTAGAAGGGATATTGTCATCTCGTTAGAAGCTCGTTCAAACGAGGTCATTCAAACGACCTGGGCATGTCTTCTAACGAGATGGCAGAATACGCCCAGAAAATCCCAAACTCATTTTTTCTTTATTCTCCTCTTATCTAAATCCACCCTAAGAATATCCAACTACTTTTTAATGCTTGTAGACCATTTTTAGTCACCCTAGATCATTCCTAAACATGCTTTTTGGGGTCAAATCTCTCAAATTAACATTCCAAAATCATAAATCCCCAATTCTTGTTCCTAACCCTATGAACTTGAACCAGAATTTAATTTCTTAAAAAGACTCCTTATTAATCCATTTTCAAATCATCAAAAGTTATGTTTTATATATTAAATTCATCCATAATCATCTACATGTAAATTCCTACCCAAAACCACAAGTTTCACAATAATTTCATTGGGTGTTCTTCATCAAAATTTCCAAGACATAAACAGTTTTCTACACTACACATGGAGGAAATATTCATTGCAAATAATGACATCAAAACACTTGCCTTAAATTTGTTTCTTCTGAATTGATGTTGGTCAACGAAGGTTGATTTCTCCCCTTTCTCTACATAATTTTCCCAAGGATGGTGATGGTGGTTGGAGGTTTCTTTTGGAACCTCTTCAAACTCTCCCTTTAACTCCCGTAGACCACTAACTTACCTAATGCTGATAATGGACTTAATGGGTTCATTAGTAATATATTATTTAACCCTAAAATTAGTGGGTTTTAATTCTTATATTTTAAAAATTACCAAAATACTCTTCTAGGTTGCCGGTCTGGCCTAAAAATGCCCTGGGACCCAAACTAAACCCCCGGCTAGTGTTTTCTGACTATTTTGACCCTTACGGACACGTTGGTGCACTCAAAATGACCATTCGGTCGATAAACATATAATTCACTTTTTAATTTAAATCATTTCATTCCTGACACGACTGACACGCGCGTCCCAACTAAGTTTCCCAACTTGTCGCACTTTTGCCTCGTGACAATTTAAATACTTTCAATACTCATGAAATATTAAATTTTAATATCATAATCAAATACTAACTCACATCTCTCTAGTATTTATATCCGTATTAATTCCCAGTTAATTCTCATTTAATTTAATTAATCCCTTAAATAAAAATCAATAAAATTACGGGGTATTACATACTTCCCCCCTAATAACAGAATTTCGTCCCGAAATTCGAAACTAAAGAGTACCTGGTAAAAATAAATTTGGATAACGCTGGCGCATCTCATCCTCGCGCTCCCACGTGGACTCCTCAGCATTATGATGTCGCCACTGAACACGTACTAGTGATACTATCTTTGACCTCAGTTTTCACTCGCTTTGGTCCAAAATAGCAATCGGCCCCTCCTCGTAGGAACTATCAGGCTAAAGATCGATGTCATATAAAGCAATGTGAGTATGGGCCAAATCGTCCCTAAGATATTTCCTTAGTGAGGAAATATGGAACACATCATGAATCCTATGCAAGTGTTCCGGTAACCCAAGTTTATACGCAACTGGCCCCACATATCTTGGTGCCAGTTTCCCCCTCTTCCCAAATTGCATTATCCCCTTCATAGGAGATACTCTGAGTAACACCTGGCCCCCCACCTTGAATTCTCTAAAGAACCTCTTGGCATCAGCATAGCTCTTCTGCCGGTCCTGAGCTACCCGAATGCGGCTCCGTATCATCTCTACCCTTGCCGAAGTGTCCTGAATCACTTCCGGCCCAAGGAGTTTATTATCCCCCACCTCTAACCAACATGCTGGGGAACGACAAGGTCTACCATACAACGCCTCAAATGGAGCCATTCCAACGGTGAACTGGTAGGAGTTATTATAAGAAAACTCCACCAGTGGCAGGTAATGCTCCTAACCACCTCCAAAATCTAGGATGCACATACGCAACATGTCCTCTAACGTCTGATTTGTCCACTCTGTTTTCCCATTAGTCTGTGGGTGATATGTCGTACTCAGCCGCAACTTTGTACCCATGGCCTCTTGTAAACTCTCCCAAAATTGTGAAACAAATATTTTGTCTCGATTAGATACGATATTTAGAGGCATACCATGAAGTCTCACTATCTCCGCAATGAAAATCTGGGCATACTTTCCCGTAGTGTAATCTGTCCTTACGGGTAAAAAATGAGAAACTTTGGTCAACCGATCCACAATTACCCATATGGAGTCGTGACCCCTCTGTGACGTAGGCAACCCCGTGATAAAATCCATGGATATTCTCTCCTATATCCACATCGAAACCTCTAACGGCTGTAGAAGTCCTACCGGTTTCTGATGGTCCACCTTTACTAGCTGACAAGTGGCGCATTTAGAAATGAACATGGTGATATCTCTCTTCATCCCGCTCCATCAGTACTGTCGTCTCATGTCTTGGTACATCTTATCCCCACCAGGGTGTACCGCGAACCGTGAGTCGTGTGACTCTATCATTACCTCGTGTCTTAAGTCTTCCCCTTCCGGAATGACTAATCTCTCATTGAAGCGTAATCCCCCGTCTGAGATAATGGTATAGGACTCGGCTCCCTCTACTAGTAATCGAACTATCTGCTCCTGACAGAACGAGTCATTTTCCTGGGCCTTTACCACTCTTGTAACAATCTGAGGTGTAATAGTCATCACAGACATGAACGATTGGGCCACTGCACCCTGGTGTCCTAACTCCTTCCATTTATCTTTCCACACCTCGGCCACCTCATCTACTGGCCTACGGCTCAACACGTCTGCTACCACATTAGCCTTTCCTGGGTGATACTGGATATCAAACTGATAATCCTTCACAAACTCAAGCCACTTACGTTGACGCATATTCAGCTCCTTATGCGTGAAGAGGTATTGTAGAGACTTTTGGTCTATGAATAACCAAAATTTCTCCCCCAGGAGATAGTGTCTCTAAATCCGAAGAGTGAATACAACTGCCGCTAACTCCAAGTCATGTGTGGGGTAATTCCTCTCATGAGGCTTAAGCTTACGGGAAGCATAAGCTATTGCCTGACTCTCCTGTTGCATCACACCTCCAAGTCCTTATAAGGACGCATCAGTATAGACTAAATACTCAACTCCCGGTCTGGGCAATGCTAACACAGGCGATGAGGTCAATTTGTCCTTTAACTCATCAAATGCCAACTGACAGACATCGCTCTAGATGAATGGAACACCTTTGCGTCAAATGTGTCAAAGGACCCGTTATCTTTGAGAAACCCCGAATAAACCTATTGTAGTATCCTGCTAAGCCTAAGAAACTACAAATCTCAGTCGGTGTCGTGGGTTGTCCCCACTCCCTCACCGCCGATACCTTCCCCGGATCAACAGATATCCCCCAGTCTGAAATGATATGCCCCAAAAATTGAACCTCCTTCAGCCAGAATCCACATTTCTCGTACTTTGCATATAGCTCGTTCTGACGTAGCATCTGGAAAACCAGCCTCAAATGCTCTACGTACTCCTCTTCTGTCTGGGAGTAAACCAGAATGTCATCAATAAAGACAATGATGAACTAGTCTAGGAACTCTCTGAACACCCTATTCATCAAGTCAATAAACACGATTGGAGCGTTGGTCAAGCCAAAAGGCATAACTCGAAATTCATAGGAACCATACCTCATCAAGAAAGCAGTCTTTGAGACGTCCTGTTCCCTGATACGCAACTGATGGTATCCTGATCGCAAATCAATATTTGAGAAGAAGCAAGCTCCTCTCAACTGGTCAAATAAGTCATCGATTCATGCAACAGATACTTATTCCGTATTGTGACTTTATTCAACTCCCGGTAATCTACACATAATCTCAACGATCCATCCCTCTTCTTTACGAACAACACAGGGGCACCCCACGATGAAGTACTCATTCGGATGAACCCCTGACCCAATAACTGCTCTATCTGATCTCTTAGCTCTCTCATCTCCACTGGAGTCATATGGTAAGGTGCGCGGGCAATTGGCCGAGTGCTCAGGGTCAAATCGATAGCAAAATCGATCTCTCTACTAGGCGATAATCCAGGTATATCCTGAAATACATCAGCAAATTCCCTAACAACTGGAATCGAATCAGGTGGTATAATCACTTCCTTATAGGTCTCCTCCTCTATGTAATACAAGTGTGTGGACGATCCTCCCTCGGGGTGAGGCATCGCCACTAAAACATCTCCTGTCTAGGAATGGCAAAAATAATACTCCTACTGAAACAATCAATCATGGCTCGGTACGCAACTAGCCAATCCATACCAACAATCGCATCGTACTCAGTCATATCTAATACTAACATATCAGCGGGTAAAGTAAATCTCCCTATCTTTATACCCACACCTCTATAAATAAGGGAAATCACGAAACCCTTACTCAACGGTGAATCTACGCAAGTAACCGTACTCTCTACAGTGTCCAACAATCCAAAAGTGCGTGCAAATCTCGTGGCAATGCAATAATGTGTGGCCCGCGTATCAAATAAAATATGCCCCATAGTCCCCTGAATAGAGAACATACCCTCAATAGTAGGTGGATCCTATGGGACTGCGGCATGCTGGAGTTGATAAACTCGATCGTACTAAAGTTGTCCCTGCTGGACTGGGACTGCTGAGATGGGTGGCAAAGTTGGCATCTGTGGTGCTGGTTGGAGGACAACGGGAAACATAGGTCTCTGGGGCTCCAGTCGAGCACCATGTTGCTACTGCTATGGTGCTCTGCCCCTATTGGGACACTCCTGGCGCTTGTGGCCAATCTTACCACAAATGAAACATTTTCTCGAAAAGTTTCCCCCTCTCTGACCCTACTGCCCACGGCCCTGGTGACCATTGCCATTCCTCCCCTGGCCGTGCTAGCTCTGCTGAAACTACTCTTGCTGGCCCTGCTGACCCTGATGGCCATGACGAAAACCTCCCTGTCCATTTTTGAAATCCCCAGATCTGAACCGCTTAAAATCCCCTTACTGGGAACCCTGATCTCCCAGCCTATGCGAACCCTGAGTAGATTATGCCCCGCTGGCACCATTTCCTCCTGTCCTGCCCTGATGGCTGGACTCTCCTGATTTATTACTCTCAGACATGTGAAAGCGGTGATCCTGGCAGTGAAGCAGTGTTGCGTTAAACACATCAGAATAAGTGGCCAGTGAGAGATTTCCCAACAAGTGTTGTCGAATCCTCCAAGTCAATCCGTCCATGAACTTCTGAATCTTCTTCTCCTTAGTCGGAATCTCATCGGGAACAATCTTCAAAAGATTAGTGAATTAGGCCTCATACTCGGCCACAGTCCTCCCCTCCTTCTTGAGGTTCATTAACTTCCTCCTCATTTTAGTGTGAATGGCTAATGGAAAATATTGCGGTC
The DNA here is from genome assembly GCA_949130495.1 of Sambucus nigra. Classification (NCBI taxonomy): domain Eukaryota; kingdom Viridiplantae; phylum Streptophyta; class Magnoliopsida; order Dipsacales; family Adoxaceae; genus Sambucus; species Sambucus nigra. Next base: position 168,516,010 of record OX422223.1, read on the forward strand.
GAACCACACCCAGAACTCCTGTATGGAAAGGGCATCTCTCTCCTCCGGGCTGGTAATGAACTCCCACCACTGCAATGTTGATCCTACTAGCTTAAAAGTAGCCAGTATCTGATTCTGTACCTCCGTGCACTCATACATCCTCAAATGTCTTTGAATGTCCTTCTTCCACTGGCTGGACACAACAACATCGGAGCTACCTGCAAACTCCGGAGGGTGTTCTTTCTGAAAAGCATCCCGAATACGTTCCCAAGAAGACGGGAATGCATGAGCCTGAACTGGTGCTACAACTGGCGCCTGAGTTGGTACCTGTTGTACAACTGCGAGGGCGGAATTTACCACTAGGGCTATAATAGCAGCAACCTCTGCGGCATTCATGGTGCCCTGGACTGGTGCAGGCTGTGGCTCGGGCTGAGCATCCCTAGGAACTCGTTGTGAACATTGTGGAGGCATCAGAAATGAGAGTAAAGTCTTATAAGTTCGCAGTTATTATCTCAAAATAGCTGAAGAGCGAAGCAAACACAAAAGAATACAACAATCCTAAAATATAGGGATCTACATCAAAGAAAGCTCAGCGGAAACATAATAAGCCATACAGATCCTAAGGACACTAGAACCTGATTCTTTGATACCACCTATGACACCCCGACTAATTAAATACCGGGTCTCTATTCCTTTATTCAAATTAATACAAAATGCCAAGTTGGTTCAGTTCATAGCATCACTGTCGAAAACATTTTTATAATTACTAGAGACCTAATATTTAAAAAGTGAGTTGTCAATTTTGAATTAAATCCGATTAACATGACATCCATATAAATTATGAAATACTGATATCACAACCACATCACAGTCATAAATAAATAACAATGTAATAAACTAAATCTGGAGGAATACACCTCACAAGAATCCCAATGCTGAAATGAACAAATACAAGTCCGAATCATTAATTTAATTACAACCCAAAATATGAAATAACTGAATAGATAAAGTGTCTCTAAAAGAAAGGGGGCGACATGCCCAACAGATGAGAAAATATGATAATATAGAGTCAAGGTCGAAAGTGGAGGCGTCTACTGTCAAGGTCCTGTAAATTCCACAGCAGCTACAGTACGTCACCGGAAGGGAACTCATATGCTTGGTTTCCTTGTGGCTGGGCACCTAAAAGGTTTTACAAAAATAGATTTGAAAGAAAACGGGTCAGAGCCCGATTGTGAAAACAGTTTAAAAATAGCAAGTGTTTAATATCATTAAACAGTGAATATAAAGTACATGATAGTATGTGCACTCACATGAGTTCCTCACCCCTCAACTAATTGTGCACTCCTATCGTCCCCGTACCCATTCTAGTTATTCCCATATCTAACTAGTCCAATACAAAATCTAACATTACTATACGCTTAACAATTTAATTCCGGCATCTTCATTTAAACAGAGAGTTTTACTTTTCTGCACAGTTTCCCATATTAGTAATACTAATTACTAGAGATCTTCCATTTTATCTTTACAAAACGTTACTATTATTTATACTCACATTTATAAATGACAGTTAATTTCAATTAATAGTATATTATTCTCCTCATCAATATACAATACTAGCACCCCGAGACTAAGCTGCGGTGCACGCATACTCTGATATCCAATCCCGGAACATCATGTACATAAGGACCACGCATTTCGAATCTCTCAGGAATCGTTCTCAATAGAAATAATCACACATAATGGAGGCGAACATAGTTCACATCACATGGGCCACGCACATACCTACGCTCCCATGATCAGCAGACTTATTAACTTCTCAACAAGTCTTTATCTGACCTATGTCCTCGAGGTATCACTCTAAATCCCCCCCGTAGGCACACAAAGATTAGATGGCCATGATCGAACGCCGAAATCCCATGATAGCAAGTATGGTAGGTATGTTATACGCAGTCAACTACATATACTAAGCATTCGCACATCTTAGATATCTCAAAATATTAATAGAGGAATACTTCTCGTTCTTATACCATCATTTAGTGTTATACGTTTATAATTCCCCGGTTTATGTACATTAAGGTTGTCAATTATTTTCACATCGTAATTAGGTACTCGTTTCCTAATCCACAAATGTCCTCCGGTTTACTACAAGAATCTAAGTTTTACTCCTCAATGTACTCCAATCTCACAATTATACCCACTAGTCAATAAGGGAAGGTGATTACTCCATTAAATAAGTATACGGAACATTTGAAATAGAAATCAGGCCTAAAAGGCCATTCTATCAACTCGTTAGAAGTCTCGTTCGAGCGAGGTCGTTTGAACGATTTTCATTCGAACGAAAGGCTTCGAATGAACTACCAACTCGTTAGAAGGGATACTGTCATCTCGTTAGAAGCTCATTTAAACGAGGTCGTTCGAACGACCTGGGCAGGTCTTCTAACGAGATGGAAGAATACGCCCAGAAAATCCCAAACTCGTTTTTTCTTTATTATCCTCTTCTCTAAATCCACCCTAAGACTATCCAACTACGTTTTAATGCTGGTAGACCATTTTTAGTCACCCTAGATCATTCCTAAACATGCTTTTGGGGTCAAATCTCACAAATTAACATGCCAAAATCATAAATCCCCAATTCTTGTTCCAAACCTTATGAACTTGAACCCAAAATTTAATTTCATAAAAAGACTCCTCATTAATCCGTTTTCAGATCATCAAAAGTTATGTTTTGTATATTAAATTCATCCATAATCATCTACATGTAAATTCCTACCCAAAACCACAAGTTTCACAATAATTTCATTGGGTGTTCTTCATCAAAATTTCCAAGACATGAACAATTTTGTACACTACACATGGAGGAAATATTCATTAAAAATAATGACATCAAAACACTTGCCTTAGATTTATTTCTTCTGAATTGATGTTGATGAACGAAGGCTGATTTCTACCCTTTCTCTACATAATTTTCCCAAGGATGGTGATGGTGGTTGGAGGTTTCTTTTGGAACCCTTTAACTCCCGTAGACCACTAACTTACCTAATGCTGATAATGGACTTAATGGGTTCATTAGTAATATATTATTTAACCCTAAAATTAGTGGGTTTTAATTCTTATATTTTAAAAATTACCAAAATACTCTTCTAGGTTGCCGGTCTGGCCTAAAAATGCCCTGGGACCCAAACTAAACCCCCGGCTAGTGTTTTCTGACTATTTCGACCCTTCCGGATACGTTGGCGCACTCAAAATGACCATTTGGTTGATAAAAATATAATTCACTTTTTAATTTAAATCATTTCATTCCTGACGTGACTGACACGCGCGTCCCAACTAAGTTTCCAAACTTGTCGCATTTTTGCCTCGTGATAATTTAAATACTTTGAATACTCATGAACTATTTAATTTTAATATCATAATCGAATACTAACTCAAATCTCGCTAGTATTTATATCCGGATTAATTCCCAATTAATTCTCATTTAATTTAATTAATCCCTTAAATAAAAATCAATAAAATTACGGGGTATTACATATGGCATCTTGTTCGAAAACATATCCAATGAGCTATCGAACGCCATTCCAACGAAGGCCAAAGATTCTTCATTAGAACCTGGTCTAACTAGGTACCATATCTCATTAGAACGAAATACCTAATGTTGTTTTAAGGAACGCTCAAAAAAAATATTTTTCTTCTAAAAAATATTTAAAAAAAGATAAAATAATTTTAAAACATTTAATTTTTTTTATAAAATTTAACACCCAAATATAAAATCTCAAAGGATGAAAATATTTATGTAGTCATATTTGAGTAATCCTTAGAACATGAAGACATAAACAAGAATGAAACAGGACACATTGATGTATGTCTTCTAACTTGGTATCTACGTCTTCAAGAAACCATGCCATAGTCTTAAATGGGAAACACACTCAAGTCCTAACCTATAACTCAAACAGTTTTATCCGAACATGGAATAAAGCCAAAATATGTACAAATTTACTACATAAGGAATTTATTCTTGCAAGTGTTATGTTTTTCCCTTATATGCTAGACTGGTTGCAGATGATTTTTTGGAGGCTTGGGAGCTCTGGAACAGCAATAGAACCGTCATAGGGTGATCTTAAGGCATTCTCCAATGATATAATTTTATGATGAGGTTAAGGTAACCTCATAAGGTCATTTATCATCAGACAGAGGTCTACTCTGCACGTCTTATGTGGATAAACTCTGGTGTTTTGTTCTATAACCTTATTTGAGCAAACATGTTGGAGCGACTAAGCCTTTTAGAAGATTGGGAGGTTATTGAGGTTTTCTATAATTTAGTGGTTCTTTTCCCATAGAGATAATAATCAAGGGGGCCAAACAAAAGTCTAGCTCCAATTTGAGATTGACCTTGGTATCTTAGTTCTTACTTGAGGATAGTTTAAGGGTCTAAGAGTGTTTGAAATACTTAGGGTTAACTAAGTTATCATCAATATCATAAGTACTAGCCAAAGGTCAACATAAAGGCACATAGCTTGGATGACTTCATTGCTAAATTTAATAACTTGAGTTATGAAGAGTAGGAATAAAGAATCACATCAGATACTATAGAAGTCATTAAATAACCCAATCTTCCCCTATACCATAGTCCGAACCCAAACCCCTCAGATTGTGTGTTTCATATGGATGGATCATCCAACAACTAAATTAGTTGAGCGGGGCTTGATATTTTTGTCCCTGAAGAATGTATAAGTTTTATAACTTGTGTTTAAGATTAAAACTTGCTATAAATAAGGAAGAATTTGAGTCCATGGTATGAAGTCTTATCACATTTATACATTTTAATGCACAACATGTTGTGGTGAATAGTTACTCACAAGTAGTAGTCAATCAAATCATGGAGATACATAAAGTCAAAGAGGATCACACGGTTAATACCAAGAGATAGTTATAGAAACCATCCATAATATTCGAAATTTCATCATAAGAAGGGTCTCCAAGGTTGAGAACTCTATTACTAACAACTCGTTAAAAGTGGCTCCGTCAAACGATATTAATTTGAACATAGAATAACCAAACATGATCAAGATTCAAATTAACCTTGTAACAACATAATAATCTTTAAATGAACAACACCAATTAGATAATACCTTATTTATGGATGATTACCCAACGATAATCTCTAAATCAAACGCCTAAAGCCTCTGACGTCATTGTACAACCTTAGTAATAGTGTTCTACTAAAACATGGATTTAAATCTTCCTTAAAAAGGTTTTTAAGACTCTCCAGGAAGTAGAATATATCCTTAATGACATCCATTAAGGTACTTGTGGTGACCACACGAGCTCTTGACATAAACCTACAAAGTCTTGAGGCATGGGTACTTGTGACTAACTTTGTGGAAAAAATACAAATATCTAGTTTGGTGGTTTTACAAGTATCCAAGGTTTGCAACATTAAAAAACAACTAGTGGATAAGATGTATGTTATATCAAGTATATTACCATTTTCACAATGTGGGTATAACCTGTATAAACCCCACCCCTTGGCAAAGTCCAAAATAAATTATGCATAGTGGACATAGACAACTTCACAAAGTGGGATATGTAGGATCTATTATCCATATCAAGAAGAAGAAACCAAGAATATTTATGTATAATAATATCATATGCCACATTTGGTTTACCTAAGGATATTATTTTACATAATAGGAAGAAATTTGAAAACCTAGACTTTTGAGAATTTTGTTCAAGTTACAACATCAACAATCAATATTATCCCACTAAGTATTTTAGCCTCAATTCCTCAAATCATTGAGGTTAACAAACCTTAACATTTATAGTGATTGGGAGTTATAAGGCTTCCCTCCTTATCACTAATAATTCAGAGGTCTCTTGTTCCCTAACTTAACATTTTAGAAATTTTAAGTATTTCAACCTCAATTCCCTAAAGCCTCGGGGTTAGAATTCTTTTTTAGTCGTAAGGCTTTAATCCTTAGCTCTAATAATCTGATGTCTCTCAGACCTTCACTTAATATTTTTTTAGGAATTGTAAGTATAATTGCAGAACTTTATAATTGCTCATAGTTTAGATAATTTGATGTATCCCGTTATAAACTGAACACGACATCCACATATGATTCCACGATCTTTAAAGTCATATTAGTGATCGAGCAACGTTATAAAGCTCAAGACGTTGAAACCGTCACGACACAATATGGAGGTATGTGGAATTTAGGTTTTTAATTTTACTTGGTCCAATTTATTCTGGAACGTTTTATTTTTACTCGAGGCATTTTATAAAAATATTTTTCAAAATTTATTTTTTATTTTTTTGGTTCATTGGAAAGAGTTTGATCTCGTTAGAACTCATTGGAACAACTGTTTGAGTTCGTTGGAACGAAATTCAAACGAGATTCAAGCATGATTTCTCTATTTAAGAGAGCTTCACTAGTTGGAAGTTCGTTGGAATGAGCTAAGTTGTTCGTTGTAATGAGACTTCACCTCATTAGAATGAAACTGATGTTTTTGTTGGAATGAAGTGGAATTTTCATTCAAATGAATAAAAAGGATACTTTTGGACTAATTTTCATAATACTTTTGGAAAAACCAATTCCAATACTTGTTCCAAAAGTTTTCCTTTTTTGTTTCTTTTAGACAACACTTTGTGTTTCAAATCATACATCCACAAAATGATTTGTTGAGTTTTTCAAACCATAGTTTCATACATTACATCAAACTCTTATCTAATTTTCTCTACGGTTGACTTTTATGGAGTTACGAATTTACTTTGAAAATGAAAGGATTATGTATCCTAAGGCTAATCAGCAGATACCAAAGGAAGAGCTGCTTGTGGTGCTAGAATACATCATTTTCTATTGAAGATTCGAAGACACTCATGTGTTAAACTTAGTGGAGCTTTAAGTTATTTGTAAGTCTATCGAGGTCGGTTGAGTCTTAAACAATGCTAAACAAAGGTTTTACCTGAAAGGGATTTTTCCTTAATTCTTCATCTACTTGATTTATTTTGGTTTGATTATTTGTCTTGGTATATGTCGATTTGTACTTTATCTTGCATGAACACGTAATTCTAAAATAGATAAAAATTGGTTAAAAAGGAAGAACCTTATACTCTTGACTCACTTGAGTCTGTATTGTATAAGTGCTCATCTAGTTTGGAAATTGTGACAAAATTGTGTCTATCCTAGAACCAAAGAACCCTAGAGTTTGGTTTGCAATTTCATCCCTCTTGCTTGATTGATCTAGACAATATTACCAACACTCATACACAGTAGAATTGATCTCATACATTTCATATTGCATATAATTATGTGTATATATGTTGAGTGTGTTTAAATCCCTAAAATTGCTTTTTAATTATTTTTGGGGATTTTATAAACTTTTAAAATAAGGTTTTTATTAATTAAAATTTGTTTTTAAAAGTTTTGGGGTCAATCTGCAATTATGTATTGGTGGTTATATTGGCTGAATGTTTGCTTGGGTAGAATCCGAAAGCGGCAGAGACAGATTTAATTATTTTGGACGCGCGTTTGTTATCTTATGTTTGCCCAACATTTGTTGCATTCTGATTGGTTGAGTGTGTGTTTCTTTATAGAGAGTAAACCAGTGATTGTTTACAACCCTTGGATCGTTTTTATCAATGATCTGCATGCGCTCTTACATCATCCTTGTGAACCTCATATGAACCAATCAGGAGAGTTATAATCACCGCATATTGTGAACTCTTGGATCAAAGTCAATAAACCTTGACTCAATCTGAGCCATTGTTTCTGAACCTTATTCTCGAATCTTCTCAGCCTCCTTTAAAATGACCCCTTCCCTCAGCCATCTTAGACTTTTTCCATTTCTTCCTTTTAGAGAGAAAATAGAGAGTAGAGAGAGAAGAGAGAAAAGAGAGTGAAAGAGAGAAACCAGTAAGAGAGAGAAAGAGTTAGAAACCCTAACCCTAACCCTAAATCGTCAAAACCTTTTCAAACCTAAACCTCTTTTAAAGTCCAGTATATACCAAACACAACCTTGAGTGTTTGAGTGTTTGAGAGGTTGAGAGTTGGTTTATTTTGTTAGTTTTGTTGTTGTAACCTCTTCGTTCCCAGATCTTGTTATCAACTTAAACATATTTTTAGATCTGTGTTTCTTCTTTTATAGAAACCCTAGATCTAAGACTTTGCATGTTATATTACACATAGATCTACATTTTTGTTTCTCATCTTGAGAAATCTATTGTTGATTCTTTTGAATAAATGTTTTTAACTTTGAAATCAACAATAATGTTTTATGTTTCTAGTTCTCTTCAAACAAGACCTTTGACCTAGTTTGGAATCGCACTTGGTGATTTTCAATCTCAAAAATATTTTTAAAACCTGAGATTGATTAAGATCTTGATACATCTTCTGAGCAAGATAGCCGTGGATTCTGGGATCATTGTAAAGGTCAAATAAGGTTAAGTTTTGTGATAAGAGAGAAATTAAAAAATCACAGCATATAGTTCTTATATGTAATTTGTTAGGAATGGTTGTAAAAAATTAATGTGTGTGTGTGTGTGTGTGTGTGTGTGCATGCATGTGTTAGAAAGCACCTCCACAAAAACTTTCACCCTATCACACTAAAAGTGTTGGTGATAAGATCTCAAAAACAAGAGTCGACGTAAAGAACTTAAACAAATTGGAACTTAGCAAACTGGGAGAACAACATCAACAATCAGAACTGCAGAGAAGTTATAAGGACACCAGAGGGTACATTCCTAAACTATATAGGTCTGAGTTGTATGCATGTTTGTTATATAGTTTGTAACTGTTAAAACTCTTTTTAGTGGAATTTTTGGTTTACTCCGTAGAAGGAGTCATGGGTGTTTCCTCAGTTGGTTGAGGTTTTACCACGTAAAAAATCCTTGTTCTTAACCTTTCTACATCTCCTCATCTAATTCTTGGTTGTGCTGTGTTTAAAGTTTTTTTAAACTTATTTATTAAACCTGTTAATCAAATCTTGAATAGATCTCGTACATATTTTTTAAACACATCTTGTGATTAATTAGTTTTGATTTTAAAGAAAAGAGTTTCTTCAAAAAACAGTTCAGAGTTACTTAAATAGTTTAATTTTATATTAAATGGCTTTAGTAACAGATTTTCAATTTGTATCAGAGCCTTGTAAATTTCTTTTAAAGAGATAATGTGTTTCTGAAATTGTTTCTGAAAATCAAACATGGACGAGAAAAATGAAAGATTTGGTAACTTTACCATACCTCCTTTCTTTGATGGAACCAATTTTGCTTACTAGAAAGTAAGGATGATTGCTTTCATTCTAGGAACTTTGGGAGATGATGTCTGGGACATTGTTGAAAATGGATACATTTTTCCTACTAAACCATCCACTGAAGGAAGTAATGAGAGGGTTAAGAAAGTATTAAGTGAGTTCACACAAGAAGAGAAACAAGTCTCTCGCAACAATAACAAAGGAAAGAATGCCATATATATGTCCATAAAAGAACATGAGTTCAAAAGAATCTCATCCTGTACCACTTCTAAGGAAGCTTGGGACACCTTGGTTACTGCTCATGAAGGTGACACTTGAGTTAAGGCTACTAAAACACAAATGATTATTCAACAGTATAACTCTTTAATTATGTCTGAATCTGAGTCATTTGATGACTTCTATATGAACTTCACTGATATTGTGACAAAATTGCATGCTAATGGGATAACATATGACATACATGAAATTGTATCTAAAATTCTGAGATCATTACCACAGAAATTTGACAACAAAAGATATGCTTTTGAGGAAAAATGTGACATAAATCTCACTCCTGAATTACTCATTAGTAAATTAAAAACTGTGGAAATGGAATTAGAATTTAAGAAACAATTGACCTAGTCCCATGGGAAACAGACTAGTTCCAATCTGAGCTTTTCTTCTAAGTTGGTTAAACCTGAGTTTAACATTCCTAATGATTACTCTGATGAGGAATGCGATATAGAGAGTTTGGAGAATCATATTGCCTTAATGTCAAAACAGTTTAAGAAAATTATTAAGTTTAGAAACAACATGGCAAACAAACAAGGCAAGTCCAATTATCTAACTCACTCTAATCATAAACCTCATGAGAAAAGTCAAGAAAAACCTCACAAGGACTCTCACACTAGATATACAGAGAACTTAAGAAAACTGAATGCTCTAGATGAGGAAAACTAGGACATATTACACAAGATTGTAGAGTTAACTTGAACACTCAAAATAAACACGCTAGAGCCAACATTTGCAAGACATGGGATAATTCAAGCGACTCTGGAAATGAGGAACCTGAGTCATCTGATGTTTTTTATCCTTGCATGTCTTTCTTTGCCAATATTATATATAATGATGATATGAATGTGTTTATTAGTGAGGATGAATCTAGTAATTCTACTTTTGTTGTTTCGAATCATGCTGTTACTGGTTTAGATGCTTTAATTACTGAGAATAATGTTATTTCTACCTCGGGGTGTGTGAGTCAAAGGGAAAGCGATAATGAGGATGCCAATGGGTGTGTGAGTCCAAGAAATGAATCCTTAGGGGTCACTTCACACACTACACTTAGTGACTCGGACATTGAAGACCTTCCTGATATTCACACACTTTATGCTAAAACTCTCAAGAAATGCACTAGATTAGAGAAGATTGTGAAAGATCTCATCAAGAAGCTAGAAGATCTAAGCCTGATGGTCAAACTTAATGCTGAAGAGTATACTACCCAATGTCTAACTCATGAAAGTGAAATCAAAATGTTTAATGAAAAACTGAGAAATTTGATTGAAACAAATGAAACTCTGGAGAAAAAATACAAAGGGACATTGTTAGGATTGGAACAAACTAAAGAAAAGACAACAACTGTTTTCAAAAAATTTACAAAATTTGAAAATAACTCAAACTGTTTTGATGGATTTGTTGCTGAATCAAAAACCAATTCTGATGATCGAACTGGAATAGGGTTTTGCCCTAATTTGATGACACAAACAAAATCTTTTGAACCTATCAAGTTTGTCTCAGGAGGTAAAATACCTATTGAAACCTGCCCAGACTTTCATTCTCTAAAAATTGAGTTTGACTCAAAACATCAAAATTTCAACATTGGGGAATCAAGTTTCTCTAAACATGAAAGTTCACCTAAGGCTAAATATGTCTGCCCCTCAATTAGGAAGAGTGAATCTACTTTCAAAACTGTACTATCTAGGAATAGAGTTCAGCCTCAAAATTCCTTAAAACCTATGTTTAGAGACTTTCCTAAGGGGACTCCTACCTTGAGCAATCTTTATTGCTCCTACTGCGATATATACGGTCATTCTTTTGATGGTTGTTATGCTAGAAGACTAGTTAAACCTGTCTGTAACCATCATATCTATCAGAATTTTAACTATTCTAGGAGAAGCCGCGACAATTATGTATAGCCTAGACAACCAGACAAAAACTCTAATTATAGGAAGAGAAAGACCAAACCTAAAAGAACATTTCTTAGAAGGATTCCTAAACACTTTCATAAACCAAATACTCATGTCTTTCATAAAACTCAAAAGGATGCGCAAAACATTTTTCAACAAAAATCGAATGCTCGTAAATTTTATCAATTGAGAGCTAATAAGCGCAAAATGAAAATTAGAGAAATTTGGGTTAGAAAAGATTATTTATTACCCCAGATGAAGTGTAACATTGTTATTACTGCTTTAAAAGAAGAGAACTCATCGTCTGGTTGGTATTTAGACTCTGGATGTTTTAAACACATGACTGAGGATGATACAAAACTCTTAAACAAAACCAGCTTTGATGGTGGAAAAGTTATTTTTGGTGATGGAGTATCATCTCAGATCATAGGTAAAGGAACTCTCCAAGAATAAGGACTTCCTGTTCTTGAAAACGTTCTTCTAGTTAAAGGTCTTAAGGCCAATCTATTTAGTATCTCGCAATTTTGTGACTCAGATCATACTATCACCTTTTCAAAGAACAATTGCAAAATTTTAAATGAAAAAGGTGAATGCATAATTACAGGATTCAGGACTCCTGACAATTGTTATATTGTCATGAATAATTCTAAAATCTGTAATGTTGCCAGAATGGATGACAATGAGATATGGCATAACAGGATGTCTCACATAAATTGTGATAATCTTAGTAGATTAACTTCTCAAGAAATAGTTAGAGGAGTTCCAAAAATCAAATCCATTTCTAATATTGTTTGTGGTTCCTATCAGCAAGGAAAAATTGTTAAAGCACCTCATAAGAAAGTTAAAGATATCCTTACCTCTAATCCTTTGTAGCTCATCCATATGGACCTAATGGGTCCCTCCCAAACTGTTAGTCTCTGTGGACACAGTTACATTCTAGTTATGGTTGATGACTTCACTAGATTTACATGGGCGGCCTTCTTAAAATAAAAGTTTGACACTTTTCAAACCTTCTTAAAAATACTTCTTCGGATTGAAAATGAGAAGGACACTCAAGTAAATAGAATTCGTAGTGATAGAGGTGTAGAATTCAAAGACACTGGTATAATAGAGTACTGTGACTATAATGGTTACAAACATGGGTTTAGTGCTCCTAAGACTCCTCAACAAAATGGAATCGTCGAGAGAAAGAATCGTACTCTTCAAGAGATGGCACGTGTTATGTTACATGCCAAGAATTTGCCTAAATATTTTTGGGTATAATCTATTCGTACTTCGTGTCACATTATCAATAGGGTCTATCTTAGAAAGAATTCTAAACAAACTCCTTATGAACTTTGGTACAAGAAAAAGCCCAATCTTAAGTACCTTAGAACCTTTGGTAGTACATGTTATGTATGCAAAGACAGAGAACACCTGTCCAAATTTGAGAGCCGGGGATATAAAGCTATTTTTCTAGGATACTCGCCTAACAGTAAAGCCTACCGTGTTTTTAATCTTTGCACTAAGACCATGTGGAATCCATAAATGTAATTGTAAGTGACACTACTGTAGAGAGTAAGACTGCTGAACCAACTATTGTTGAAGAGCATACAAATGTTTTAGAAAATGATTCTTCAGAAATAGATGATTCATTACCAATTGAGACACCTGAAGTACCTAACTGGGTTTCTAAAGATCATCCCATAAATAATGTTGTTGGTAATCCTAGTGAGCCTGTGCGTACAAGATCTTAATTAAGAAATTTTGCTCATTATGTATGTTTTGTTTCCCTCATGTAACCAAAGAATGTAAATGAAGCATTGAATGACTCTCACTGTATTTCTGCTATGCAGAAAGAACTTCTTCAATTTATCATTCATGATGTTTGGTATCTTGTACCTAGGCCTACACACAAAAAGGTTATTGACACACGTTGGATATTTAAAAATAAATCTGATGAAAATGGGATAATAATTAGAAACAAAGATAGATTAGTTGCTCAAGGATATTCTCAAATTCAAGGAATAGATTTTAACAAAACTTTTGCTCCTATTACTCGTTTAGAATCTGTTCGCCTTCTCTTTGCCATAGCTTGTCACTTGCATTTTACACTTTACCAAATGGATGTCAAATCTGCGTTCCTTAATGGAATATTGACTGAAGAGACCTATGTAGAACAACCAAAAGGGTTCATTGACCCTCAATATCCAAATCATGTATTTCGTCTTAAAAAGGTTTTGTATGGCCTTAAACAAGCGCCTAGAGCCTGGTATGCGCGTCTTTCCAGCTTCCTCTTAGGTAAAGGTTTTAAGAGAGGAGGAAATGATCAAACTCTATTTGTCAAACATTTTGACAAAAACATCATTATATCTCAAGTTTATGTTGACGATATTATCTTTGGATAAACTTCTCCCTCAGAAGTAAAATCCTTTTCTGAAATTATACATAAAAAGTTTCCAATGTCTCTTATGGGGGAGTTGCAATTTTTCTTAGGCCTCCAAGTCAAGCAAAATTCTGAAGGATTATTTCTCTCGCAATATAAATATGCATTAGAGATTGTAAAAAAATTTGGCCTTGAGAGTGCTAAAGATGCTAAAACTCCTATGAGTACTTCGATAAAACTATCTAAAGATAAATCTGGAAAATCTATCGATCCCACTCTATATCGTAGTATGATAGGAACCTTTCTATACCTTACTGCCTCGCGTACTGATATAATGTATGATGTGTGTGTATGTGCACGTTATCAAAACAATCCTAAAGAGAGCCATCTATTTTCTGTTAAAAGAATTATTAAATATATAAAAGGCACTCTAAACCTAGGACTTTGGTACACTAGTGATACACCAAGCACTATAATTGGATACACTGATGCTGACTGGGATGGGTGTACTGATGATAGTAAAAGCACATCAGGAGCATGTTATTATATAGGTAATAATTTGGTAGGATGGAGTAGTAAGAAACAAAACTACACATCACTCTCAACAGCTGAATTTGAATACATAGCCGCTGGAAGCTGCTGTGCTCAATTACTTTGGCTTAAACAAATGCTAAGTGATTATGGTATTCAAGAAAACCAATTGCATCTCTATTGTGATAATCAAAGCGCGATCAATGTCTCTAAAAATCCTGTTCAACACTCGCGAACAAAACACATAAAAATAAGACATCACTTTATACGCGAATTGGTTGAAACTATGGAATTAGAAATATATGATCTTCCTACTGATTTGCAACTCGCAGATATGTTTACCAAACCTTTAGATTACAATCGATTTATTTCATTGCGTAAATCTATAGGTATGGTGTGTGATGATTAATCTCTTTGATCTCTCTATTTTTTCCCTTTGTCCATTTTAGACAAAATGGGGGAGAAATTTGAGTCTAATAAATCTTTCTACATATACTAAAAAGATTGATCTTAGTGATTCTCAACAGTTGTAATAGGGTATTCAATTATAATTAGCTGTGTTATGTACTTTTTCTTTCTAGGAAATGGATAGATAGATTTTTTTAGGAATAGGTTTCCTTATTCTTGTTACCCTACGAGTCCTAAATGACTCAAAGGAGATTTTGTCTCATATTTCCAAAGGGGGAGATTGAAGCACCTTATACTATTGACAAAATTGTGTCTATCCTAGAAACCAAAGAACCCCAGAGTTTGGTTTGCAATTTCATCCCTCTTGCTTGATTGATCTAGACAATATTACCAACACTCACACAGAGTAGAATTGAACTCATACATTTCATATTGCATATAATTATGTGTATATATGTTGAGTGTGCTTAAATCCCTAAAATTGCTTTTTAATATTTTTTTGGGATTTTATAAACTTTTAAAATAAGGTTTTTATTAATTAAAATTTGTTTTTAAAAGTTTTGGGGTCAATCTGCAATTATGTATTGGTGGTTATATTGGCTGAATGTTTGCTTGGGTAGAATCTCAAAGCGGCAGAGACTTCAGGGTTCATTTTTAATTCTTTTGGATGCGTGTTTGTTATATTATGTTTGCCTAACATCTGTTGCATTCTGATTGTTTGAGTGCGTGTTTCTATATAGAGAGTAAACTAGTTATTGTTTACAAACCTTGGATAATTTTTATCAATGATCTGCATGCGCTCTTACATCATCCTTGTGAACCTCATATGAACCAATCAGGAGAGTTATAATCACCGCATATTATGAACCCTTGGATCAAAGTCAATAAACCTTGACTCAATCTTAGCCATTGTTTTTTAACCTTATTCTCTAATCTTCTCAGCCTCCTATAAAAGGACCCCTTCCCTTAGCCATCTGAGACTTTTGCCCTTTCGTCCTTTTATAGAGAAAAGAGAGAGTAGAGAGAGAAGAGAGAAAAGAGAGTGAAAGAGAGAAACCAGTAAGAGAGAGAAAGAGTTAGAAACCCTAACCCTCACCCTAAATCATCAAAACCTTTTCAAACCTAAACCTCTTTTCAAGTCCAGTACATACCAAACACAACCTTGAGTGTTTGAGTGTTTGAGTGTTTGAGAGTTGGTTTGTTTTGTTAGTTTTGTTGTTGTAACCTCTTCGTTCCCAGATCTTGTTATCAACTTAAACATATTTTTAGATCTATGTTTCTTCTTTTATAGAAACCCTAGATCTAAGACTTTGCATGTTATATTACACATAGATCTACATTTTTGTTTCTCATCTTGAGAAATCCATTGTTGATTCTTTTTAATAAATGTTTTTAACTTTGAAATCAACAATAATGTTTTATGTTTCTAGTTCTCTTGAAACAAGACCTTTGACCTAGTTTGGAATCGGACTTGGTGATTTTCAATCTCAAAAATATTTTCAAAACCTGAGATTGATTAAGATCTTGATACGTCTTCTGAGAAAGATAGTCGTGGATTCTAGGATTATTGAAAAGGTCAAATAAGGTTAAGTTTTGTGAGAAGAGAGAAATAGAAAAATCACAGCATATAGTTCTTATATGTAATTTGTTAAGACTAGTTGTATGAAATATGTGTGTGTGTGTGTGTGTGTGTGCATGCATGTGTTAGAAAGCACCTCCACAAACACTTTCACCCTACCACACTAAAAGTGTTGGTAATAAGATCTCAAGAACAAGAGTGGACATAAAGAACTTGAACAAATTGGAACTTAATAAACTGGGAGAACAACATCAAAAATCAGAACTGCAGAGAAGTTATAAGGACACCAGAGGGTACATTCCTAAACTTATATAGGTCTGAGTTGTATGCATGTTTGTTATATAGTTTGTAACTGTTAAAATTAATTTAATGGAACTTTTGGTTTACTCCGTAGAAGGAGTCGTGGATGTTTCCTCAGTTGGTTGAGGTTTTACCATGTAAAAAAATACTTGTTCTTAATCTTTCTACATCTCCTCATCTAATTCTTGGTTGTGCTGTGTTTAAAGTTTTTTTAAACTGATTTATTAAACTTGTTAATCAAATCTTGAACAGATCTCGTACATATTTTTTAAACACATCTTGTGATTAATTAGTTTTGATTTTAAAGAAAAGAGTTTCTTCAAAAAATAGTTCGGAGTTACTTAAATAGTTTAATCTTATATTAAACGGCTTTAGTAACAGATTTTAAAAAAATTGGATCTTTTTTGTGTAACATATGCTGTAAGTGAATCCATATATCCCTTGGTTTCTCAAACTAGTATCAGAGTGGATTACACTAATTTATTGTGTGATATTCACTTTGGGATTATAAGGATATTTTTTATAATAGGTTTTCTATTTTTTATGGGTCTAATTATGCATATTGAAAAGCTCGAATGAGGTCAGGTTTGAAATACATTAACGAGCGTATCTGATTTGTTTGTAAAATATGGTAGACACCACCCACAGTGACTAATTACGATGTCGTACATCCTAAGCTTGTCACTATTTTGACGGATGATGAGTTTGAATGGAGTAATTTTAACTTTAAAGGCTTAAGTGCTATTTCTGGTGTTGTTACCCCCGTCGAGTTTCATCACAGTATGATGTATACCACATCTAAGGATGTGTGGGATATCATCTAACTCACTCACGAGGGTACCAACACTATGAAAGCTTCTAAGCTATAAAATCTTCCCACACAATTTGAAACTATTACTATGCTAGACTATAAGACCTTTTATGAGTTTTATGCACGTTTATCTATTATAGTAAATTATAGTTTTAATTCGGGGGAGAAAATTCTTGAGATGAGGGTAGTTAAAAATATTTTGAGATCTCTTTCGTCCATTTTTATCCCTAAAGTTAGGATCCCTAATTCGTTAGGAATTTTAGATACGCTTAGGTTAGAAGAACTTGTAAGAGACCTTCAAACTTACGAAATTGATGTATTCCCCAAAACTCAAAAGCCAAAGGAAGAAGGTATTGCTTTGAAAGACCGATCTAAAAAGAGAGAAGAGGTTTAATCTGACTCTGAGTTTGATGTTTATCTTGATGATCTTACCCTTTTTGTGAAAAATTTCAAAAAAATTGTCAAACTAAGAAAAGAAAATTCTTCCAAAGAAAATAAAGGTTTTGAGAAATATAAAAAATTTAAGTTGTTCAAGAAAGTCTTTGAAAAAGTGAGAGTAGAGTGCCCTAAGAAAGATGGCGACATATGTTATGAGTACGAGGGTAAGGGTCACAAATCTCATGAGTGTGCTACGAGGTCAAAGAGGAAAGGCAAGGGAAAATTCTCCTATAATGCCACTCTTAGCGATAACGATGTTAAGTCGATGAATTCTAAGGATGAATCATCGGTTGGACGTAAATAAACTGGATTCATAGCTAATCATGTTGGTTTTTCGAGTACGTCTCATGCTAATAAGGAAGTTTCCAGACACGATGACCTCGGTAGCGAGTCTAGTCATTCCGGAGAGAATGAAGGTGATGAAGTTTTGAGTGAGGGAGAAAGTGGCCTTCAATGTGATTACGTTGCGCTTTACACTGAGTCCTTGACAATGAAAAGGAAAAACAAAAATTTAGTGCTCAAGGTGTTATCTTTAGAGAAAGAGATGAGAGAGTCAAGAGGGAGAGAGAGTCCTCAGTGAGAGTTTCTTTGGGATAGAGAATTATTTTAGCAGAGAAGGAAAATGGTGACTAAAACAACAAAGTGGCTAGTCTTACGAGAGATCTTCATGTTTCATTAGAGACTCATGAGAAACTTGAAGCCTTTGTATCCGAATAACAGAAATATCTTGAACGTTCCCAGGAAATCAAGGTTACTATAGAGGATAGATCAAAACGGTAAGGAAGATGTTCCACGATCTCGTTTTAGGTTTTAGGAAAATGCAAGGGATATGTTACGATGGTGCATCCACTTATCATGCCACACCGAAGTCGATCCCTAATTTTTTAGTGGATCCATATGGGCCTTAACCTAACTCACCAAAGAGAGTTCAATATAAATGAGATAACCAAGGTATACCCAAACATGTCTATGTTTGCATCCATTGTAAAAGGATAGGTCACCTTTGTTAATTTTACTATAAGTTAGGAAGAACTCCACGTACACATACTCCCGCGCACGGATATAGTGAATTTGATAGTCTTAAAAAGTAATTTGAGTTCCTAGTCGCTACTTCTAAAAGCTTAATAGATCAATTTCAAAGGATGTCTTTGCCTTTTTATAACACTTCCAATGCTTTGATCAGAGCCAACAATGATAAGGCTAAACAAAAGGTTACCTCCATTTGGGTACCTAAGCAAGATAACAAATCTCTTCTTATTCATGTTGCTCTCAAGGTTCAAGATACTTCCTAATGGTATTTTGATAGTGGGTGATTTACTCACATGACTGGTGAAAAGTCATTTTTTACTAACCTTGTTGATCGCAAGGAATGAAAAGTAGCCTTTGTATATATTAGTATATTTGTCATCCAACAACGTTCCCAACTCCCGACACTCACTGGGATTCATGTGTAGGACATCTCGTGAGAAAATTCCAAATAAAAACTCCCCCATACCCTACTACCGAGCATTGTTAGATATCGAGATCCATAGTCCCAAAGAACCTAATTTGGACAGTCAATATCCTGCCTCCAGATATATCAGTCTAATACTCAACTCCCACATCTCTATAGGAGTCATGAAATACTGTGCTCGCACTAGTACTAAGTTCCCAGCGCTAAATAAATAACGAGTTCAATCTCTTCGCTCGGCGGTAAACCTGATATCCCATAAATCATATCAGTAATGTCCCTTATGCATCGGGATCAAACATGAAGAGATAACAATACTCTCTGAAGTCTCCTCTACAATATAATATATCCACGAGCTAGACCCTCTTTCAGGCGAGACATTGCAAAAACAATACATCCTTCCCTAGAAAAGCGAACATGGTAGCCTTAAAATAACAGTCCACCATCACTAAAATCATCATTAAACAGCCCATACCTAGGATAACATCATACTCAAATAACATATGTCTCTAAAAAGAGTAAATCCATTACATATCCTCTCAATTTCCACACCCGCTCCCCTGCAGATGGAACCAAAAAGAGCCTCGCAACCCAATAGTAACTATTTATATTCATAATAGTAATATTAATGATTTATCCACTAAACTCGTCTCATGCATGAATCTAGTACTAAAAAAATACTATGACGCACCCGTGTCGCATAGAACTTACCCCATTTTCTCGAGGATAGAAGCCACTTTTAATTGTTAATGGCACTGGCTGCTCAACTGGTTCCTAGGAGTAATAATCACATCCGAACTGACCCAAAAAGTTCTATAATTGTTGCCCCTATTGGAATCCCTGTACCTGCCCCCTAGCTCGTTGCGGACAAGATCGATGCATGTGGCCCTGTTCTCCACATATAAAACACATGCTCATGAAATCCCCCCGTCTCTGGCCCTATTGGACATGTTGAGGCTGCCCTACTCTCTGGACCTGGTGGCCTCGGTCCTAATGTCCACCCCCATTGTTCCCGTGTCCCTACTGGCCCTATGGTACACTCTGTTGGACCTTATGGCTCTATCTGAATCAGTTCGCCCCTGTACATTAGCCAGGTCGGGGTTGTGTTGGTTGGTACAAATTTTAACCCAATTGTTCATCCCAATCGAGTCCCAATATTCATCCCAATATACATTAACAATACCCTATCAATTTCCAACCTAAGGTACATGTTTGACTTACTCAATTCATCAAGAATCATTCTTAATCTTGGGATTTAATATCACTTTTACCAGAATTAATTTACACATTACTCATACAATTCTCATATTCGTAATTTAAGATCACATCTTTTCATAATTAAATTTGAAATTTGTTTATCAAGATCACTTATTTCAAATAGGCTTAAATTATCATATTTCATATGATATTATCATCCATCCATTATTTCAAATCCTTTCCCAAAACCCAATTTAACATATGAATACACGCCAAAAATCAATGTTTGTTTCACCAACCATGATATGAACTAAAGACACGCATAAATTATTGAGTAAGTTTCAGCACTTAACTTAGAGTATCGTAAAGTACCTATCTTTGTAGATATTTCTTGCATAAGAGTCTTAACCCGCAAGTCGCCTCACTTTCCTCCCTGGATTGCCTTCCTAATTTCTCTCTTGAGTTTCTCCCTTCTCTTTTGCCTCTTTCTCAAGACTAGGCAAATTAGAATGAGTGTATGGTTGCCTCCCTCATCTAATAAATCTTAATATTCCCCTAATCCTCAAATTCGGTTAAGTGATAATAATAAAACGATCCGAATACCCCCATACGGGTCCCGTATAACTTAAAAAGTCCCCGAAACCTGGTTATAACACCCGAGTACCTAATTCAGACTAGCTGGACCCATCCTAGATTATTCTTGCGCTCGAACTCACCATTAGAGTCATCTATCATCAATTTACCATCTCATTCCCAACATGACCCCATACGTGCATCTTAAATAAGACACTGCCAACCCGTTAATTTTACCCACTTACAATGTAATATCAAATAATATAATTTCATTTACTTACCACACAATAAATATAATAACATATAAATATTAATCAAATATTCGCTAATTAACATTTATTTAACTCACTTTATTTCTCAAATGAATTAAATTATTGTTACTCGTGTAACTTAAATATTCCAAAAAATAGGGCTTGATACAGCTATATTCAACAAGATCAAAGGAAAAACTCCAAGTGTTGTTATAACAACCCCAACAACAGTTAAAATTACGAAAGAGTAACCTTAAATAAGATAATAAAAAAAGATAAAAATTTAGTAGGTAAAGATTTGAAAAAATTGCCAAGCAACAATTAGACCTTTTTAACCATAATAAGATATATGTGTGTTAAGCAACAATTATACCCTTTTAATTTAAAAAAAAAAATGAGGGCGGGGGGGAGTTTACCAATCGAAATGGCGTTCTTAATTTCGGAAAACTTGGTTTACACTTATGAGAATAAATGGTTTACACTTGAATCGAAAAATAATTAGCATTGCATAATATTTAATTCTAATCACAACCAAGTAGAAAAATGGAAAATAATACTAGTTTATGCTATGAATGGAAATAGGAAATCATGAAACTTACAAATATTATTAAATGAAATATGTTTACATAATGTAAGCTTACATGCATAACCAAATGAGTACAACAATGACAATCCAACTCCTAACAAAAATATTATATGTATATGTTGTCTCATTACAAGAGATAACAAAGCCAATACATCTTAAATAAGTAGGATATATACAAGTTGAGAATAAGTCTCATATTATATAGTTGAAATGTGAAAGTAGTCACTTATGAATTAGAATAACCAATAATTGTCCTAATATCCAACCAATCAAATTGCTAATATGAAAGTAGTAATCTATGAATTAGAATAGAAAATTGATATACCCGGAGTAGACACTGCGACCGCGGATGTATTAACAAAAGGCCATAGCCTCGTATCATTATTAGGCCTTGTAGCCCTTGGACAATACTGGCTGATGCCTGGGATCAAAATGGCCGCATCACCCTCTTCAGTATTTGCCACAGCCTAAGCACAACATGTTGTGCAACCTTCTTCCACTACTACCACCGTCTGGACACAGACAGACCGTAACCCTTACTTCGTGGTTGCAGCCTGCGGACAAACATGCCACAGCCCCCTGCTCTCAGAACAAACTTGCCAGTTGTCTAAGCTTCTAGAATGATCACATTCATACACTTATCCGCTTGTCACGTTCTCCGGGCACGTGACACCTCCATAGATACTTCTATAAATAGAGGTTCTTGCCTCATTATTGGGGACCGAGAGATGAAATACCCAATGAAGCCCTACCAAACTCATTCTAGAGATTACCACTTGGGGGCTCACCCCCCACTACTTTCGCAGCAGGACCAACCTTTAGCAAGCCACATCCTTGATTATTTATCAAGCTAGTTACATGTATTCTTCTCTCTTACCTCTCTTGTATGCCTCTAATGTCATTGTAAACTCATAATACATGATATACATAATGAGTGTAGGGCAACAAAGTGGATGTAGACTCATTTTAATTGCTAAACAACTCTATATCTTGTGTTTTGTTTCTCTTTACTTGCTTTATATCTATTTTACACTTGACTTGTTGATTGAGAAAAAATAGTGTCCGATTTCTCGTATCATCAACTTGGCGCCATCTGTGGGAAACGCAGTATTGAAATCTTATTTCCTTTACCTTTTAGGGTTCTTAGTACCTTATTTCATCCACGAGGGCTCCCGAGCCACTATCTTTTGTATGAAATCTCGGTTATAAAACTCGTGTTTTTACATATATACCCCTCTTTAGGGAACGTTAATTCCTAGATCTATTCATTGGTTTTATTTTTATGACCTTAGATATGTATTTCTATACCCCTGTGATGTTTCCCTACCAAAATAATGCTGAAAGGCATCAAAGGCTATAGACTTCTAAAGTTGGGTAATCAGGGATGAGTTTTGTTTACTCGATTATGCTATTTTGTGTGACACCCCGCCTAATTAAATGCCGGGCGATCACTCCTTTATTAAATTAAATCAAGGTAAACAGTTGGTTCATTCTCAGCATCACTGTCGATAAAAATAAATTTTCCAATTTAACACCCTAAATAATTAAGCTAAGTGTCAAAACCATTTTCATACATACTTTCCAAATTTTATTTAAAGAAAATCATTTATTTTATTAACAACATTCAATAAGTAAGAATCACACCGCATTAATTATCTGCAACATAGTCCAATTAATTTAATACATTCGTCAATCGAATGTCAACATGCGAAATATAAAGTAACACAATCAAACTGAATAAAACCCATAGTAACAATACTGGAAATAACTGACATACAAATGTCCAATAACAACGGAATAATGGAAAGATCTACACATGCTCAACTAAATGAAAGTACTAAGAGTGGATCCGAATGAACGAAGTCGTCTAATCAAGAGACCTGCAACTCCCACCTAAGCTGCAGTGCATTCCTTCCAAGAGATCCTAAGCAAGACACCCCTGTGGCTGGGCACCTGTAATACATACATATATATACAAGAGAGAGAGAGAGAGAAAAACGGGTCAGAGCCCGAAAGTGTGTTTGATTTAAAATACGTTTAGCAAGTATTTAAATTGATACAGGCCAATGCAACAACATATTAGAGCGACACTCTCTTGAGAAATTCTCACCTCTCTTCTAATGTGAACGCCTATCGTACTAACCTTCCCAACGGGTTATCTTATCATTTTATCATACTAACCTTCCCAATAATTTAGCTTATCTTAACTTACTCATAAGATTTCAAAACCGACCAATACTATTGTTTAAAAATGATACTTCCAATTAGCAGCACAACTCTCGTTTTAGCTTTATTAATTTATAAAGTTTCCCGGTGACACATTATACTTTTCGAGCAAGTATTTCCGATTTATAGTCCAGAATTATTTCTCACTTACTATATCACAACAATAGTTTCAATTTCCCAAATTTCAGATATATATATATATATATATTAAGTACTCGTATAATATATATATTCTAACAGCACTAACATACAAACTATGGTGCAGGCATACTCTGCTATCCAATCCCCGTATCGCTCACACTAAGGGATATACAAGTTCGAAATCACTCTCGAACTGTATAAACATATATACACAAAACAAGATTGAGGCGAAGCATAGATTCCAAGTCTCTAAGAGGTCAGTACATACCCCACGCGTCTTAGGACCGTCCTAATTATCGATTCGATAGCCTGTACCAAGGATATCTATCTTCTAGGGTACAAGTCAATATCCCCCATAAAGGTCCCATCGAGAGAAGACTGTCCCGGCGCGGTAACCTCAGGGATAGAAAGTAGCGCGGGTACGTTTTTCACACGTATATAATATATGCATACACAACCATATAAATATACCACTTATCATTATATCAACATAGGTTTCTCTCATCACCCATAATTATGATATTTATCCTAAATTTCACATTATTAGTATTACGTATAAGGTTTCATCTCTAACCTTAACTCGAAGAGTTTTCTCACTTATTACGTGACACTCGTGGACTCTATCATTCCAAGTAGAAAATTCAGTAGGTAGAAATCTATTCACTATCGTAGCTATTCGTCGTATTCTCTCACTTGAAATACCTAGTTTCATCATTCGTTATACAATTACCCCAAAAGTAAACTTCTCGTCTTATAATAAAGTTCCCAACACTTATTCATATGTCCTACTGGTCTTTCTTATCTCCCAAAACATTTTATTAAGAATACCCAAGAATTATTTCACGATAAATTTAGTTTAACTAATTAAACAAGGGAAATAGGAGTCTGCCAGGAGGGGTCGATCGATCGAGGTTTGGGGCTCGATCGATCGATCAAGCAGGTATTTCTATTTTTCTGCAGAATTGCAGTTACGGGGTCTACCAATTTTCTTCATCCAAATAAATACTTTCCAAGCCCAAA
The DNA here is from genome assembly GCA_949130495.1 of Sambucus nigra. Lineage (NCBI taxonomy): Eukaryota > Viridiplantae > Streptophyta > Magnoliopsida > Dipsacales > Adoxaceae > Sambucus > Sambucus nigra. Next base: position 168,541,273 of record OX422223.1, read on the forward strand.
CGTCCAAGAATTCTACTACTAACATTATAACAATATACCAGATGTTTCTAACATAAGGCATGTACATATTCATCATTTAAACATGGATTTTCAACCCAAAATTATATCCAATTATCAAGAACCCTAGAATTTTCTTAAACAGATTTCTAACAAATTTTTCTCCAGAATTTCTTTCTCATAATCATCAAAATTTTGTGGTTAATTTCCTCTACATGGCAAGGGTTTCCAGAACCATCATATCAACCAATACTACATGGATATTCCTATCACAAATTGGGTTTTCTTCCACATATTTCATCACTAATCATTCCTAAACTAATATGGAAATTGCACCAACGAAAATAGCAAGATAAACACTTGCTTGGGATTTTCGAAGTTCTGATTTGCAGATGTTTTTGGTGTGGTTTCGTAGCCCGTTGCGCGATCTACGCGGTGGTGGTGGTTGTGGTGCAAACGGATGACTTTTTGGGGCCTTGGATTGTCTTGGAGCTTTCTTCTTCCCTCTCCCATGGTCGTCACTTGTGTTTGAGTTTTCTAACCCTAGAAGGTGACCTAGGTATCTGATATAACTCCTCTAATTTTTGGGGGTTTAAATACCCAAATATGTAAAATGACCAAAATGCCCTCCCGGGTTACTAATTAGGCCTAAAAACACCCCGAGACTCAAACTAAACCCCCAGGTACACTTTTCTGACCATCTCGACCCTTCCGAACGCGTTGGCGCACTCAAAATGACCATACAAACAACTTATAAAATATTCACTTTTATTAATCCGTATTTAGTCCCGACATGATACAGGCGCGTCCTGACTTAAATTTCCACAATTGTCATTTTATTCACACGTGACAATGTTATAAAAATAAATCTCATATATTACTATACTTGTCCAGTAATATTCAAAAAATAACAAATTTTTAATAATTACTAACTCTCGTCACGCTAGTAAATATTTAGAACAACATTCCGGATTAAAATTAAATTAATTTATCTCTATTAAATCTAATAAATCCCATAATTTAAAAGCCATGAAAATACCGGGTATTACATACTTCCCCCTAATAATGGAATTTCGTCCCGAAATTCGAAAAATAAGGCCTACCAGGTATCACAATTCTGGATATCCTTGTCAGTATGCAAATTATCTACATATACGGTGCTCAATCACTATAGCTTTCCTCTCACAATAACATTATTTTATATTCTCATTGGAGACACTTCACATTGTGCTCCCACCCGATAACATTCGCATAGGTCACGCCTATACGTTAAAATTTCATTATCTCACTAACATTAGGAGGCTGCACCTCTCTACATGACAAATACTCGGATTTATTCATATACAAAACTCCCATTCTGAGAAAACATTACGAACATTTGATCACTCTTGCTCGCTTAAAACAGTCGTGGAATTCTACCACATTTATCGGATGTTTTCTCGACTGATCCAAAAATTTTGATTGTCTACTCTCCTCTAAAAATTCGGAAGGAGAATAGTCGAGGTTCGTCCATAACAAAACCTTAATAAGCACCTCGTACGTGACAAACAGGTACGAGCGCTTCTACAGAGCATGCTTGAAATCATCATACCAAGACTCCAAAATTTCCTTCACGTGGCTCCACTAATCTTTAATCACCATGCGCTTATTTCCTGGCTAAGGGTGATACATCCTACTCGAAATGAAATCTTATCTCCGCTGGTTCCTGAAATCCCATATCAAAGGTGGAATTCACCAATCTCATCCTGATTCAGAAATTTATACTTCGCCGGGCCATGCACTGGCGCGATCCTTCCTTTCAAAGGAAGTCTAGGGCATACTAGTTAATATTGTAAGCCAGCCCAAAGGAATATCAAACACTTCCTTCTCGGAGACTTAATTCACATGTTCGGGATAAACCCTTGATCTTGTTTTCAGGATGGAAACCCATCCAAGAACTTTACCGGCTTTACCGACCTCTTCCAAGTTCAGGAATTTTCGATAAACACACAATTCTTTGGTTGATTCTCCTCTTTCAACCAAACCTTACCTATGGGCAGTACATGTCGAGACTACTCACTACGTCTCGCTAAACATCGATTCTTCCCTTGAAATGACTCTATTAAGTGATACGTAATACTCCCCTTCCTTCCTTGGAGTATGCCGAAAGTTCCGGCCCGTGCTCTTCTCTCCACGAAGCGCACTTCTGGAACTCTTATACTATACTAACATCATTACTCTTTGTATGCGCAAGTCGTTCTCATACTTGACAAATAACAATTTCGCTCCGGGTGTGCTTCATAACAATTAAATTTTACTCTATTTAAGGAATACTAATTCTTGAATGGCTTCCCACAGCCTTCGAATCAAGTTAGGGCGTGCTATTCTAATTACACACCTATGTATGGATTATCGCCCCTCGTGTGACGTTTAATCCACTCTATCACTTCCACTTCGTTATACTATTCCCACAAACATATTTTTTTCACACGTCTGTTACCACGTCCCTCCGACTCGGACTATTTTAACTGTAGTTAACCAAGATGCCCATATTTTTGCAACACTCCGACCGCCCTGGGAGAGCGAATGGCGTGCTACTCATCTGTAGGACCAACTAAATTCAATGGAATAGAAGGAATAGGGCATTCACATTCCATGACAATAAAAGAGGAATAATAATCCTCAACCTTCCTCAGATAAGTACAACAATTTTCTCAAATAGGTACAACAACCAAAATAAATCACTAACGCTCTATTCATCAAAATAATTACAGGTCATCTCTTTTGTATAATATAAAGTTCTTTCCAGATGATCCATGATAAAAATCATTCCAACTCTTTATTCCCCTTGTGTTCTAAACGCGGTTATGACATTTGGGTACTCTTAATCACACTAGAAATCAAAATTCTTAAATTCTCTTTATTAGCTTTCCACCCCTTAACTCGTGGGGTAACTTTCAATGCTTTCTTACCACACAATCCGGCTCTAGTGGCTTTAAGACAAATTTAACTTCCATCTTACATACATAATTACTTGATCCCATTTTGACCAGGGTACCGAACTGATGGAATAGCGACCAAACGTCTCCCTATTTCCAACCTTACGCTAAGTTTCATGCGTGGGATGTCTCGCAAAGCAAAATCCAAACAAGGAACCCCCCCGATACACTACTACCTAGCATTATCGGTTATCGAAATCCGTTAGGTCCTCCGTCCATAGTATATACCCCTTTATTCTGTCCCTTGACAGAGATGTTACAATTTCTCCATTAATTATGCTTAACAAAGAACTTTCCACTAATTTCACTATCATCCCGTATTGGTTGATAGTAATTACATTCTATAAACCCCGGATACATACGATCGAAATTCTCAAAATTCCTTTACCTAATAATAGGGGTATAAGTATTTACTCTCACATCTCTAAAGGATATATATAACAATGCACTCTTCCTATCACTAAGTCCGGAGTGCTAAACATAATACTGAGTCAAATCTTCCGCTCAACGGTAAGTCCCGACACATACCGAATCATACTGACAAAGTCTATACATACATTGGCATCGAATACCTTGAGCCCACTATCTCCTCCAAAGTCTCTTGGATAGATAATATAAGTGCAAGTCCAACCTTCTTACAGGTAAAGCCTCGCCAAAGCAAATATAAAACACGTTGCACCAATACAACTACTCCGATAGTCTTGCAATAAATGCCTACTATCATACTACCCATTTCTAAAACATTTGAACAAAGATAATATCATACTCGTGTATCGCATCACTACAACAAGTAACCTCAATAAGGTACAAAACTTGTTAATATACTCATCCATCCTCCGCGGATAGCACTAAAGAAAAATCCCGCTACACTAGGAAAAAATATTCACATAATGGTAACATTAATAATTATATGCATTAAACTCGTCTCACATGCTAATCTAGCAATGAATAAAATATGGTGACTCGCTCGTGTCACATGAACACGCCGCATCCTCTAAGGATACAACTTATACTTCTATCCTGGCAATCGTCTTGACTGCGCAAATGGTTTTCGGACGTAAAACGTCTACCCAAACCAAAACTAAGTTATTTTTAATCGTCGTCCTTTACTAGGCACCGTATTCTTGTCCCTTTTTCTCACTTTGGAACATATTATCGCGTGAGATTTCACTCCTCACAGAAATACCACAACACTTAATTCACCTATCACCTGTCCTACTAACCAGGTTAGGATTGTCCTTCTCTCGGACATTAGTAGACTCGATTTATGTTAGGCCATAAAGATCATGTTACTATCTATAATAGTACTTACTGAATTTACCATCACTTGGTAAGAATCTAACTATCTGAAGCATTTAAATGGTTCTTTTCCTGATGTGTATCCACATTCTTTTATGGTGTTATACCACCATCGTTGCATTCAGTCTCATTCTCGACTGAATCCTTCGACTTCTTTAACTTCCCCCACAAAGAAGCGTTATCATCTATTTTGACAAAATATGACAATGTCAACCTCTGAATCGGTCGTCCATTAGAATTTCCTCCTCGGGTATTATCAACTATTATTACAAGTTGGTCTCCCACTTGGAGTCGTTTCCTCCACTGGTATCTACCTCTTCCGATACAAAATTCGCTAACGGTTAAGATTCATACTCATGAATGGAACCCTGATATGCCCTCTCTCAATGAGTTCAGGACCACATTTGCTTCTAATCCTGAACAGTTAAGGAATGAACATACGGTCAACATTGTACCTAAGGTTCTCCTATAGGCATAGTATTCCATTTCTCAAATTGGTGGTTGACTCTAACCATTATAACTCATCCCGAAAGCTAAGAATTTTTTTTCTAAATTTTCACTTTCGGTTTGCCACACTCCGTCCTATATTTAAGCCTTTGGATACTTTACCGCCTTTGGTAAAGACACATACAATTTTCGCGTTTCTAACATTTCCCACTGACAGTCTCTACACGTTGGGTAAGTTTACCATCGCACCTCATTTGACTATAACAGCATTTGAAAATCATTGCTGCACCTTAGTCGCCTTTCTAGTCTTGGCTTCTCGTGCCACAATGGAGGTGACCTCGACTACGATCATCATCCTCGGATATATTTCATAATCTCAACTGAGCCTTGCCTCCTGATGTACGCTTAACGGTCCTCTTCTGACATCCGTCATTGCTCGGAACACGCATACATCCGAACGAAATTAGAATACACTAATGTATACACATTATAGCAGGAGAACGAAATCTCGTTAAAGGAATCGACAATCCTAAGCATAGGGATCTATAACAAACAAAGCAACGCTGAAAGCATAATAAGCCGTACAGATCCTAAGGACACTAGAACCTGATGCTCTGATACCACCTGTGACACCCCGCCTAATTAAATACCGGGCGATCACTCCTTTATTAAATTAAATCAAGGTAAACAGTTGGTTCATTCTCAGCATCACAGTCGATACATACTTTCCAAATTTTATTTAAGGAAAATCATTTATTTTATTAACAACATTCATTAAGTAAGAATCACACCACATTAATTATCTTCAACATAGTCCAATTAATTTCATGCATTCGTCAATCGAATGTCAACATGCAAAATATAAAGTAACACAATCAAACTGAATAAAACCCATAGTAACAATACTGGAAATAACTGACATACAAATGTTCAATAACAACGGAATAATGTAAAGAGCTACACATGATCAACTAAATTAAAGTACTAAGAGTGGATCCGAATGAACGAAGTCGTCTAATCAAGAGACCTGCAACTCCCACCTAAGCTGCAGCGCGTTCCTTCCAAAAGATCCTAAGCAAGACGCCCCTGTGGCTGGGTACCTATAATACATACATATATATATAAGACAGACAGAGAGAGACAGAGAGAGAGACAGAGAGAGAGAGAGAGAGAGAGAGAGATCCTAAGCAAGAGATCTACATGTATATACAAGAGATCCTAAGAAAGACGCCCATGTGGCTGGGTACCTGTAATACATACATATATATACAAGAGAGAGAGAGAGAGAGAGAGAGAAAAACAGGTCAGAGCCCGAAAGTGTGTTTGATTTAAAATACGTTTAGCAAGTATTTAAATTGATACAGGCCAATGCAACAACATATTAGAGCGACACTCTCTTGAGAAATTCTCACCTCTCTTCTAATGTGCACGCCTATCGTACTAACCTTCCCAACGGGTTATCTTATCATTTTATCATACTAACCTTCCTAATAATTTAGCTTATCTTAACTTACTCATAAGATTTCAAAACCGAACAATACTATTGTTTAAAAAGGATACTTCCAATTAGCAGCACAACTCTCGTTTTATCTTTATTAATTTATAAAGTTTCCCGGTGACACATTATATTTTTCGAGCAAGTATTTCCGATTTATAGTCCAGAATTATTTCTCACTTACTATATCACAGCAATAGTTTCAATTTCCCAAATTTCAGATCTATATATATTAAGTACTCGTATAATATATATATTCTAACAGCACCAACATACAAACTATGGTGCAGGCATACTCAGCTATCCAATCCCCGTATCGTTCACACTAAGGGATATACAAGTACGGAATCACTCTCGAACAGTATAAACATATATACACAAAACAAGATTGAGGCGAAGCATAGATTCAAAGTCTCTAAGAGGTCAGTACATACCCCACGCCTCTTAAGACCGTCTGAACTATCGATTCGATAGCCTGTACCAAGGATATCTATCTTCTAGGGTACAAGTCAATATCACCCATAAAAGTCCCATCGAGATAAGACTGTCCCAGCGCGGTAACCTCATGGATAGCAAGTAGCGTGGGTACGTTTTTCACACGTATATAATATATGCATACACAACAATATAAATATACCACTTATCATTATATCAACATAGGTTTCTCTCATCACCCATAATTACGATATTTATCCAAAATTTCACATTATTAGTATTACGTATAAGGTTTCATCTCTAACCTTAACTCGAAGAGTTTTCTCACTTATTACGTGACACTCGTGGACTCTATCCTTCCAAGTAGAAAATTCAGTAGGTAGAACTCTATTCACTATCGTAGCTATTCGCCATAATCTCTCACTTGATACGTAGTTTCATCATTCGTTATATAATTACCCTTGAAGTAAACATCTAGTCTTATAATAAAGTTCCCAACACTTATTCATATGTCCTACTGGTCTTTCTTATCTCCCAAAACATTTTATTAAGAATACCCAAGAATTATTTCACGATAAATTTAGTTTAACTAATTAAACAAGGGAAATAGGAGTCTGCCAGGAGGGGTCGATCGATCGAGGTTTGGGGCTCGATCGATCGAACATTCGATCGATCGAAGCTCTATGCTCGATCGATCGATCAAGCAGGTATTTCGATTTTTCTGCAGAATTGCAGTTACGGGTTCTACCAATTTTCTTCATCCAAATACATGTTTTCCAACCCCAAATTTCAAAGAATTCTACTACTAACATTATAACAATATACCAGATGTTTCTAACGTAAGGCATGTACATATTCATCATTTAAACATGGATTTTCAACCCAAAATTATGTCCAATTATCAAGAACCCTGGAATTTTCTTAAACAGATTTCTAACAAATTTTTCTCCAGAATTTCTTTCTCATAATCATCAAAATTTCGTGGTTAATTTCCTCTACATGGCAAGGGTTTCCAGAATGATCATATCAACCAATACTACATGGATTTTCCTATCACAAATTGGGTTTTCTTCCACATATTTCATCCCTAATCATTCCTAAACTAATATGGAAATTGCACCAACGAAAGTAGAAAGATAAACACTTGCCTGGGATTTTCGACGTTCTGATTTGCAGATGTTTTTGGTGTTGTTGCGTAGCCCGTTGCGCGATCTACGCGGTGGTGGTGGTTGTGGTGCAAACGGATGACTTTTGGGGCCTTGGATTGCCTTGGAGCTTTCTTCTTCCCTCTCCCATGGTCGTCACTTGTGTTTGAGTTTTCTAACCCTAGAAGGTGACCTAGGTATCTGATATAACTCCTCTAATTTTCGTGGGTTTAATTACCCAAATATGTAAAATGACCTAAATGCCCTCCTGGGTTACTAATTAGGCCTAAAAACACCCCGAGACTCAAACTAAACCCCTGGGTACACTTTTCTGATTATCTCGACCCTTCCGGACGCGTTGGCGCAATTAAAACGACCACATGAACAACTTATAAAATATTCACTTTTATTAATCCGTATTTAGTCCCGACACGACACAGGCGCGTCCAGACTTAAATTTCCACAATTGTCATTTTATTCACACGTGACAATGTTATAAAAATAAATCTCATATATTACTATACTTATCCAGTAATATGCAACAAATAACAAATTTTCAATAATTACTAACTCTCGTCACGCTAGTAAATATTTAGAACAACATTCCGGATTAAAATTAAATTAATTTATCTCAATTAAATTTAATAAATCCCATAATTTAAAAGCCATGAAAATACGGGGTATTACATTTTGCGCCCATGATCTAGGGTTTGCTTCCAATATTGTACTATCTTTTGCACCTAAAAGGTTGTTTTGCCCATGGTAAACTCTTGGTAGGTATATTTTAAACATTCTTAGTGTGTTAAAACTCACTTTCTAGGTCTATTTCCTAGAATTGCACCCCCGACTCAGCAGGATGCAGCTTAGTAGTTATGCTTCCTGTTAGCCATAGCCCCCCTAGCGCAGTTAGTGCACATCTTCAGGTCACCGGGAAAAGGGACTTATTATTGTGTCCTCAGGCTTAACCTTAGTGAAATTCCTTCTATGGCCACGGAAGCACATTCATTTTTTTTTTAAAGAAAAGAATTTATTAAAAATGGGGTGAGGAAAAGCCCCTCACCGATGGCTTACAAAGCAAGAGATAGAGAAGTCTGAGATAAAGCCTAATAGGTCTAGTCTTGAGACCGTTGTAAGGTTTATCCTTGAAAACTATTCCCACATCCTCATGAATTAAATCAATAATCTTTGAAGTCTTCATAATTTCTCCTTCATATTCCCTTTTATTTCGAGCACACCAAATTCTCCAGAAAATGTAACAAGGAAGGAAAATAAATAGCATAGATTTTATATTTTTCCCTTTTGAATATAACAACCAAGACATGAGAAGTCTTTTAAGAGATTTAAAATTAAAACTATACCCCATTGTGGACATCCCCGATCCTCGCGGTGGGCTGTATGAAGAAGAGGGGATGTCTTCATGTCGAGAGGATCTTGGTCTCACGCATCCCTCTCGGGAGCGCTTCAGTCGGGGTCGGTGATGAGATGAAAAATGTAGAGATATATAGTCGCCAGTCTATTTTAACCAAAACAGACAAAAGAAAAGGGAACCACCCCGAAGGACAGTATCCAAAGACATATTGATACATACGAAACTAAAATGATTCGAAAAGGGTCTGGAGGCTAAGTTACGAAATAGGAAGGTGTTAGGAACCCATTCTTCCCTTACGGTCTCTCATGAATTGTTGCTCTTTTCCCTTATTTCCCTGTGATATGTGTGCATGTGTATACGTAGTGGAGATAGGAATCACCGACTGGTATCAGGGAAGAGATAAAGCGAGTCACCCATAGGTACGTTCCTAAAAGTAATATTAAAAAATAGGATATATGCGATTATCCTAGCTTTGATCGTTATAACGGAATGATAACGCATAGGGAATAATACGCCATTAAGAACAAATATATGTATATATAAATATATAGAATCTAAGAGAATTAAGTTAAATAATATAGAAAAATAGAAAATTGGAGAAAAGTAGGACTCGAGTCTCGGGTTTTACCCGGAGATGCCTACGTAGCCTATAGAGGCATCAAAATCCATGTAGTTCATATGCAAAATGAGGGGTGGGATTTATCCCATAAATCCCATCGGGGACTTCTCTTGTGTGTCTGTAAAAAAAGTGTTTTAGTTGTAAAAATGGCGTGAGAAAAGTGTGAGAATTCCCATGTGGAATTTATGAGCAAACCCTCTTTTCTTATTTTTTGGATTTTATTTATATGAAAATAAGGGATGTGAAATAATACTAAATAAAAGGTATATTAGGATATGTGAGATGGAGAGAATAAAAGTGCTAAGTAACAAAACTAGTTAATGCGAATATAGGAGAATTTGAAGATAGAGTTGAGAAAGTTGGACCTTGTTGAAGATCTTGAGCTTGATCTTCGATGTTGGAGAGAAGCCCTTGCACTTGGATGATGATGGAGGGTAGTTAATTCACCAAGTTTGATGGAAAAGATGATGAAAGGTGAAGGTTCTAAAGGGAATTCGAGAGAGGTTTTCTGAGTTCGCTGAGAGTCATGGATTTTAGTTCTTCTTCCACCTTGCAATGATGTCAGGCCCTCCTTTTTATAGGCCCAGGGTATTATCGATTGGAATAGTTCTAGTCCTGCCAATCGGTAGGTGTTTTTAGGCACACTGCCGATAGTCAGGGTTTGGAACCTTCCGTTTGGCAGTCTCTTTCAGGTTCTTTCAGAAAATTAGTCGTAGAGCGCGAACTGTTGATCTGAATCACGCACGGGACAAACCGTTGGAAAGGTACTTCAAAGAACTTAGAAATTCTTTTGGAATTATCCTGAGTCTGGGAGTTTACTTTGGGTCAAATGTGGCTCAAAAGAGTTCGTCGGTCCTTTTGATGGGGAATTATCGGTCGCAAACGACTCATTCGTCCGCATGGTAAGTCATAATCGTGCACGAGGTAGACCGTTAGAAAGGTTAGGAAATGTAGTTTGACATGCTAAAGAATTTGACTCAGTTTAGGAAATTGACTTTGGTCAACTGGGCCTGGAAGCATTTGGTGACCTTTCAGAGTAAAACGGGTTATTCGTCCGTATCGTAAGTCAGAATTGGGTCCAAAGCAGACCGTTGAAAAGTTTTTTTAGTGACCTTTGAAGATTAATTTAGCCTTAGTCAAGATGAAGAGTTTTAATTTAGTCAATCAGAGCTTGGGAGCGTCCAGTGACCTCTTGATCTGGTTTTGGGGAAACACAGGTCATTCGTCAACACCGTAAGTCAGAATCGTGCACGGGATGGACCGTTGGAAAGGGGATTCAGTGTCCTTTGAAGATTCATTCAGCCTCGGTTGAGATGAAGAGTTTTAGTTTTTGTCAAATGGAGCCTGGGAGTGCACGATGGCCTTTAGGTAAGTATTCTGAGCATAACCTATGTTTGTAGTGATGAAGGTAGGTGATAGGGCTCTAGGAAGATTTTAGGGGGTACTAGAATGGGGTGTGTACAGAGCCCCTCGACAGGTGAGTTTGGAATAAATGATAGTTGTCGAATAGACACCAGATGATGCCTTTGAAAAAGAATGACCAATTTCTAGGGTTGAGGCCGATTCTGAGGATCTAAGGGTGAGGATGACCGGTTTTGCGGGGGTGAGGTCGATTATAAGGGGCTTGAAGATGAAGGTGAATGATTTTGTGGGTCGAAGCCGATTCTGAGGGATTTAAGATGAGGGTGACCTATTCTGCGAGTCGAAGCCAGTTCTAAGGGCTTAAGTTGAGATGACCAATTCTGCGGGTCAAAGCCAATTCTAAGGGCTTAAATTATGATGACTAATTATGCGGATAGGTCGAAGCCAATTCTAAGGGCTTAAGTTGAGATGACCAATTCTACGGGTTGAAGCTAATTCTAAGGGCTTCAATTGAGATGCCCAATTCTGCGGGTCGATGCCAGTTCTGAGGGCTTAAGTTGAGATGACCAATTCTATGGTTCGAAGGCAATTCTGAGGGCTTAAGTTGAGATGGCCAATTCTGCAAGTCGAAGGCAATTCTGAGGGATTAAGTTAAGATAACCAATTATGCGGGTCGAAGGCAGTTATGAGGCTTAAGTTGAGATGACCAATTTTGCAGTTCAAAGCCAATTCTGAGGGATTATATTGAGATGACAAATTCTGCGGGTCGAAGCCAATTCTGAGGGCTAAAGTTGTAAGGACACAAATTTCCAATTGAGTCTTAATGTAGTGTTGGCTCAATTCCGGACAAAAACACTTGAGTCAAAGGATAGAGTTCTTGAGCATCCATCAAGCCTATGACATGTTAAAGTTGAAGACGTTGTGGCCTGCTTTTCAAGAGAACATCATTTTCGCATTTAAGTGCCTCGTTTCACATCATCAACATGAGGATTTCATAGTCTCAAAAAGGAATGAATGCATTAATATATATATATATATATATATATATATATAGGAGCTTGAAAATTTATTTTGGGTGTTAGTATTTTTTGTTATTTTTTTGATTTCATAGTTTTAAAGATTTTGTTCTCAGACACCTTTTCGTAGAAAAATCATATCAAATAAAAAAAATCAGAAAAATACGAAACTAGCGGCCACGCGTTCATATTGAAATTGTCTAAAAGTATGGTCTAGAATATCGTTAGAAAGGTCATTTAAACGACCTCGTTCAAATGAGATTTCATTCGAACGAGATTTCAGTTTGTCTGTTTTTTTGCCAGTTTTCATTTTTAACCCCCACTACTTTGTACCAGTTTTAATATGTGCGGGAAGACACATTTTTCTAAGACTTTTTTGTACATCTAAGATACTTTTTGAGAGAAAATTCTTCCAAGAAAAAATCCCCTTAATTTTTGTTAAAATGTTTTAATCCTTAGACCATAATCAAGGTCTATACACCCATAGTTTGTTTATTCCAAGTTTCTTCACATATTTCTTTGCTTGGAGTGTTTGGCACCCGATTTTTGTATACACCTCAAAGAAGAGAAGTTTGGGTTTAATTCTAAATCCCTAAAAGAAGAATACTTATTTTTGTTGTGGCGTTCTCACATGGTGAAAGGCACCATATGTGGTTGACGGTTGTTCCCAAAAGCTTTATTATTGGATTTCAAGGTTTCAGTGGAGTCCGAGATTATTGGCTAAGCAGAGGTTGATATAAGAAGACACATCATGGTCTTGAAGGGAGTTGGGTCGAGTTGTTTAAGTCAACTGTCTTGTATTTGTAAAATTTCGTACTTAGTGGACATAAGGCTTGGGATCGTCCGAGGTTTTTCCCGTTGTGGGTTTTCCCCGTACATCACGGCGTAGTGGTTTATTTATTTTATCTTTTACAAAATCACATTAGATGCATGCTTAGGTAAAAAGATAAAGTTGAAATATTTAATTTGCTGCAAATTTAATTTGCGTAAATATAAATTTAATTCAAGTAATTATTTTTATTGGATAAAATTTGGTTTGGCCTAATTTGTAAAATTGAATTAATTATTTGTTAGTCAAATTTCTAGGACTTGGGTTAAATTTCTTTTGGGATAAAAGTTAAATATTAACAAGTTTGTTTTAAAGTGCAATTTATAATTTTGAGAAAATTAAAATCCGATTTAGTTTAATTTTAATTTTGGAAGAATTAAAATTGTAATATTTTAATTGTGAATCTTGAAAAAATTATTCTCTTTAATTGAACCATCTGTATTCCGGACATAAAGGAATTTATTTTTAAATTTTTTTAAAAATTTGGGGGCATATGATTCATCAAGTGGTATAAGAGCCAGAGCACTAATTTATCACGTTAAAGATCCTTTTTCGACTTTTAATTTTTTTGTGCCCCTTGTATTTTTAGGTGGTTCATTTTTTTACTCACTCTCATTTTAGTTTTGTATCTCTCGATGGGACGTCCCAATGATAAGTTGTCCAATGTTTTTAGTGATAATGAAGATTTTGATATTCTAGAGAAGTTTAATGAGCTTTTGAGTCGAAATGAAAAATGAATAGAATTAAATTTGAGATTTACAAAAAGAATTAAATTTCTTGAAAATTAAAATTTGTGTTTTAAGTCTAAAATTGAATTTTTGCAAATATTCCAAACTCAAATCGATAGCTTCCGTGAAAAGCTCGTGGACTTGAATTGCAGTTTTAATATTTTAGAAATGTCCAAGAAAGAGAGTGATAATAGAGTCCTCGTTTTAGAAAAAGAGTTAAAGAAATTGAAATTTTTTAAAGTTTGTACCGATGAAGAAAATATTTTAATAAATAATTTTACGACACATGAAAAAACTCTTAGGGACAAGTTCGCTCACATTGAGGGGGAGCGTGATAACCTTCTAAGGGATATAGAAAATTTAAAGAAGGTGAATCAAAAAATTGAAGAGTTTAATTTATTACTTGAGTTCGAAATTTAAAAGTTGAAAAATGATTTACAATACTCGAGTAGTTGTAGTAGTTGTTTTGACTCGTCGTATTCTAATGCTTTCTTTTCTAAAGCCAAGACCATTGTTTATTTTAGAGGTTCAACTTTATCCAAGTATGTTAGAAAAGGTCATACCTTAGGTTACATTCCTCATGTTTACACATGTTCGCATTGTGGTAGGAAAGGTCACCTTAGGTCATTTTGTTTTGATCTTAGAAGAGGTCCTATGAAGTTTATGTCTAGTTTTTCACTGGTTTCCAAATTCTGTCATTTTAGATATACATCTATTTGTATAAGTAAATCTCTTTTAGAGGCGCTAGATGTTAGACTCATTAATTCTCTCGTGCTTGCACATGACCCTCCGCATGCTATATATCTTATGGGTGATTGCTTGCATGTTTACATACACTAGCTTTGTGCTACATGTCTTATTTTTTTGCTAGTTGTATGTTTGTTTGTCATTTTCTAGTCATTTCTTTATCACATATCTCATGCTAGAAATTATTACTTGTTTATCATTTGTATTATATTTGTTTTATTTTAGTTTGCCTTAAATGAAAAATACAAATGATTTTTGTTTTTCTTTTGAGTAAATATTTTTAGGTTTAGCTAAAATTTTGAAAAACTCAAAAAGATTTTATTTTTGTGTGTATTTTAGTTTTACACACATTTTGTGGCATATGTTTTGTTTGAATCCTCATTCCGCTACCATATGCCTAGAACTTTTGGTTAAAATTTGTAATACCCCGTATTTTTATGGCCTTTAAATTTGGGGAATTATTAAATTTAAATTGAGATATTAATTTAATATTAATCCAGAAATTATTTTAAATATTCACAAGTGTGACGAGAGTTAGTAATTATTGAAAATTGGTTGATTTGTTAAATATTACTTATTGAGTAAAGTAATATGTAGAATTAATTTTTTAAAAATTGTCACGAGTGAATAAAATGAAAATTATGGAAATTTAAGTCGGGACGCGCCTGTGTCGTGTCAGGACTAAATTATTATCATTATTATTAAAAGTGTAAATTATAAGTCGCCCATATGGTCATTTCGAGTGAGTCAATGTGCCCGAAAGGGTCGAGATAGTCAAAATAATGTAACCCTTTGGGTCTCGGGGAGTTTTTAAGCCTAATTAGCATCCGGGGAAGGCATTATAGGCATTTTGTATTTTTGGGCAATTAAACCCACCAATTTCCTAAGGATATATCAGCCTTTAGGAGTTGCCTTCTACGGTTAGCAAACACAAAATCAAAGAACGTCCATTAGAGAATTAGTTGGAGAGCTTCCCAAGCAACTCAAGGCCAAAGACTCACCCGTTTACACCACCACCACCACCAAACCGTAGATCGCGTGATGAGGAACACAACCATACATCTTTCGTCCACTAATCAGAAACTCAAATTCTAGGCAGGTATCTATCTTTCTTTTCATTTAGTTAATGTCTCACCATGTTAGATTAGGATGGTTGAACCTTTGCTTCATGGAAGAATTTAATGATTTAGAGAACCCAATCACATGTTATAGAGAAAATAAATAAATTCTAGAGTCACGATCATATGCAGAGGATTACCCACGAAATTGGAATAATTTAGAAGTGAGAAATATGAAAAAGAATTAGAACAATGGAAGTTTAGTGAAAAAAAATTAGGTTTCTTGATAATTAAGACAAATTGACCCTTTAATATAATCCCGTTGATGAATTTGTACATGTTTCACGTAGGGAATCATGCATATATGTATAGAGAACTAGTAGTAATGTTATTTGGGAGTTTAGGAATCGATAATGATGTTTTGGAGAAATTTGGAAGATGAAACCCGTAGGTTTAAATTGCAGTTTCTGGGCAAGAACTACTTAATCGATCGATCGACCCCTTTTCCTCGATCGATTGATCCCTACTGAAAAACTGTAGATTTTTCCCCTTTTTGTTTAATCCGATTAAAATAAATAGAAATCCTTGATTATTATTTATGGAGTATAATGGGTGATGAAGAGAACCATTAGGGTTTAAGTAGACTCCGTTGAGTGAGAATTAATATAGGGTGAAATTGGGGGATAACGAGGAGTTTCCTCACACTTTAGAAATTGTGCGTACGTTTTGCTAAATAATTTTAATACTCGTGAAATATTTAGACTAGAAGGTAAGTGAGGATATACCTACTGAAATTTTACTTAGTGAGAGAGAATACTTCGAGAGATGAGTAGTAAGTATGAAATAAATTATATGAGAATAAAATAGATGAATCTATTATTCTAGATAATCGAATATATGTGCTAAGATCGAATAATTATAATTATGGGTCATGGGCGCACCTAATATAGAAAATGTGAATATTATATATATGACTGTGTGAGTGTGAATATATTATATATCCGTGTAAAAATCATACCCGAGCTACTTGCTATCACGGGGGTTTCTGCGCCGGGACAGTCTTATCTCAATCGGGCCTTTATGGGTGATAACGACTTGTACCCTAGAGGATAATATCCTTGATTACAAGCTATCTGATTTATAGTCAGATGGTCCAAAGAGACGTGAGGTTATGCACTGACCTCTTAGGACTGGAAACTATGCTTTGCCTCCATTTGCATGTGCTTTGTGTTAATACAGTTCGAGAGTGATTCCAAACAAGCATTTCCTCTAGTACGAGATTTACGGGGACTTGATAGCAGAGTATGCCAGCACCATAGATTTTATGTGGGGTGCCGTTAGTATATATATTATATGTATGACTAATATATATACCAATATCTATATGGAAACTTTCTACTGTGCGTATAAGTAGTCAGGTAATGAATAAATGTTTCAACTTTCTTATAAGTGGTTGAGAACTTTATAACGTTACTGATTTGTTCTAATTAGCGGAAGAAATCTTGAAGAGAGTAGTATTGTAAAATAACTATCTTAACCTTGTTATTTCTCGAGATAAAACTTTATGGAGAATAAATGAGATAAACTTATGAGGTTTAGTAGTACGGTAGAAGTGCAAACTAGACGAGAGGTGAGAATTCTCAAGGGAGTGTCGCATACTAACATGGATGTTGCATTAATAGGTAAGCATTTTAAATACTTGCTAAACTATTTTTAAAAATGTTTTAGACTCAGGATTTGACCCGTTTCCTATTTTTTCTCTCTCTTGTATATATATGTATATGTATTACAAGTGCCCAGACACAGGGGCGTCGTGCATAGGTTCTTTGGATGGGACATGTTGCAGCTTATGTAGGAGTTGTAGGCCTTTATTTTAGATGACCTCTTCATTGATTCAGTTCCTGTTTTAGTTCTTCATAGTTAGGGCATGTGTCTCCCGTTTCCCTATTTAGTTTGGATATGTCAGAGATCTATGTTTATTTGTATTTTCAGTACTCCTGAGGAGTTAACTATTGTTAGGATGGTTTCATTTATAGTTTTAAATTGATTTGGTTTATTTAGATGGTTTTAATTCTTGTGTGTTAATTCCATCCTTAGTATTTATTTGATTCTTAAACTGTTGGTTGTTAAAAAGGTCTTCATATTTGGATTTGTTAAAATGGAAATAAAGTTTTAAATTGTTTTGACACTTAGCTTAATTATTTATGGTGTATAATTTGGTAAATTTTATTTTGCGACGGTGATGCTAAGAATGAACCAACTGTTTACCTTGATTTTTATTTAATAAAGGACTGATTGCCCGGTATTTTATTAGGCGGTGTGTCACAGATGGTATCAGAGCATCAGGTTGTAGTGTCCTTAGGATCTGTCGGCTTACTATGCTTCTAGCATTACTTTGTTTGATATAGAGCCCTACGTTTAGGATTGTTATTTCTTATGGTGATATTTTGTTCTCCTGCTATAACGTATGTACATTAGTAAATCTTATTACGTTCGACCGTGTTCGAACAATGAAATATGGCAGGCAAGGGCCGTTGGGCAGACTGTAGGAGGCAAGGCTTAGTTGAGGTTGTACAACATATTCGATGATGATGACTGTAGTTAAGGTCACCCCTATTATGGCATGGGAAGCCAGGACTGTAAAGACGACTAGGGCACAGCCTATGATTTCCAAGTGTTGCTATAGTCGAAAGAGGTGCGAGAGTAGACTCACCAAATGTGGTACGATTGGAGAAAAGTTAGACGAAGCATTGTAGAGAACTGTCAGTGGAAATTCTAGAAATGCAAAAAAATTGTGTGTTAGCCTAAGGAGGTAAAGTATCCAAAGGCTTGGACAGAGGAAGGAGTGTGGCTAACTGAAAGTGAAAATTTGGAGACAAATTTTCTTGGCTTGTCGGAATAAAGTTATCATCGTGGGAGTCAGGCACTACTTTTAGAAGTGGAATGCTATGCCTATAGTAGAATCTTAGGTACAATTTGACCGCATGTTCCTTCATCATATGTTCAGGATAAGAAGTGAACATTATTCTGAACTCATCACAGGAGGACCTGACAAAGGCCCATTTGTGAATATGAATCTACACCGTTAGCAAATTTTATACCAGAAGATGTAGTTACAAATGGAGGAAAGGACTCCAAGTGGGAGATCGACTCGTAATAATAGTTGATGACACTTAAAAAGGGAATTCTGCTGGACGGTCAATTCAGAGGTTAACAATGTCATACTTTGTCAATGAAGATGATAATGTTTCTTTGTGTGGGAAGTTAAAGAATCAAAGAATTTAGTTATGAATAAGACTGGATACAACGGCGGTAGTGTAGCACCACAAGGGGGTGTGGATACACATCAGGGGACCCATTTGAATGAGTCGGATAGCTGAATTCTTACCAAGCGACGGTAGATTTAGTAAGGACCATTATAGTAAGTAACATGTTCTTTAGGGGTAGCCATCAGAAATCGAGTCTACCAAAGTCCGAGAGAAGGACAATCCTAATATGGTTAATATGACAGGTGATAAGTGGATTTTGTGTTGAGGTATTTTGTTGAGAGTGAAATCACACGTGCTAAAATATTTTTTCCCGAAGTGAGTATATTGGACAAGAGTATGGTGCCTAGTAAAGGATAACGATTAAACTAGTTTTGTTTTGGTTTGGACAGGCATGTTATGTCCGGAGACGATTTGTACAGTCAAGGCGATTGGCAAGGTAGAAGTATTAGTTTTATCCTCGGAGGATGAGGCGTGTTTTATGTGACACGATCGAGTCACTATATTTTGTTCAATGCTAGATTAACATGTGAGACGAGTTTAATGCGTATAACTATAAATGTTATTATTATATGAATATCTTCCCTAGTGTAGCGGGATTATCTTTAGTGCTATCCACGGAGGATGAATGAGTATATTAATAGTGTTATATACTTTATTGAGGTTGCTCATTCTAGTGATGTGATATACGAGTATGATATTGTCTTGATTACAATCTTATAATGATGGTTAGTACCATAGTAGGCAGTTATTGCAAGGTATCAGAGTGGTTGCCTTAGTGCAGCATGTTTTGTTCTGGCAAGGCCTAACTTGCAAGAGGGTCGAACTCACACTTATATTATCTACTTTAGAGACTTCGAAGGGGATAGTGGGGTCGAGATATTCGATGCCGGTATGTGTAGGGACTTTTTTGTTATGATTCAGTATGTATTGGGTTTACTGTTGAGCGAAAAGATTGAACCCATTATTATGTTTAGCGCTCAGGACTTGGTGATAGGAATAGAGCATTGATATATCTATCCTTTAGAGATGTGTGAGTTAAGAGTTATACCCATATGTTTGGGGACAGGATTTTGAGAATCCTGACTGTATGTATTCGAGGTTTATGGAATGTGATTATCACCAATTTTGAACGATAGCGCAATTGGCAAAATGATATTTGTTAAGCAAAACTACAGGAGGAGATGTAACTTTTCTGTCAAGAGACGGAATAAAGGGGTACATGCTATGGACGGAGGGCCTAACAGATTTTGATAATCGATAATGCAAAGTAGTAGTGTATCAAGGGGATTCCTTGTTTGGATTTCGCTTTGCGAGACATCCCACGAATGAAACTTAGCGTAAGGTTGGAAATAGGGAGATGTTTGGTCATTAGTCCATGAGTTTGGTACCTCGGTCTTACTAGGAGCAGGTAATTATATCTGCAAGTTAAAAGTTGAATTATGATTTAAGTCCAGTGGATCCAGTTATGTGCTAAGAAAGCATTGAAAGTTTTGTTGTATCACCACAAGTTGAGGGGTGGAACGATGATAATGAGGATTTAAAATTTTGATTTCTGAGGTGATTGAGAGTACCCAAGTGTTGTAACCTCGTTCGGAACACAAGGGAAATAAAGAGTTGGGAAGATTTTTAGTGTGGATTATCTGGGAAGAATTTTTAATACAAGAGAGAATACTTGTATTTATTTTGATGTATAGAGCATTAGTTATTTATTTTAGTTGTTGTATTTATTCGAGAAATTGTTGTACTTAGTTGAAGATATTTGAGACTAGTGGTTTCTCTTTTGTTGTTATGGGATTTAGATGTTATATACCTTGTTATATTGTGGATTTGGTTAGTTTTATCGATAGTAGTGTGCCTCTTGCTCTTTTCGGGCGAGCGGGGTGGGCATCCTGGTTAGCTGATATTAGAATCGTCCGAGTTTAAGGGACGTGGGGATGAACGTGTGGAATATATGTTTGTGGGACTAGCATAATGAGGTGGAAGTGGTAGAGTGGATTAAGCGTCGCATGAAGGACAATAATCCATATATACGTGTGCGATTAGAGTAGCACACTCGAATTTGCTTGGAAGGCTGTGGGAAGCTTTAAAAGTGGTATTCCTTGAGAAGGGTAGAATTTAATTATTATGGAGAACACTCGGAACGGAGTTGTAATTAGTGAAATGTGAGAGCCACTTGCACATACAAAAAATTATGATGTTGTGACACCCCACCTAATAAAATACCGGGTGATCAGTCCTATACCAAATTAAAACAGGAATCCTAGTTGATTCATCCTTATCATCACTGTCGAAAACTTTTTAAAACTTACTAACCACCTAGTATTCCAAAAGCTGGTGCCAATTTTAACTTTTTAATTAAACAAAATAGTACATGCTAAAATAAATATAAACCATTCACACAACTGAAATAATTAATTACACAACTTGCCGAATAAACCATCGGCCACCAAAGTGAAATAATCCAATACAATATTCAACACCGGAATAAAAAAAATCTGAAAACTGAACTGAAAGTCTGGGCGACATGCCCTAAATAAAACTAGAACAAACAAATAATTCATACTCTAGGAATGAATAAGCGATGCGTCTAATCCAAATTACTGCTAGCATCCACATATGCCGCAGCTCCATGTCCCTGGAATAGAATAATAATCCTGGCGTCCTTGTGGCTAGACACCTAAAAGGTTTTGAAAATAGTTTTATAGCAAGGGTTAGAACCCAAAATATTTTTAAAATATTTAGCAAGTGAATTAACTGTAGTAATTTAAAATGCATGAATGCGCTTCATATTTAAGTTAGTGTCACACTCCCTTGTGGACATTCTCACCCCTCCACTATTGTGCACACCTACCGGTTACCTTAAACCCACCTAGTTGTACTACCCCGTCCAACTAGTCCGGGTATAACCTTCCCTTGCCATACTATTCTAACCTGAGTATAATGATTCTTGAATTATAAGTTATCTCGCAATTAACTTAATTAATTCCTCTTAAATAGTAGCATATAACCGTGTCACAAGTTATATAAAATAAATACATCACACACTATATTATTACCCGCATATAATATTTACTACCATTATATACGTACCTTTACCACAACATCTACAAATATAACATACGTATATCCATCCCTTCGAGTGTACCCTCACCGGATGATTCCCTCTAAAATGCTATCTCACTAGGTGTGCTCACAAAACCTAGTTTCCTAAGTTGGAATCGCTCACCAACTTGTCCCAAACTATAAATGTAGTGGAGGCAGTCATATTACTTCCCTGAAAGTGAGATACCCCCTCACCCATATACTGGACGCTATGACCTAGGGATATACTAGCCCTACTCCTCAAGCTAGGGTATTCACCCACATCGAGCAACCTCCCTTAATATCACTAGAGTATATAAATTGAATAAATATCTAGTCACTGATATTTAATATCACACACAAGATATATACACGTATATATATACTATCACTACACCATATATATATAATATAAACCCCGACTTTATCGTGTACTCAAAATCCCTTACACTAGCCTGTAATTTCCTGAGTTTGTAGCCCGACTTAACATAATTAATTATCACACCTATTAATTTAATACCTACCCAAGTCTACAATCTGACTCTAATTAAATTAATTACCACACCTATTAATTCAATACCTATTTGAGTATACAATCCGACTCTAATTAAATTAATTAACACATTTATTAATTTAATACCTACCCGAGTCTACAATCCGACTCGAATTAAATTAATTATCACACCTATTAATTTAATACCTACTCGAGTCTACAATCCGACTCTAATTAAATTAATTATCACACCTATTAATTTAATACCTACCCGAGTCTACAATCTGACTCTAATTAAATTAATTAACACACCTATTAATTAAATACCGATCCGAGTCTGTGGTACGACTCTCATTTAATTAATTTACACATTAATTAATTAATACCCTTCTCGAGTCTACAATCCGACTCTAAATTAATTAATCACAACATCAATTAATTTAATACTTTTCTGAGTCTACCTTCCGACTCTACCTTCATTAATTAACACATCCATTAATTTAATAAATTGGTGTCACTCAACCATTATCCCCGTACTCGCTCACTTGGCCCATAACTTAATATTTCCCGAGTCTATGATCCTATCACAAGGAAACACACAATAGGCATTCACAACCCAAGTAATCCTATAAAACAGTAGGTATTTACACAACCCAATTATTCATACTTGTACGTAATATATTTTTCTCTAATATTCACCGTACTTGTTTGCTTTACGAATTTATTTCACTTTCGTAATAATTCAAGTATTCACACAAATCTAAGGGCCATAGTTACCCATTGTTATATCAATTCAGTAGTTACCCTTGTTAACCCACTGAACTAACGAATTTAAGCTCGCTCACGCTTTTCTGTAATTATATTTTGATCATCTCGAATTAGAGTACGTCACAATCAAGCCTATGAATCTCCACATTAACTCTCTCACAAAATTAAAGTCGAACACTCAATCATAGACCTAATTCCATATCATTATTCCATAAATGTATGTCATCAAGGTCCCAAACACTTCCCCGATAAAAATTTAGACATTTGAGGCTTAAAAATAAAAATCTCAAATTTTCTGGCAGATTAAACACCCTCTAGTAAAATTTTGACTTCTCCCTCTGCAGAACTCCGATTGACCTGATTCCAAGTTCATTGGATAGCTAAGAGAAATACCTTTCCAGTAATGTATGGTTCACACTCTAATTCGAATAAAATTCAAATCGTAGACGTTTAAAGTCACGTCAAAATTCTGGCAGATTACTACGTTGACAGATCAAACACCCTGTAGTAAAATGTTGATTACTCTCTCTACAGAACTCCTATTGACCTGATTCCTAATAGAAATACCTTTCCAGGCATGTATGGTTTACACTCTAATTCGAAGTAAAACTCAAATGGCATACGTTTAAAGTTGTGTCAAAAATTCTGGCAGATTGAGCTCTTGTGTTCATCAAATAAACCCTAACTCATTCAAGATTCATGTTCTTCATCCAAGAACTCATAAAGATTCCATGTTAATCATCAAATATATTCAAATTTCATTTTACCTTTACTTAGGGATATATAATACACCTATTTCTTAATTTGAATCTCGGCCAAGTATTCCATTAACAAAACCCCATTTTGTACCCATTTATTCCCAAAACGAATTTTAGTTTACACATCACTAAAATATGAATTGGATATCACCATTTACACATTATCGCAAATTAACCACTTGCCTGAAATTGTTCGTAGGGTATGATTCCGTTGGTGTAGAGAATGGTTGATGAAGAACACCCCAAATTAGTCCCTTAATTTGGCTCCAAAATATCCCCCAATTGACTTCTTGATCTGCTTCCTATAATTCTCTCCCAAACCCTAGGTTTAGGATTTTCTATCTGTCGTTCCTAATCCCTCAATTAGGTTAAAAATACTAAATCCCGTTTTTGGCCATCTGGGCCGAAATAAAATGGCCCAACTCACCCTGTGTGGGCCCGGCTATGCCCAAAAATATCCCGACACCCAATTACTATCCCCGGGTACTCTATTCTGACTATCTCGACCCATTCGGATGCAACCGCGCACTCGGAATTGTCATCCAAAATACTTTTTGTCATTTCCAAATTACGATCTCAAAATACGACACACGAGATTTCGAACCATTAAACTTAAAAATCGCCAATTATAAATAATTCGGTTCACTCAAATAAATTCTCCAACTCATGAATTTAAGTTTTTCCAATTTAAATATTTTTATAACTCCCAAAAATAATTAAATATTAAATCCTCAAATTTACGGGGTGTTACATACTCCCCCCCACAAAGGAATTTCGTGCTCGAAATTAAAATGAGCGTAATGTTCCAAGCTTAGCATATCACTCTCGAGTCATGTGCCTCTAAGCCCGCTATATCTTTCCCATCTGCTTCTAACCATACGTTACACAAGTATGCATTTAAATTAACCAGGGTGCCCATACGCCCTATACCCGTGCTTAACCGCAAAAAACTTGCCTTAATTAATCCGGGTGCCCATACACCCTATCCCTATGCTTTACCGCATGAAAGCTACCCGACTATGCTAGTCGTAACCCATAATATAACTTCGAACCCGTAGTCATATAGTCATATCACACACACACACACACGCACACACACACACACACACACACACACACACACACACACATATATATATATATATATATACTTCCCGGGGTACCCAACCCATGTACTAACGACCAAACATCTTCCCACTTTCCAACGTTGCGCTAAGTTTCATGCGTGGGATGTCTCGCAAAGTGAAATCCAAACAAGGAACCCTCCCGATACACTACTACCTAACATTGTCGGTCGTTGAGATCCGTTAGACCCTCAGTCCATAGCACTTACCCCTAAATACTTATCTCTTAACACAAAAATATGTACGCTTACCCTCATGCTACCAAAGACAACATAAAATATCGCGCCCTTACTATCACTAGTCCTTGCACAAAATAAACGCCGAGCTATCTCTCTTTCCTCGAAAATAAATCTAACCACCCTGATTCACTTAAGTAAACACCCCTACTTACCGGGATAAAATGTAAGAACACAAAACCTCACTTGGTGTATATGGAACCACACAATATTACATATATACACACATATACATAGGCTAAACGCCCTCTCAGGTGATACCTCCT
The DNA here is from genome assembly GCA_949130495.1 of Sambucus nigra. NCBI lineage: Eukaryota > Viridiplantae > Streptophyta > Magnoliopsida > Dipsacales > Adoxaceae > Sambucus > Sambucus nigra. The sequence continues at coordinate 168,566,792 of OX422223.1, forward strand.
ACCAATCATATCCTGGTGTCGTGAACACCAAATCTTATCACCACTATCCACAATAGTTAAATTTCATCGCTATCCAGATGATATTTAGGAAATATTATCAACCCTACTCCCATGATTCTCGAAATTAGTAACTCCTCGCATAATAGAAACCTTCACTCAGTTTACACCTCCACTCTCCTGTGAAGAACACTAAAAAACCTCGCTACCCCACGAAAAGTTTATCCACATACTATGGTTGTTACAGCCAACGCACCCACTAAATTCGACTCACATGCGAACTCTAGTGAAAAATAAGTCTTATTTTGTGACATCCTCTTTGTCACTAAAAAATATACCCCATGCCCCTAGGGTAAAAATAGTTACCTCCATACTCCAGTTGCACCGGCTGATCCTCGGGTTTCAGAACATCTTCTCCCTGCCCGAATGCACTCATGACTTGCTTTAGTGGCTGTACATCCAGGACCTCGTCCTGTAGTTGACCCCTGCCTCTCTTAAGACAATCTCTCTGCATGTGCCTCTCTTCCCCACAAACGGAACACCTTCTAATACATTCACCCTGTCACTGGTCCCTTCCATGCCGACCTTGTTGAAATTCCTGGCCATCCTGTCGATAGCTTTCAGTTTTAAATTGTTTGGCATGATTTCCCTATCGGAAATCCTGCCCCTGATCTCCCCGAGTCTGCTGCTGGGATAACCCACTCGTATTGTTCCCTCTTGCCTTATCTGACTGGCTAGTTCCCACTCCCCTCCCACTTCCTTTTGCGTGGAAGAGATATTCCCGACAGTGTCGGACTGCTGTGTTAACGACATCAATATAAGTTACTAATGAATATTTACCAATTAAATGTTGTCTAATTCTCCAGACTAACCCATCCATAAACCTTTCATTCTTTCTCCTTTACTCGCTTACCTTATCCGGTACAAAATTTGCCAACGAGTGAATTCTTCCTCGTAATCGGCCATTGAACGGTCTCCCCGAGTCACCTTTCTAAATTTTTCTCCTCATTTCGGTCTCAACCGCTGGAGGAAAAAATGCGTGCGGTCGAACCACACCCCAAAACCCTGCAATAGCTAGTGTGTTCCTTTTCTCAACTGTGGTGATCGACTCCCACCACTGTAGCGCTGCTCCCACTAAACTAAAAGTGGCTAGCATTTTCTTTCACACCTCATCGCAATCTCCCATGTGTAGGTGATGTTGGATATATCTCTTCCTTGACACGGTAGCACTACATCTAAACCCCCTCGCAACTCTGGTGGGTTCCCACTAAAGATAACCTCTCTTTCTTGTTTCCACCCCGACGACCCCGCGTGAGTCTGAACATCTAGTGCCACTAACACTTGTGGTTGATCTCGTGGAAAGTACCCTGCCGTTGCGACCACCGTTGCTTCAACTGCATGTGCCACTAGTTCAATTATATGTGCTGCCAAAATCATCTCTGGCAGTTGCTACGGTAGCTCTTGCTCCTGACGAGCCTCCCTAGTCTCATCTCCCCCTGCTACCCTAGCTGCTCTCTCTCTCCTGGGTGGCATCTGGAATGAGAATCGAATCGTATGAGTTCACTCTCCAATATAAATTTGGCAAAAGAACGTATATGCGCATACGTATGAGAATACAACAATCCTATAGTAGGTCTCTACATCAAAGATTGCTAAGCCGAAATGTGAAAAGTCGCACAGATCCTAAGGACACTAGAACCTAGTACTCTGATACCATCTGTGACACCCCTCCTAATAAAATACCAGGTGATCAGTCCTATACCAAATTAAAACAGGAATCTAAGTTGGTTCATCCTTAGAATCAGTGTCGAAAACTTTATAAAACTTACTAAACACCTAGTATTCCAAAAGCTGGTGCGAATTTTAACTTTTTAATTAAACAAAACAGTACATGTGGAAATAAATATAAACCATTCACACAACTGAAATAATTAATTACACAACTTGCCGAATAAACCATTGGCCACAAAAGTGAAATAATCCAATACAATATTCAACACCGGAATAAAACAAATATGAAAACTGAACCGAAAGTCTGTGCGACATGCCTTAAATAAAACTGGAACTGATGAATGATTCATACTATAGGAATAAATAGGCGATATGTCTAATCCAAATTCCTGCTAGCATCCACATATGCCGCAGCTCCATGTCCCTGGAATAGAATATAAATCTTGGCGTCCCTGTGGCTAGACACCTAAAAGGTTTTGAAAATAGTTTTATATCAAGGGTTAGAATCCAAAACATTTTAAAAATATTTAGCAAGTGAATTAACTGCAGTAATTTAAATTGCATGAATGCGCTTCATATTTAAGTTAGTGTCGCACTCCCTTGTGGACATTCTCACCCGTCCACTATTGTGCACACCTATCGGTTACCTTATCGCCAACTAGTTATACTACCCCATCCAACTAGTCCTGGTATAACCTTCCCTTGCCATACTACTCTAGCCCAAGTATAATGATTCTTGAATTATAAGTTATCTCGTAATTAACTTAATTAATTCCTCTTAAATAGTAGCATATAACACTGTCATAAGTTATATAATTTAAATACATCACACACTGTATTATTACCCGAATATAATATTTACTACCATTATATACGTACCTTTACCACAACATCTACACATATAACATACGTATATCCATCCCTTCGAGTATACCCTCGCCGGATGATTCCCTCTAAAATGCTATCTCACTAGGTGTGCTCACAAAACCTAGTTCCCCAAGTTGGAATCGCTCACCTACTTGTCCCAAACTATAAACGTAGTGGAGGCGGTCATATTCATTCCCTGAAAGTGAGATAATCCCCTCACCCATATACCAGACACTATGACCTGGGGATATACTCGCCCTACTCCTCAAGCTAGGGGATTTATCCACATCGCGCAACCTCCCTTAATAGCACTAGAGTATATAAATCGAATAAATATCTAGTCACTGATATTTAATAACACAAACAATATATATACACGTATATATATACTATCACTACACCGTATATATATAATATAAACCCCGGCTTTATCGTGTACTCAAAATCCCGTACACTAGCCTGTAATTTCCTGAGTCTGTAGCCCGACTCAACATAATTAAATATCTCACCTATTAATTTAATACATACCCGAGTCTACAATCCGAATCTAATTAAATTAATCATCACACCTATTAATTCAATACCTACCCGAGTCTACAATCCGACTCTAATTAAATTAATTAACACACTTATTAATTTAATACCTACCGAGTCTACAATCCGACTCTAATTAAATTAATTATCAAACCTATTAATTTAATACCTACCCGAGTCTACAATCCGACTCTAATTAAATTAATTGTCACACCTATTAATTTAATACCTACCCGAGTCTACAATCCGACTCTAATTAAATTAATTATCACAACTATTAATTTAATATCTACCTGAGTCTACAATCCGACTCTAATTAAATTAATTAACACACCTATTAATTAAATACCGATCCGAGTCTGTCGTACGACTCTCGTTTAATTAATTTACACATTAATTAATTAATACCCTTCCCGAGTCTACAATCCGAATCTAAATTAATTAATCACAACATCAATTAATTTAATACTTTTTCGAGTCTACCTTCCCACTCTACCTTCATTAATTAACACATCCATTAATTTAGTAACTTGGTGTCACTCGACCATTATCCCCGTACTCGCTTACTTGGCCCATAAATTAATATTTCCCGAGTCTATGTTCCTATCACAAGAAAACACACAATAGGCATTCACAACCCGAGTAATTTTATAAAACAGTAGGTATTTACTCAACCCAATTATTCATACTTGTACGTAATATATTTCTATCTAATAATAACCGTAATTGTTTGCTTTACGAATTTATTTCATTTTCGTATTAATTCAAGTATTCGCACAACTCTAAGGGTCCTAGTTACCCCTTGTTATATCAATTCATTAGTTACCCTTGTTAACCCATTGACCTAATGAGTTTAAGCTCGCTCACACTTTTCCGTAATTATATTTTTATCATCTCGAATTAGAGTACGTCACAATCAAGCCTATGAATCTCCACATTAACTCTCTCACAAAACTAAAGTCCAACACTCAATCATATACCTAATTCCATATCATTATTCCATAAATGTATTTCATCAAGGTCCCAAACACTTCCCCGATAAAAATTTAGACATTTGAGGCTTAAAAATAAAAATCTCAAATTTTCTGGCAGATTAAACACCCTCTAGTAAAATTTTGATTTCTCCCTCTGCAGAACTCCGATTGACCTGATTCCAAGTTCATTGGATAGATAAGAGAAATACATTTCTAGTAATGTATGGTTCACACTCTAATTCGAATTAAAATTCAAATTGTACACGTTTAAAGTCACATCAAAATTCTGGCAGATTACTACTTTGACAGATCAAACACCCTGTAGTAAAATGTCGATTACTCCATCTACAGAACTCCGATTGACCTGATTCAAAGTTCATTGGATAGCTAAGAGAAATACCTTTCCAGGAATACGTTTAAAATTGTGTCAAAAATTATGGCAGATTGACCTCTTGTGTTCATCAAATAAACCCTAACTCATTCAAGATTCATGTTCTTCATCCAAGAACTCGTAAAGATTCCATGTTAATCATCAAATATGTTCAAATTTCATTTTATCTTTACTTAGGGATATATAATACACCTATTTCTTACTTTGAATTTCAGCCAAGTATTCCATTAACAAAATCCCATTTTGTACCCATTTATCCCAAAACGAATTTTAGTTTACACATCACTAAAATATGAATTGGATATCACCATTTACACATTATCGCAAATTAACCACTTTCCTGAAATTGTTCATAGGGTCTAATTCCGTTGGTGTAGAGAATGGTTGATGAAGAACACCCCAAATTAGTCACTTAATTTGGCTCCAAAAGATCCCCCAATTGACTTCTTGATTAGCTTCCTCTAATCCTCTCCCAAACCTTAGGTTTTGAATTTTCTATCTGCCGTTCCTAATCCCTCAATTAGGTTAAAAATACTAAATCCCGTTTTTGGCCATCTGGGCCGAATTAAAATGGCCCAACTCACCCATGGGGGCCCGGCTATGCCCAAAAATACCCCGAGACCCAATTACTATCCCCGGGTACTCTTTTCTAACTATCTCAACCCATCCGGACGCAACCACGCACTCGGAATTGTCATCCAAAACACTTTTTGTCATTTCCAAATTACGACCTCAAAATACGACACACGAGATTTCGAACCATTAAACTTAAAAATCACCAATTATAAATAATTTGGCTCACTCAAATAAATTCTCCAACTCATGAATTTATGTTTTTCCAATTTAAATATTTTTATAACTCCCAAAAATAATTAAATATTAAATCCTCAAAATTACGGGGCATTACAGATGTTAGTATGGTATAAAAGGTCCAGAAGTGCACATCATGGAGAAAATTGCACCGGTCGGAACTTTTGGTATACGCCAAGGAAAGAAGGGGAGTATTAAGTGTCACTTAATGTGAGACATTTCAAGTAAAAGTCGATGTTTAGTGGGACATAGTGAGTAGTCTCTGAATGCACCACTCATAGATAGAGATCGGTTGGAATAAGAGGATCATCCAGAGAATTTTGTGGCTATCGACAATTCCTGTAATGGAAGAGGCCGGTAAAGTCGGTAAATGTTCTTGGATGGGTTTCCATCCTCAAGGCAAGATCAAGGGTTCATTCAAACATGTAGAACAATTCACCCAAGAAGGAAGTGATTGATATACCTTTGGGGTGATTTACAATATTAATTAGTGTGCCTTAGTCTTCCTTTGAAAGGAAGGATCACGCCGGTACGTGGTCCTACACGGTATTATTTTGAATCAGGTTGAAATTATTGAATCCCACCTTCAATATGGGATTTCCGGAAGAAGCGGGGGTAACGTTTCATTTTGAGCAGGATGTATCACCCACAGCCGGGGAGTAGGCACACTGTGATTAACGATTAGTGGAGCCGCATAAAGGTAATTTTGGAATCTTGGTGATCATTTCGTTTCCACAACGGATATAGCTAGTAAGTGAATTATAGTATAGGAGAGTTTCGTAGAAGCACTCCTACCAGTTTGTCGTGAACGAGGTGCTTATTGAGGCTTCGGTGTGAAAAAACCTTAACTACTCTCCCTCTGTATGTTTAGAGGTGAGCGTATAATAAGAATTTTGGATTTTTCGAGTTAGAGTCTAATGACTATGGTGGAATTACCACGGCTGTTTTATACGACCAAGAGTGGTCAGATGTTCGTATGGTTTCTCTCAGAATAAGATTTTTGTGTTTAGATAAATTCGAGTAGTTGTCATATAATGAGGTGCGGTATCCCAATGCTATTGAAATAATGTGAATCAATAATTTATAGGCGTTTCTTATGCGAATGTTGTCGGATAGGAGCACAATGTGAAGTGTCTCCAATGAGAGTGTTAAACAAACTTATTGTGAGGTGGGGGCTATAGTGATTGAGTGCCTTACTATGTAGATAGTTTGTGTACTGATAAGGTATCCAGAATTGTTTTACAGGTAGGCCTTATTTTCTGAATTTCGGGACGAAATTCCGTTATTATGGATGAAGTATGTAATACCCCGTATTTTTATGGCCTTTAAATTTGGGGAATTATTAAATTTAAATTGAGATATTAATTTAATATTAATCCAAAAATTGTTTTGAATATTTACTAGCGTGACGAGAGTTAGTTATTATTGGAAATTGGTTGATTTGTTAAATATTACTTATTGATTAAAGTAATATGTAGAATTAATTTTTTTTAAATTATCACGAGCGAATAAAATGGCAGTTATGGAGATTTAAGTCGGGACACGCTTGTGTCGTGTTAGAACTAAATTATTATTATTAAAAGTGTAAATTATAAGTCACCCGTATGGTCATTTTGAGTGAGCCAATGTGTCCAGAAGGGTCGAGATAGTCGAAATAATGTACCCAGGGGTTTAGATTGAGTCTCGAGGCGTTTTTAAGCCTAATTGGCATCCTGGGAGGGCATTATAGACATTTTGTATTTTGGGGCAATTAAATCCAACAATTTCCTAAGGATATATCATCCTTTAGGAGTTGCCTTCTGTGACACCCCGACTAATTAAATACCGGGTAGCTACTCCTTTATTAAATTAATTCAAAATGCCAAGTTGGTTCAGTTAATAGCATCACTGTCGAAAACATTTTAATAATTACTAACCACCTAGTATTTAAAAAGTAAGTGCCAAATTTTAAGCTAAGTCTGATTAACATGCAGTAATGAAATAACCAACATAATCCATTCACCATACGAAGTAATGAAATAACCAACAATACTAATAATAATCCGGAGGAAAACTCCTCACAACAATCCCAACAAATGGAAATGATTCTACAAGTCTGAATCCTGAATAATTACATGCCAAAAGTCTGAATAACTGAAATAAATGCAAAGTCTCTAAAAGAAATGGGCGACATGCCCTACAACTGATAACTGATAAATATCGAGTCAAGATCGATGAAGCGTCTACAAGCAAAGTCCTGTAACTTCCACAAACAGCTACAGCTCGTCACCTGAATGAGAATCCTATGCATGGTGTCCTTGTGGCTGGGCACCTAAAATGGTTTTTACAAAAATAGATTTGAAAGCAAATGGGTCAGAGCCTGAAAGTGGATAACATTTTGAAAACAGCAAGTGTTTTAATAACATTAAAACATTAAATGCAAAATACATGTTAGGACGTGCACTCACATGAAATTCTCACCTCTCGACTACATGTGCACTCCTAACGTACATTACCCATCTAAATGACATTTATGACTAACCAAGCCGTAATAAGTTCTGACCCTTACTACTCGATTCCCATATTACATTCTAACATTACCAAAGAATATAGGGCTTTACTTAAACTCAGATTCTCAATATGTAATATATTTCACAATTTGTTTAGCCCGTTATGTTTTCTCAAAACAATACTATAATTTTATTCACAAAATTTACATGAAGGTTCCCATTAATTACGTGTATATTATTCGCATCATAAATATACAATACAAGCACCCCGAGACTAGCTGCGGTGCACACATACTCTGCTATCCATCCCGGTACATCACGTACATAACGATCACATATTTTGAATCTCTCAGGAATAGTTCACAGATAACAACATCACAAATAATGGAGGCGAACACAGTCACATCACATGGGTCACGCACATACCTGCGTTCCCACGATCACCAGACTTATTAACATCCCAATAAGTCCTTCTCTGACCTATGCTCATCGAGGTAACTAATCTAAATCCGGGCAACACAAGGATTAGAGGGCCCTAAGCGAACGCGAACCTCCCGTGATAGCAAGTATGGTAGGTATGTCATACACATAAAATCAATTACATATATACTAAGTATGCACACGTCTTAGTAATCACCATAATATATTGGTACATATCTCTTCTCGTACTGACATATAATACTACAAAATTTATATATTCCCGGTTAATATGATTAATTAGGCCGTCAATAGCTCACATCGTACTAGACGCTCACGTACTACTTCACATTTTCCCTTAGGTTCAACTACACTTCTAGGTTTGACTCCTCATAATATCCCAAACATCCCAAATATATCAATTACTCATCAAGGAAAGGCTATCTCTACCTATACACAAGGTTACAGGGCACTCCGGATCAAAACAGGCTAAAAATCCTAAACTGTCAACTCGTTCGAAGTCTCGTTCGAACGAGGCTGTTCGAACGAGACTTCGTTCGAACGAACTGAGTCTTCTAACGAGATCTCGTTCGAACGAAGTGGGCTTTCTAACGAGATCTCATTCGAACGATCTTATCGAATGAACTTCACCCTCGTTAGAAGTCAATGGTCAACTCGTTAGAAGCTCGTTCGAACGAGCTCGTTCGAACGACCTGGGCAGGTCTTCTAACGAGTGGCCAGTTTCAAGCCCAGATTTTCCTTAACTCGTTTTTCAAACTTTTCTTCCTCTCTAATCCCCTCTAAACATCAATTCAACACTTGTTCAAGGTTCCTAATCATTCTTAAACATACTAGATTATATATTAACACGTTTTGTGGGTTTAATTCAACCTAAATATCATCCAATCATCAATTCTCTACACTTTTCCCCAATCTCAAGAACATGAACCCTAGAAATTTCTATGTTCATTAATGGGCATGATTAATCCGTTTTTGTTTCATCCAAATATGTAATATCATCAGATAAATCACCTACCCACATTTCTACATGCAATTCTTCATCAAAATACTAGTTTCAAATTCCAATTTAATGGGTTTTCATAAATCTCCCAACAACAATAAAATTTTATAAATTCCTACGCATGGAAGAAGCATTCTTTGCAAGAAAACGAAATTAAATCACTTGCCTTCTATGAATCTCTGAATTTGATGACGAATCTCTGAAGTGTTCTCTCTCTCCTCTGCAGAATCCTTCTATCTCTCTCAACAAGCTTTCTTCTCCAAGTAACAATGGTGGCTAGGGCTTTGTGGTTTAGGAACTCTTTCAATAACCTCCGTAGACTATTTGGGTATTAGTGGGCTTAGTGGGTTAATGCCTAATCACATATTAATTCCCAATTTTCGTAGCTTTTAATTCCTCAAAATTCAAAATTACCAAACTACCCTTATATGTGGCCGGTATGGCCTAAAAATGCCCCGGGACCCAAACCAAACCCCCGGCTAGTGTTTTCTGACTATTTCGACCCTTTCGGACGCGTTTGCGCACTCAAAACGACCATACAGATAATAGAAATAAAATTCACTTTTTAATTATCATAATTATATACCATGACGCGACTGTGACACGCGTCTCAACAAAATTTCCAAATTGTCGTATTTAAATCTCACGACAATTTCCATATTTCAATATTCATATATAATCATATATGCACATATAATCAAATACCAACTCGCATCTCGCTTGTATTTTTAACCCGGATTAATTTCTAATTAATACGCATTTAATTTAACTAATCCCATAAAATAAACATCACAAAAATACGGGGTATTACATACTTCCCCCCTAATAACTGAATTTCGTCCCGAAATTCGGAACTAGAAAGTACCTGATAAGAAAAACTCTGGATAACGTTCGCGCATCTCATCCTCGCGCTCCCATGTGGACTCCTCGACATTATGATATCGCCACTGAACACGCACTACGAGACGATCTTTGACCGCAGTTTCCGCTCACTTCGGTCCAAAATAGCAATCGGCCGCTCCTCGTAGGAGCTATCAGGATGGAGATCTATGTCCTCCAAAGCAATGTAAGAATGGGCCAAATCATCTCTAAAATATTTCCTTAGCGAGGAAATATGAAATACATCATGAATCCGATGCAAATGCTCCGGTAACCCAAGCCTATATGCAACCGGTCCAATCCGCTCAATAATAGGAAATGGTCCCACATATCTCGGTGCCAACTTCCCTTTCTTCCCGAAATGCATAATCCCCTTCATAGGAGATACCATGAGCAAAACCTGTTCCCCCTCTTGGAACTCTCTGAAGAACCTCTTCGCATCAGCATAGCTCTTCTCCCGATCCTGAGCTACCCGTATGCGACTCCGAATCAATTCTATCCTCGCCGAAGTATCCTGAATCACTTCCAGCCCAAGTAGTTTGTTGTCCCCCACCTCCAACCAACATGCTGGGGAACGACAAGGTCTACCGTACAACGCCTCAAATGGAGCCATGCCAATGGTGAACTGATAGGAGTTGTTATAAGCAAACTCCACTAGTGGAAGATACTGCTCCCATCCACCCCCAAAATCAATGATACTCATACATAGCATGTCCTCCAACATCTGGTTTGTACGCTCCGTTTGCCCATCAGTCTGCGAGTGATATGCCGTACTCAACCGTAATTCCGTGCCCATGGCCTCCTGAAAACTCTCCCAAAACCCTGAAACAAATATCTTGTCTCGGTCAGACATGATATTTAGGGGCACATCGTGAAGTCTCACTATCTCTGAAATAAAGAGCTGGGCATACTGTCCCGCAGTGTAGTCTGTCCTTACGGGTAGAAAATGAGCGACTTTGGTCAACCTATCCACAACCACCCAAATGGAGTCGTGACCTCTCTGTGACGTAGGCAACCTCGTGATAAAGTCCATGGATATGCTCTCCCACATCCACATCGGGACCTCCAACGGCTGTAGCAGTCCTGTCGATCTCTGATGATCCACTTTTACTAGCTGACAAGTGGCGCATTTAGAGACAAACTCGGCAATATCTCTCTTCATCCCGCTCCACCAATACTGTCGTCTCATGTCTCGGTACATTTTGTCCCCACCGGGATGTACCGCGAATCGTGAGCCGTGCGACTCTTCCATCACCTCGTGCCGCAATTCCTCCCCTTCCGGGACTACCAATCTCCCATTGAAGCGCAATCCCCCGTCTGAGCTAACGGTATAGGATTCGGCTCCCTATGCTAGTAATCGAACTATCAGCTCCTGACAGAACGAGTCATCTGCTTGTGCCTTTACCACTCTCGTGACAATCTGCGGTGTAATAGTCATTACCGACATGAATGATCGGGCCACTGCATCCTGGTGTCCCAATTCCTTCCACTTGGCCTTCCACACCTCTGCCACTTCATCTGCTGGCCTACGGCTCAACGCGTCTGCCACCACGTTAGCCTTCCCCGGGTGATACTGGATATCAAACTGATAGTCCTTCACAAACTCAAGCCACCTTCGCTGTCGCATATTCAACTCTTTCTGCATGAATAGGTACTGCAGGGACTTGTGGTCTGTGAATAGTCAAAACTTCTCCCCCAAAAGATAATTCCTCCATATCCGAAGGGCAAATACGACTGCCGCCAACTCCAAGTCATGAGTGGGGTAATTTTTCTCGTGAGGCTTTAGCTTACGGGAAGCATAAGCTATGGCCTGACTCTCCTGCTGCAATACACCACCAAGTCCTTGCAAGGACGCATCGGTGTAAACCAAATACTCAACTCCCGGTCTCGGCAATGCTAACACAGGTGCTGAGGTCAACTTATCCTTCAATTCATCGAATGCCAACTGACAGGCATCACTCCAGATGAATGGCACACCCTTACGAGTCAGATGTGTTAAAGGACCTGCTATCTTCGAGAAACCCCGAATAAACCTCCTGTAGTATCCTGCTAGACCCAAGAAACTACGAATCTCCGTTGGTGTTGTGGGATGTCCCCACTCCCTCACCGCGGATACCTTCCCCGGATCAACAGATATTCCCCGGTCGAAAATAATATGTCCCAAAAACTGGACCTCCTTCAGCCAAAACCTGCATTTCTCATATTTCGCATACAACTCATTCTGACGTAGTGTCTGCAAAACTTGCCTCAAATGTTCGGCGTGCTCCTCCTCTATCTGGGAGTAAACCAGAATATCATCGATGAAGACAATGACAAACTGATCTAGGAAATCCCTGAACACTCTGTTCATTAAGTCCATAAACACTGCTGGAGCGTTGGTCAAACCAAAAGGCATAACCCAAAACTCGTAAGAACCATATCTCGACAAGAACGCAGTCTTCGAGACATCCTCCTCCCTGATACGCAACTGATGGTATCCCGATCTCAAATCAATCTCCGAGAAGAAAGAAGCTCCTCTCAACTGGTCAAATAAGTCATCGATTCGAGGCAACGGATACTTATTCCGTATCGTGACCTTATTCAACTCTCGGTAGTCCACACACAATATTAGTGAACCATTTCTCTTCTTCACGAACAACACAGGGGCACCCCACGGTGAAGTACTCCTCCGAATAAACCCCTGACCCAATAACTATTCAATCTGATCCCGTAACTCCCTCATCTCAGCTGGAGCCATACGGTACGGTGTGCATGCTATAGGTCTCGTACCTGGCAATAAGTCTATAACAAAGTCTATCTCTCGACTGGGGGGTAGGCCTGGTATCTCCTGAAACACATCAGAATACTCCCTGACAACTGGGATCGAATCTAAAGGAATCACAACATCCTTAGAGGTATCCTCCTCTAGGTAATACAAATGAGCGGTAGAGCCTCCCTCTGGGCGAGGCATCGCCACTACAAACATCTCTTGCCCCGGAATGGCAAAAACAATGCTCCCACCGAAGAAGTCAATCATGGCTCTATAATCAGCGAGCCAATCCATACTGATAATCACATCGTGAACATGCATATCTAATACCAACATATCTGCAGGTAACACAAGACTACCAATCTCTACCCCCACTCCCCGACATATAAAGAAAATAAGTGACCCACTCCCCAATGGTGAGTCTACACACGCCACTGTGCTCTCTGCTGTGGCTAACAATCCTAAGGCTTTCGCAAAATGTGTAGCTATAAAGCAATGTGTTGCCCCCGTATCAAATAAAACCCGACCCATAGTACCATGGATAGGAAACATACCCTCAATAGCGGGTGGTGCCTACGGAGCTGCTGCCTGGTGGACGTTATAGACATGTCCATACTATAACTGTCCCTGCTGCACAGGAACTGCTGGAATGGCTGGAAGAGCTGGCACCTGGGCTGGAGCTGGGAGGGCTGGTGGAAAAAGTGGCCTATGTGGCTCATGTCGAGAACCCTACTGCTGCTGCGGGGCCCTGCCCCTATCTGGACAGTCCTGGCATTTATGGACAGTCTTGCCACAAACAAAACACTTCCCCGGGAAGTTCCCCCCTCTCGGTCCCTGCTGCCCCCGGCCCTGGTGGTCGTTACCATTCCTCCACTGGCCCTGCTGAAACTGATGCTGACCATTCTGACCCTGCTGGTTCTGATGGCCGTTCGGACCCTGATGGCCCTGCCGGAAACCTCCATGTCCATGCCTAAAATTTCCTAACCTCAACCTCTTGTGATCCCCCTGCTGAGTACCCTGATCACCCTGCCTCTGCCCCTGAACAGATTGTGCCCCACTGGCACCATTTCCTCCAGTCCTGCCCTGATGGCTAGACTCTCCCGATCGTTTGCCCTCAGCCATGTGAAAGCGGTGATCCTGGCAATGGAGCAATGCAGCGTTAACCACATCAGAATAAGTGGCTAATGAGAGGTTCCCTAATAAGTGCTGACGAATCCTCCATGTCAATCCGTCCGTGAATTTCTGTATCTTCTTCTCCTCCGTCGGTATCTCATCCGGAACAATGTTCAGAAGATCAGTAAATTCGGCCTCATACTCGGCCACAGTCTTACCCTCTTGCTTGAGGCTCATCAAATTTCTTATCATTTCCGTGTGAACAGCAGACGGAAAGTACTTGCGGTCAAACCGCACCCAGAATTCCTGAATAGTGAGAGTATCCCTCTCCTCTACGGTGGTAATAGACTCCCACCACTACAGTGCTGACCCCACTAGCTTAAAAGTAGCTAGTATCTGCTTCTGTACATCTGTGCACTCATACATCCTCAAGTGCCACTGTATATCCTTCCTCCACTGACTCGAAACTACCACATCGGAGCTACCCACGAACTCCGGAGGGTGTTCTTTCTGAAAAGCATCACGTACACGTTCCCAAGCAGACGGGAATGCATGAGCCTGAACTGGCGCGGCTATCGGCGCCTGAGGTGGTGCTTGCTGAACTACAGCTAGTGCGGCATTTACCGCCTGAGCCACAATGGCTGCAACCTCGGCGGCATTCATCATGCCCTGAGCTGTTGCGGGCAGTGGTTTTGGCGTCGCATCTCTGGGAACCCTTCGTGCACGTCGTGGAGGCATCTGAAATAAGAATGAAGTTTATAAGTTCGCAGTTATAAACTAAAAATAGCTGAAGATTGTAGCATATACAAAAGAATACAACAGTCCTAAAGTATAGGGATCTACATCAAAGGAATCTCAGCGGAAACATAATAAGCCGTTCAGATCCTAAAGGACACTAGAACCTGATGCTTTGATACCACCTGTGACACCCCGACTAATTAAATATTGGGTAACTACTCCTTTATTAAATTAATTCAAAATGCCAAGTTGGTTCAGTTAATAGCATCACTGTCGAAAACATTTTAATAATTACTAACCACCTAGTATTTAAAAAGTAAGTGCCAAATTTTAAGCTAAGTCTGATTAACATGCAGTAATGAAATAACCAACATAATCCATTCACCATACGAAGTAATGAAATAACCAACAATAATAATAATAATCCGGAGGAAAAATCCTCACAACAATCCCAACAAATGGAAATGATTCTACAAGTCTGAATCCTGAATAATTACATGCCAAAAGTCTGAATAACTGAAATAAATGCAAAGTCTCTAAAAGAAATGGGCGACATGCCCTATAACTGATAACTGATAAATATCGAGTCAAGATCGATGAAGCATCTACAAGCAAAGTCCTGTAACTTCCACAAACAGCTACAGCTCGTCACCTGAATGAGAATCCTATGCATGGTGTCCTTGTGGCTGGGCACCTAAAATGGTTTTTACAAAAATAGATTTGAAAGAAAATGGGTCAGATCCCGAAAGTGGAAAACATTTTGAAAACAGCAAGTGTTTTAATAACATTAAAATATTAAATGCAAAATACATGTTAGGACGTGCACTCACAAGAAATTCTCACCTCTCGACTACATGTGCACTCCTAACGTACATTACCCATCTAAATGACATTCATAACTAACCAAGCCGTAAAAAGTTCTAACCCTTACTACTCGATTCCCATATTACATTTTAACATTACCAAAGAATAGAGGGCTTTACTTAAACTCAGATTCTCAATATGTAATATATTTCACAATTTGGTTAGCCCGTTATGTTTTCTCAAAACAATACTATAATTTTATGCACAAAATTTACATGAAGGTTCCCATTAATTACGTGTATATTATTCGCATCATAAATATACAATACAAGCACCCCGAGACTAGCTACGGTGCACACATACTCTACTATCCATCCCGGTACATCACGTACATAAGGATCACATATTCCGAATCTCTCAGGAATAGTTCACAGATAACAACATCACAAATAATGGAGGCGAACACAGTCACATCACATGGGTCACGCACATACCTGCGCTCCCACGATCAACAGACTTATTAACATCCCAATAAGCCCTTCTCTGACCTATGCTCATCGAGGTAACCAATCTAAATTCGGGCAACACAAGGATTAGAGGGCCCTAAGTGAACGCGAACCTCCCGTGATAGCAAGTATGGTAGGTATGTCATACACATAAAATCAATTACATATATACTAAGTATGCACACGTCTTAGTAATCACCATAATATATTGGTACTTATCTCTTCTCGTACTGACATATAATACTACACCATTTATATATTCCCGGTTAATATGATTAATTAGGCCGTCAATAGCTCACATCGTACTAGACGCTCACGTACTACTTCACATTTTCCCTTAGGTTCAACTACACTTCTAGGTTTGACTCCTCATAATATCCCAAACATCCCAAATATATAAATTACTCATCAAGGAAAGGATATCTCTACCTATACACAAGGTTACAGGGCACTCGGGATCAAAACAGGCTAAAAAGCCTAAACTGTCAACTCGTTCGAAGTCTCGTTCGAACGAACTGAGTCTTCTAACGAGATCTCGTTCGAACGAAGTGGGCTTTTTAACGAGATCTCGTTCGAACGATCTTATCGAATGAACTTCACCCTCGTTAGAAGTCAATGGTCAACTCGTTAGAAGCTCGTTCGAACGAGCTCATTCGAACGACCTGGGCAGGTCTTCTAACGAGTGGCCAGTTTCAAGCCCAGATTTTCCTTAACTCGTTTTTCAAACTTTTCTTCCTCTCTAATCCCCTCTAAACATCAATTCAACACTTGTTCAAGGTTCCTAGTCATTCTTAAACATACTAGATTATATATTAACACGTTTTGTGGGTTTAATTCAACCTAAATATCATCCAATCATCAATTCTCTACACTTTTCCCCAATCTCAAGAACATGAACCCTAGAAATTTCTATGTTCTTTAATGGGCATGATTAATCCATTTTTGTTTCATCCAAATATGTAATATCATTAGATAAATCACCCACCCACATTTCTACATGCAATTCTTCATCAAAATACTAGTTTCAAATTCCAATTTAATGGGTTTTCATAAATCTCCCAACAACAATAAAATTTTATAAATTCCTACGCATGGAAGAAGCATTCTTTGCAAGAAAATGAAATTAAATCACTTGCCTTCTATGAATCTCTGAATTTGATGATGAATCTCTGAAGTGTTCTCTCTCTCCTCTGCAGAATCCTTCTATCTCTCTCAACAAGCTTTCTTCTCCAAGTAACAATGGTGACTAGGGCTTTGTGGTTTAGGAACTCTTTCAATAACCTCCGTAGCCTATTTGGGTATTAGTGGGCTTAGTGGGTTAATGCCTAATCATATATTAATTCCGAATTTTCGTAGCTTTTAATTCCTCAAAATTCAAAATTACCAAACTACCCTTATACGTTGCCGGTATGGCCTAAAAATGCCCCGGGACCCAAACCAAACCCCCAGCTAGTGTTTACTGACTATTTCGACCCTTCCGGATGCGTTGGTGCACTCAAAACGACCATATGGATAATAGAAATAAAATTCACTTTTTAATTATCATAATTATATACCATGACGCGAATGTCACACGCGTCTTAACAAAATTTCCAAATTGCTGTATTTAAATCTCACGACAATTTCCATATTTCAATATTCATATATAATCATATATGCACATATAATCAAATACCAACTCGCATCTTGCTAGTATTTTTAACCCGGATTAATTTCTAATTAATACGCATTTAATTTAATTAATCCCATAAAATAAATATCACAAAAATACGGGGTATTACACCTTCAAGTTTAGCAAACACAAAATCAAAGAACGACCATTAGAGAAGAAGTTGGAGAGCTTTCCAAGCAACTCAAGGCCAAAGACTCATCCGTTTGCACCGCCACCACCACCAAACCGTAGATCGCGTGGGGAGGAACACAACCATACCTCTTTCATCCACTAATCAGAAACTAAAATTCCAGAAAAGTATCTATCTTGCTTTTCTTTTAGTTAATGTCTCACCATGTTAGATTAGGATGGTTGAACCTTTGCTTCATGGAAGAATTTAATGATTTAGGGAACCCAATCACATGTTATAGAGAAAATAAATAAATTCTGGAATCTCGATCATATGTAGAGGATTACTCATGAAATTGGAATAATTTAGAAGTGAAAAATCTGGAAAAAGAATTAGAACAATGGAAGTTTAGTGAAAAAAATTAGGGTTCTTGATAATTAAGACAAATTTACCCTTTAATATAATCCCGTTGATGAATTTGTACATGTTTCACATAGGGAATCATGCATATATGTATAGAGAACTAGTAGTAATGTTATTTGGGAGTTTGGGAATCGATAATGATGTTTTAGAGAAATTTGGAAGATGAAACCCGTAGGTTTAAAATGCTGTTTCTGGGCATGAACTGCTTGATTGATTGATCGACCCAAGATCATTGATCGATCAACCCCTTTTCCTTGATCAATCGATCCCTCCCGGGAAAATGTATATTATCCCCTTTTTGTTTAATTCAGTTAAAATACTTAAAAATCCTTGATTATTATTTATGGAGTATAATGGGTGATGAAGAGGACCAATAGGGTTTAAGTAGACTTCGTTGAGTGAGAATTAATATAAGATGAAATTGGGGGCTGACGAGGAGTTTCCTCACACTTTAGAAATTATGCGTACGTTTCGCTAAATAATTTTAAGATTCGTTAAAGATTTAGACTCGAAGGTAAGTGAGGATATACCTACTGAAATTTTACTTAGTGAGAGAGAATACTTCGAGAGATGAGTAGTAAGTATGAAATAAATTATATGAGAATAAAAGAGACGAATCCGTTATGCGAGATAATCAAGTGTATGTGCTAAGATCAGATAATTATAATTATGGGTCGTGGGAGCTCCTAATTTAGAAAATGTGAATATTATATATATGAGTGTGTGATTATGCATATATTACATATCTGTGTAAAAATCATACCCGAGATACTTGCTATCACGGGGTTTTCTGCGCTGGGACAATCTTATCTCTATGGGGACTTAATGGGGGATAGTGACTTGTACCCTATAAGATAATATCCTTGATTATAGGCTATATGAGTTATAGTCAGATGGTCCTAAGAGACGTGAGGGTATGTGCTGACCTCTTAGGACTGGGAACTATGCTTCGCCTCCATTTGCATGTGTTTTGTCTTAATAAAGTTCGAGAGTGATTCCAAACTAGTATTTCCCCTAGTATGAGATTTATGAGGACTTGATAGGAGAGTATACCAGCACCATAGATTTTATGTGGAGTGCCGTTAGTATATATATTATATGTGTGAGTAATATATATACGAATATCTATATAGGAAATGTTTACTGTGCTTATAAGTAGTTAAGTAATGAATTAATGTTTCAACTTTCTTATAAGTGTTCGGGAACTTTATAACGGTACTGATTTGTTCTAATTAGAGGAAGAAATATTGAAGAGAGTAATATTCTAAAATAAATATCATAACCTTGTTATTTCTCGAGATGAAACTTTATGGAGAATATGGGAGATAGACTTATGAGGTTTAGTAGTACGGTAGAAGTGCACACTAAACGAGAGGTGAGAATTCTCAAGAGAGTGTCGCATACTAACATGGATGTTGCATTAACAGGTAAGCATTTTAAATACTTGCTAAACTATTTTTAAAACTATTTTACACTTGGGCTCTGACCATTTTCATTTCTTTTCTCTCTCTTGTATATATATGTATATGTATTACAGGTGCCCAGCCAAAGGGGCGTCATGAATAGGTTCTTTGGATGGGACGTGTTGCAGCTTATATGGGAGTTGCAAGCCTTTGTTTTAGACGACCTCTTCATTCATCCAGTTCCTATTTTAGTTCTTCATAGATAGGACATATGTCGCCCGTTTCCCTATTTAGTTTGGATATGTCAGAGATCTATGTTTATTTCTATTTTCAGTATTCAGTACTCCCGGGGAGTTAACTATTGTCAGGATGGTTTCATTTATAGTTTTAAACTGGTTTGGTTTATTTAGATAGTTTTAATTCTTGTGTGTTATTTCCATACTTAGTATTTATGTGATTCTTAAACGGTTGGTTATTAAAAAGGTCTTCATATTTGGATTTATTAAAATGAAAATAAAGTTTTAAATTGTTTTGACACTTGGCTTAATTATTTAGGGTGTTTAATTTGGTAAATTTTATTTTGCAACAGTGATGCTAAGAATGAACCAACTGTTCACCTTGATTTTTATTTAATAAAGGACTGATCGCCCGGTATTTAATTAGGTGGGGTGTCACAAAATTTTAATCCTTGAAATGTTCTTTATCATGCTTACATGTAGTAGTTTAAGGTTGACTTGCTTAATGGATTCCCTTTTATATGAATTTTTCACACACATGCACGAGATTTTTGAATCTTAACTTCACATGTTATATGTGAGATTTGTGAGGTGTTCTACCAATATATTCATCTACATACTATGTGACCTAGGAGAACTAGTGCATGTTAAAATCCGTTGCACGTGAGAATTGTGTGATAAAAAATGATATATATATATATATATTTGTGCACGGGGAATGGCTTTGAAAGGAAATATTTGTTCATTTGCGAGTAAGCCACCGTTTGCAATGGACCTAAAAGAAATATGCGGTTCAAAGGCCTAAAAGAATTTGGCATTAAAAGAAAATATTTAGCCAAGGCCTATATTTGTTTAGTTTGATATAATCATTCAAATAATAGTATGCTTATTTTGAGGGAGTTTGGATGGTATATAAACGATTTGCACAATGTTCATTTATCCAAGTTGTACTTCAAATGTACTGACTCTATTGGTTTGTAGAATCATCAACATGCTAGGCTTGTATGCATTGTGTTTGTTTGATCATGAGTTCACTTTATCCTGTCATATAAAGGTTAAATTATAGTTGATAAAGTTTTTCAATCAAATGCGAAATCCGTGAACATGTTTAAGTGATTGGGTTTTAAATTCTTTAGTATCTGGTTCACACCCCGTCACTTTCGTTTCCATATGACACATTTATTCCATAAGAGTGTGGAAAACTGATATTATATTATTTTGTGCCATTTGTGAGTTTATATCTATAAATATATGTCCTTGAATATTATATATATATATATATATATATATATGATATTATGTATTATTTTGAGTCTTTGCCATTTTAGCTAGTCCGCGTATGCTTTAATTCATAATTGTTATCTAACTTGTTGCAAAATTATGTTTGATATCACATGCCTAGCCTCACACATTTCAAATTGGTATCATTTTGTTTGCATCGTAGCTACTATCTATTATTACTTACTTGAATTATTTATTATCTTTTGTTGCCCATAGCTCTTAATGATCCTATCTCTTAAGCATCATTTTGTTTTACTTATTTTCCCTTATTTATGTCCCTTATGTAGTTTTTAGGGGGAGAAAATTGCTCTTAAGATTGTATTGGGGGAGAATTATGTATTTAATTTATTCTATCACCTTGGTCTATTCCTGAACAAAAAAAGGGGAGAAGTGGTTTCTAAACCTCTAGGTTAGGGGGATTTAGCTTAGGGGGAGTCGCGACCTTCTTAGCTAAATCATATTGGATAAAAGGGAAAAATAAATTTAGGGGGAGCATTTAATTTACTTGCATTTAATTCTTATATTTTATATTCCCTATGCGTGTAATGTTTTGCTTAAGTGTGCAGGATTTATTATTCTAAATGACAACTTTATTTCAGCAAAGATAGTGTTCCTTGGGTCTTGAGTCAAGTTGTATTTTTTACTTTTGGGTGGGATGTTTTTGAGTCTAGTAGAGCTTGACCGCCCTTTAGGATTTTATTTTGGTTTTTGTCCCGGAAGAGCCGAAGGGGGAGATTTGTAAGGACATAAATTTCAAATTAAGTCTTAATATAGTGTTGACTCAATTCCGAACAAAAACACTTGATTCGTATGATAGAGTTCTTGAGCATCCATCAAGCCTATGACATTTTAAAGTTGAAGACGTTACGACCTGATTTTCAAGAGAACATCATTTCTGCGTTTCAGTGCCTCGTTTCACCTCATCAACATGAGAATTTCATAGTCTCCAAAAGGTATGAATGCATTAATATATATATAGGAGCTTGGAAATTTATTTTGGGTGTTAGTATTTTTTTGTTAATTTTTTTATTTCATAGTTCTAAAGATTTTGTTCTTGGACACCTTTCCGTAGAAAAATCATATCAAATCCAAAAAAATCAGAAAAATACGAACTTGCGGCCACGCGTTCGTATCGAAATTCTCTAGAACCATGACTCAGAATATCGTTATAAAGGTCATTGGAATGTCATCGTTCGAACGAGATTTCGTTCGAACGATATTTCGTTCGAACGAGATTTCAAACGAGATTTCAGTTTGTCCTTTTTTGTCAATTTTCATTTTTAACCCCCCACTACCCCACTACTTTGTACCAGTTTTTATATGTGCAGGAAGACACTTTTTTCTAAGACTTTTTCACAAATCTAAGATAGTTTTTGAGAGCAAATTATTCCAAGAAAAATTCCCCTTGATTTTTGTTAAAATGTTTTAATCCTTAGAACAAAATCAAGGTTTATACACGCATAGTTTATTTATTTTAAGTTTCTTCATATATATCTTTGCTTGGAGTGTTTGGCACCATATTTTCTCTACATCTCAAAGAAGATAAGTTTGGGTTTACTTTTAGATCCCTAAACGAAGAAGACTTACTTTTGCTACGGTGTTCTCATATGGTGAAAGGCACCATGTGTGGTTGACGGTTGTTTCCAAATGCTTCTTTGGTGGATTCTAAGGTTTCGGTGGAGTTTGGGATTATCGACTAAGCAGAGGTTGATACAAGAAGACACGTTAGGGTCTCGAAGGGATTTGATTCGATTTGTGTAAGTCATATGTCTTGTATTTGTAAAATTTTGTACTTAGTGGACATAAGGCTAGGGGACGTCCGTGGTTTTTCCCGTTTTGAGTTTTCCTCGTACATCATGGCGTAGTGGTTTATTTATTTTATCTTTTGTAAAATCACATTAGATGCATTCTTTGGTAAAAAGATAAATTTGAAATATTTAATTTGGGTAAATATTAATTTAATTCAAGTCATTATTTTTATTGGATAAAATTTGGTTTGGCCTAATTTGTAAAATTGAATTAATTATTTGTTAGGAAAATTTCTAGGACTTGGGTTAAATTTATTTTAGGCTAAAAGTTAAATATTAACAAGTTTGTTTTAAAGTACAATTTATAATTTTGAGAAAATTAAAATCCAATTTAGTTTAATTGTAATTTTGGAAGAATTAAAATTATAAAATTTTAATTATGAATCTTGAAAAGGTTATTCTAGTTAATTGAACCATCACTATTCCACACATAAAGTAAATTATTTTTATTTTTTTTTTTAAATTTGGGGGTATACGTGTCATCATAAGTTGAGATGACCAATTTTGCGGGTCGAAGCCAATTCTGAGGGCTTAAGTTGAGATGACCAATTTTGCGGGTCGAAGCCAATTCTAAGGGCTTAAGTTGTGATGTTCTCGGGGAACTCTGTAGGGGAAAGTAACTTGTGATTTTGATTTGAGCTGGGGAGCTTATTAATGGGGTAATCCTAGTATCTTTTGGAGACTTTGCGTAGGAATTTCCAATTTGATGCTATAAATTCCACTGGAGAAGTGATTAGGTGGTTCAGGGTTTGGACGTATTGCTCGGGGAAATTTGAGACCTTTTGGGGAATAGGAGATGATCCTAAAGTTTGGGATGCTTTAAGGGTCTTTCGGGGATGTTGTCAGGAGGAGATTCACTTATTTTTTAAGAGTTCCACTAGGGAAAAAGGGGTTCCTTTTAAGGGAGTGCGAAATTTTCTTAGTGAAAATGTTCTAAATCTTCTCCGGGATTTTTAGGAATTTTATGAGGATTTTTCAAGGTTTTCTGGCATTTTTTAGGAGTTTCTCCACAAAAATTCAATGAGGGTACCGGTAGGCATGGCGTGGAGGGTTCCATTCGACAGTGGCATGGACTTTTGGACTACCTCAATAAGGTTGAAGGTCAGTGTCGATTGGTATGTGGGGGTGCAGTGCCGATTGGCTTGAACCTTGGCTTCCTATAAAAAGGGGGCGGGTTCCCCTCATTTTTCACAACTTATTGCCTTCTCTGTTTCTTCAATTTTCTTCTGCAAATCATTCCATCATTTTTTTAATCTAAAAAATAGCCGCTTTGGTGAGCACTGTGGTAAACAGGGAGTGGTTGGCTATTGATGACTGGGTAAATGTGGAGTGGAGGGCCAGGGCGCCTCTTGCTTTGGGGAGTGAGAACTCTTTTCATCCATTCGAGCCAGTTGCGGACGAGCGAACTTTACTGTGGGAGCCATCACCTCATCGCTCTTTTAGGGTGGTGAACCCTATTGGTTATGTAAGTAAAATGACTTTTGGCATTCTTTTTTGGTAATTTTCTTTTTTTCTTGGATTTTGACAAGGTTTTTCTTTTGACAATCCGATGTCTCTTTGTCGACTATGCATGCCCGTGGGACGACGGGGCTTAAGGATGTCTGGGAGAACCTTACACCTATGGTGCATTAGGTAGTATCGCCAGTAGGCTTTGGGAGGCTAGCATCTGTGCTGGAAAAGACGCCTCATTCAACGGCGATCTTATGTGGTCTGGGGGAGAGGTGGTGGGACACTACCCACACCTTTCATTTTAGCTTCGGGGAGATAATTGTGACTCCCATAGATATGCAGTAGCTGCTGGGGCTGAATTGCAATGGAGAGCAAATAGAGGTGGATCGTTCCCTATGGGTGAGGCCAGAGGGGGTGTGGGCGGTGCTCGGTGATGTGGGGAGGGTAGTATCTAGGGACTCCATCCGTTTGTCACTGTTGAGGGATGTTTTACTGAGTAGGGTGATTGATGTGGAGGACGGGCTGCAGGTGAGGCAAATGGCCCGATCGTTTATCTTGCTAGTGTTGAGGGGATTTCTGGTGGTGTTGAGTGGCGACGTCGTCCACTTATGGTTTTTGTCATACTTGAGGATGTTTTCGAACGTCCTTCTCTATGATTGGGGGAGATTGAATTTGGCGATCCTTTTTTTTCTCTGGATGCATTTAGCCGGTACTGCCGAAAGACTTTTATTGGAGCTACGTATCTTCTTTAGGTATTCTTTAATTTGTGAATTTTCTTTTCATGCATTCGCATTTCTCTTGTGTGTCCCCTTTTTTATTACGGATTCTTGTCTTTGGAAGATGTGGTTATATGAGGTTATTGGGTGTAATACCCAGTTGATTTCTTTAAAGGACGAGACTATTGGGGACTTTTTTCGGTTGTATCAGTGGCGAAAGGACAATCGGCAGTCGAGGAAGTCTCTTTCTCTGGAGGCGGTGCATTATGTCTTGAATGGCCTAACCAGTGATAGGCTTAGACTTTTTTCTCCTTCAGTCCTGGTCATTGTGTGATCTAATTTTGTATTGACTTATATCTTCTTGGTATTTTCAGGTGACCTTTTACCCCTTGGGGGATGGTTGTTCAGGACACGAGGTTAATTGGGGTGAATGCGCAGATGAGGCATTTGCTAGCGCATGTGTTTGGTCACTCTTGGTATATCGGGGAGAGATTGGTTCTACAGATTGCTGAGGAGGAGGCGGTGGTGCCACCTTCAAGGCCCTCTATGTCTATGAGGCGGGAGTGGCTATTGCCAGAGGATGCAAGGATCGGGGCGATGATTGGAGAGTCCTATCTGTTGTACACAGATACAACTGTGTCGTATAATTATATGGACTTCGTGACGAGTTAGCTGATGGTGCCCAACATATATGATGTAATGCCCTTCCCTCTGCTGGTTTGAGTCAGCGAGTGGGGTCCTCCCATAACGGCAGTGGTCCATTGACATCTGTGGTGGCGTAAACTTCGGAGGTTCCCTTTGTGCGGTTGCATACACCTTCATACAACATCGATGGTCTGATGGAGGGATGGTGCCTATGTTGCATCGTCCACATGCGAATGTACCCGAAGGAGTTGGGTTTGATAGAGGAAGTTCTTCGTCCTTTGGTATACCTTTCTTTTTTATTAGTTTCTTTTTTAAATGTTTTGATTGAAGCAAGTCAGGGTGTCGACCACTTTGCTGAGGGATATTAGGGACTGGATATCTTCAGTGACTGCCCATATTCGGGACGCGATTCCTACTCCTTCTTGCTTAGTGTCGTCTGCCTTATCCGGGGAGGAGTCTGGTTCGAGTAATGGTGGTGCGTAATCTTGCCGCAGGGGAAAGAGAGCGCGTCGCAGGTGTGGGAGTTCTTAGAGAGAGAGGTTAAGGTTAGGTGAGAGAGAAAGAATATGGGTTCGGGATGAGTCTCGTTGTTTTTCTATTTTGTTTACTTCCTGTAAAATTGATGTAACACAGAAAAATATCTATGCAAATGCAATGGAGTTTTTTATTATCTTTTGTTAGTAAAGAATGCATGCACATGCGCTTTTTAATTTTCTGTTGAGATCGTAAAATATTTTTGGAAGTTTGAAAGAAAGTTTTGTAATGAGAAGTTATATAAAGATGGATAAGGGATTTTTGAAATTCTGTTGAGAATATCAATTTATTTTTATTAAGTTTTCTGATATTGCAAAAGAGGAAAAAGGCAAGTTTCTAAAAATAGGGGGTTTCCGATGGACAAGCACCGTGTCCTCCCAATCAGCAGGTCAATCCAGTCACATCAACTCAAAGCTTTGATCGGTACCCTCTTCAGCCTTTGGTACCTTGTGGGGTAGGGTTCCCTCCGATATCTGTAGGGGTTATGTCTTTTTTTAGGGTTCTCAAGTATAAAAAGGGGTAAGGGTGAAGTGTTTTCATCACACCTTCACATTCTTAACTTTCTTATTCTGTGAGCTGGCTCTCCCTGGTAGTGTTGAGTTTTCCAACTACCTCGATACTTTGGAGGTGATGTGCTCTTACAACGTCGACTACGATGCTTCCAACATGCGTTGAGTCTCTTTATGGCATAATCGGCCTATAGAATGGAGCATGCTGATGGTGGCGGTACAATTTTGGTACCCTTAAGACCAAGTATTCTTCTTTGGCTTGGAAGAAGTCTGTCCGACTTATGAGGAATTTTTTTCCATGTTGGCAGTAAATCCTAGTGTGGCAACTGCTATGCCTGAGTTTTCTCGGTAAGAATGATTTCTCTTTCGATAGTGATACGGTCTATTCATATTCAGAAGTTTGGTGATTCTAGTTATGCCGAAGCTGTCATTCTGGGCTTGGTTTCAAAATTCCTGCTGGTGACTAGGGAACTACTGGTGGACCCACAACTTACAGCTATTACTTCATGGATGTCCTACCATTGCAATCCTGCGGTGGTGATATTGGTGGAGACTTTAAATGTCCTGGATTCCTGGAAAGAAGGTCATTTGAACTTTCTGAGGGGTAGCCCCGTAATGTTGTTCATGTGGTTGTCTGAAAGAGTTCGCCTGGTGACTCCTTAGGAATACCCCTTATTGGTTGTACCCAACTTCTTTTCGCGCCATTTCATCAGTGTTGGTCTGGATATCGAGAACTAGGAGAATTGGTTTGTGGAGCATGGGGCTCTAAATCTGTACTAGTCAGTGCCTTGGCGGGGACAGTTGCTGCCTATTCTAGAGCTGGGAGAATACCTATATGTTCGGCTGGTTGGTCTCAGATAGGCCTCTTTCAATTTCCCTTGGTGACTTCTGTGCCCATTTAGCTAGGAGCAGGTCGTGCCACCTCGGACACTATATTTATTTCCGCTAGATGATCTGACAGAGCGTCTGCACATGCGGCCTTGCTCTTTATGGGAGAGTCAGCATCCGTAGACCCCTCCTTCTTAGTCGGTTGGGAGATTTTGGCACATCCCCGAGGATTATATGAAGTGATTGTGGAGAAGAGTGGTCAGCAAGATATTGGTAGAGGAGACTTGATAAAGGTGTCTCGTCTTATCTGATACCATGGAGGGAGGTGTTGTGGTTTTTTTGAAGCTGGTTCGAGCTTATTGGTTCATGAAGCGTCTGTAGCACTCTATTCAGGCAGGGGAAGCTTAGGGACCCCAGGATGTAGATGATGATGATGGATCGGTATCCTCTCGTAGTTATGGGTAGGACTCTTGGAGCGTTTGTTTTGTAATGGGGAATAAATTTGGGAATTTTATTTGGCTTTCTAGGAAGGTAGGGGGAAGGCAGTTATCTATTCCTCTTCTTATATTATTTTACCGTAATTTTTTATTACTGAAATAAATAAGTTTTTGATCATCTAGTTGTGCCTTTTGATGAATTTTGTATTTTGAATTATCTCTACCGATCGCTAAGGTATACATAACCCTTTTGTTCAAATATATGTTAGAATGAACTGTCGTTCTCGGAGATAAGAAAAGAATATTTTTTTTATGAAAAAGAAAGGGTCGTGCTCATGTAAGATGTATGAGCTGCCTAAGTACCTCTGGGGTTTTTGAAATCTTTTAATTTTTCTAAAAATGGTTTTTGCATAGGATCAAGCCCACGTAGTTTTGGGTAGAGGGAATGAAGATTTTTTTAGAATAGAAGGGATATGAGAAGAGTCGTAGTGCGCCGAGATTTTGGACTACGGGTAGAATTTCTTGAAATGGTCCAGGTTGACTTGACTAGCCATCTCTTCTCCATCTAGATCGATGAGCATGGCGGCACCGCCGGACAACATTTTCATTACAATGTATGGGCCGCTCCAATTAGGTTTGAATTTCCCTCTGGGGTCCCAAATGGGCTCAACTATTTCTTTGAGGGCTAAATCCCCTTCTCAAACACCGCGGTCCTTGACTCTCTTATTGAATGATCGCGCTATATGGCGATGGTAACCTTGTATGTGATATAAAGATTTCAATCTCCTTTTGTCCAAGAGTGACAGCTCGTCGAGATGTCTTTGATGCCAGTCCTCCTCACTGACTTGGCTTTCAAGCATGACATGAAGTGAAGGGATTTATTGCTCCACAGGTAGGTCTTTTTCCCTGCCATAGACTATAGAGTAAGGGGTAGCCCCAGTAAATCTTCGGATTGAGGTTCGATAGCCCCAGAGGGAATAAGGGATTCGGTCAAACCAATCTCGACAGCTTTCGGTCATCTTACTGATGATGACTTTGAGGTTCTTATTGGCGACTTCGATTGCACCATTGGTTTGAGGTTAGTAGGGAGAGGATTTGTTTCTATGAATCCCATACTCATTGACCACTTCTGTGACTTCTGCCTCAAAATGCAACCATTATCTGAAACTAGCTCGTGCGGGACCCCATATTGGCAGATGATGTTTTCTTAATAAATTTGGCCACTTTCTTGCGTTCAGAACTGCGTATGACTCGGCTTGGACTAATTTGGTGAAGTAATCAATGGCAACTAGGATTAATTCATGCCCATTGGAAGCCTTGGGTGTAACCTTCCCTATGATATCGATGCCCCAAGTGGAGAATGGCTAGGGAGAAGTCATGTTGTATAATTCTCGCGAAGGCAGTCACTGAAGGTTTGAAAACTGTCGGCATTTGAGTAATCTCTGGACATAGGCGGTGTAATCCTGGATCATGGAGGTCTAGTTTTAGCCTTATCGGATGATCTTTTTGGCAAGCATGTGACCATTCATGTGGGGCCCACATTCCTCGTTGTGGATTTTCTACATTACCTCTTCAATGTGAGCCCCTACGATGCATCCATCGAATTTTATCTTGAACAGTGCTTTCTGATAGATAATGTACTGGGAGGCCAATGTTCAAAGCGTTGCTCGGTCTCTCTTATTAGAACCTTCGGGATACCTACCATGTTTGAGGAGGTGCCAGATATCATAGTACCAGCAATCGGCTAGCTCGGGATCTTCTCTGGTGATGATCTCAATGTGGTAACAATGGGTTGGTTTATCTTGCTTTTGAACTAGGAGGGGGGCCATTATGATGCCTTCGGGCATGTCGACCATGGAGGCTAAGGTAGCAAGGGCATCAGCTAGGTTATTCTTTGTCCGAGGTAGGTAATGGAAGGTGATATCTTGGAATTAGGAGGCTAATTCGTCTTTGACTTTCCATTTTTCGAGCACTTAACTAATTATGAGGGCAGAATCCCCATAGACATATATTCATTGAATACCTTTCTTGAGAGCAACTTTGAGGCCTACCGTACGTGCCTCATATTCAGTCATGTTGTTAGTGCAGGGGAAATCCAACTTGATGGCGATAGGAGTGTGGGAGTCATCTGGGGCGATCAGAAGTATCGCAATGCCATTTCCTTTTTTGTTAGTAGCATCGTTCAAGAACATTTGCCATTGCAGGTCATCTTGAGCGGCGCAGAGAATGTTTTCATCTAGGAATTTTGAGATCCAATCATTAGCTTCTTATATGGGGTAGTCAGCGAGGTATTCAGATATGGCTCTTCCTTTCATGGCTTTTTACGTGACGTACAGAATATCAAACTCAACTAAGAGGATCAACCATCGAGCCATTCATCTAGATAAGGTGGGTTTCTCAAGCAGGTACTTGATGGGGTACATTCGGTATATAAGTTTAATGGGGAAAGCGAGCATGTAGTGTCGCAACTTTTGGGTGACCCAAACAAGCGCGACCCATGATTTTTCCAAAGCAGTGTAGTTTACTTCGTATCTGGCCAATTTGCGACTGACGTAATAAATAGATCTTTCTTTGTGGGAATCTTCAAGGTATTGGGCTAGCAAATCCCCAGCTGCAGTGTCAGTTATGGTTAGGTATAGAAGCAAGGGTAGACCAGGTTGTGGTGGCATGAGTATTAGAAGTTGAGTCAGATATTATTTAATTCGGTTAAAGGCTTCTTAGCAGGCCTCATTCCAAATCTTAGTTAAATCCTTTCGAAGGAGTTTGAAGATAGTTTCGCAGATCGAGGTTAGTTGGTTGATGAATCGAATGATGTATTTTAATTTCAAAAGGAAACCACGAACTTCGTTCTCCGTTCGGGGAGGTGGAAACTCATTTATGGCTTTCATGTTGGTAGGATCTACTTCTATCCCCTTCTCACTGACCATGAATCCTAGGAGTTTTCCCTTTATAACGCCGAAGAAACATTTCTATGGATTGAGTATCATCTGATATTTTCGCAATCGTTCGAAGAACTTTCGGAGAGAGGGGGCATGAACTTCTCTAGTTTTGGATTTGATAATCATATCATTCACATATAACTTAACTTCTTTGTGAATCAGATCGTGCGGGATGGTTGTGGCAACCCTCTGGTAGGTCTCCCCAACATTCTTGAGACCAAATGGCATAACAATGTAGCAGAAGGTTCCCCATGGGGTAATGAATGCATTTTTTCTTGGTGATCTGGGTGCATTTTAATTTGGTTGTACCCGAAAAACCCGTCGATGAATGACTTGAGAGCATGATTGGTTGTGTTATCCACGATCACGTCAATATTGGATAGAGGGTAATCATCCTTCGAAGAGGCTTTGTTCAAGTCCCAATAGTCTACACACATCTAAACTTTCCCTCCTGATTTCGGTACAGGCACTATGTTAGCTAGCCATGCGGGATATTCGATCACACGAATGAATCCGGCTTTCAACTATTTGAGCACCTCTTCTTTAACCTTGAGTGACCATTCGGTGCAGAGCTTTCTCAACTTTTGTTTAATCAGCTTGTAATCAGGAAGAGTGGGGATCTTATGTTGAGCTATTTCAGGATCAATGTCGGACATATCGTCATAGGACCATGCGAGGACATCCATGAATTCCTTCACTAATTCTTCGAGTTTTGCGAGCTCATGCTTGTCGAGGTTAGCCCCTATCCTAATCTCAAGCAGTTGGATATTAGAACTTAGGTTAACAATAATAGTTTCTTCTTTATTAACTTGAACGCGATTATGTTGTTTATTATTAATCTTATTTAGATTAATTAAGAATTGTTCATTTGCAAAATCATTATCATCAAAAGTTTTATTAGAATCTAAACAATTAATGTAAGGCACAACAAGATACTCAAAATCTTCATTTATTTCACTGATAGGAAAAATAGCATTGAGAACCTCATCGAAGGATGTCTCGATTACATTTGAGCAAGGATAGACAACAGAAGAAGAAATGTGGTAAACATTGGGGTTAGGCAGGATTTCAACAGGTAGAACCGGCGCAGCATGCCAGTTAAGAGAGATGTATCAACAACTTTAATCAAATGGGATGGATCCAGTGATGTAGTGCCTGAACGAACCACGCAGAGTGTCAACCCCAATGTTTGTAAGTTGAAGGAATATTTAGAATCACTTCCCTCAGAATCTTCGATATCTCTGACGAGCGGTTATACATGGTGTTGGGAACTTTCGGCCAATGGGTAGCTGTCTTGGAAAATTATCTCCATTCTAGGCTTCATCTTCTTGTGTGTATGGTCATACCATGTTTCTAGGAAGCCACAAAAGGGTAATTCCTCGCCCTATTTAATGAATCGTCCATTCAAGGGGTCACCTAGGATAGTCTGGATGCAGTCTAGTCTTCTCTTTGGTCGAGACTAGTGGATCATTTTGAGCTCTTATTTTTTTGGTTGATACCCCAAACCACAAGGAGGGAAAGCTTTATTCAGTTCAATGGGCTCAAGTATCCCTTGTGGTTATTTACCTAGCCCCAGTCCGGGCATGAAGTGCATATTTTTTAACATCTGAATCATATTAACATTTTCATGAGGGTCGTATTCTGGAAAAATCCTTTCTTTGAATTCATCCCCTGCCGGGATTAGAAGTGGTTCAAATCGGAATCCTGATAGGATCATATCATTTGACCTGTGTTGTATCTCAAGGATTGAATTTCTTGTGCTTTCACCCTCGGCATTGTCATCATCGCCCAAAATGGTGATGACTCATTTGTCGATAAAGAATTTCAATTTTTGATGGAGTGATGAAGACACACCCTTGATACTGTGGAGCCAACGTTGTTCGAGCAATAGGTTGAAATAAGTTGGGATGTCAATAACTTGGGATTCAATGATAGGGTTTATAGGGCCAGACCCTATTACAAGTTTTATGGATCCCATCACCTCCCCATGAGTATTATCATAGGCACGGACAACAATGAAGGTTAGAGAGAGGTCACTTTCCATCAATACTAAGCATTTGAAGGTTCTTAATGGGTTGACATTTAAGGTGGATCCATTATCGACAAGAGAGAGTGGTACGATCTTCCCCATAACTTCGACGGATATGTTGAGTGAATGATTATGGTTTGGCCTAATTCTGGGGATTTCTTCTTCAGAAAAGGATAGCATTCGGGTAGAGGTCAAGGATCCGACTAAATTTACCGCTTCTTCTGGTGTGGTAGAAGGAGGAAAAGTGAGCAATTTGATCAAAACATTTATGTGCAGCTGGGAAGACATGAAAATCCCCCATAGAGTGATGTTAGCTTGATTTTTCTTCAGTTGATCAAGGATCTTTCTCTCATCGAGGGTCATTTCTAGCATATGAAGGATTTCAACACCCTTCCCTTTTGTCATTGGTTGGTAGTAAGTTTGGGATCTGGTGATGCCTCCCTTATTGGGTCATGTGATTTACAGAAGAAGGGAAGAACATAAATCATGTTTCCTCGTCAATCTTGGGTTGTTCTTCCACCTTATTTATTTCTTCGAGGAGTTATTCAAATGATATCATCCAACACATGACGGCTACCGAGCCAATTTTATCGGGAGCTTGATATTCACTCGAATCTTTGAATTCTTCCCCCAATCCGGTGGCAATATTTTCTGTCTTTCCATGTAAAGTCAATTCATTCCACAAATTCAATGGCTTTTTGGTACAAGTCCTCTCATTCTATGGAGGGATGTAAGGGTGAAGGTATCAAGTGCCCATATAGCTTCATAGTATCAAGTAATTCGGTCATACTACAAATATTTTTGGTGTTCTTGAATAATTCTGCCATGATCTGGACAACATCATCTAGGCTGACTTCATCGATCGGTACTACCCAATGGTCTGACTTTCAGGCTCATTTATATACTTCTAAGAATAGTGTACTAAACCTCTGGCAATCAATGATCATCTGTGAGGTCACTTTCAGACCGAATTCTAGAAGTTGGTTTAACACTTTTGATAATTCCATACCTCCATTTTCTAAATGGGTACAGACAGAGATGCATGCTCTATTGAGGAGTGACAGTGCCTGATCAGCAAGGCTAACAAGGTGTATGAGGAAATATGGGAAAATTTGGAGAGGTTTAGGAGAGTATATGGGTGTGATTTGAGTTGAGGGATCAAATTATGGGGTTTCTTCTAAGAAGATGGCATTGTCATGATTCGGGAGTGGGTTGTGAGTAGTGTTTGGCTTAGGGTTGGCTGGTGGGGCAATGGTACCCCGGTCAATTAGACCTTGGATTATGTTTCGAAGATGAAATCATTGGTCGGTAGTATGTCCAGCAGTTTGGTAAAAGGCATAATGGGCATCGGCCTTGAAGTTTATTGGGAGTGGATTTGGCAATAGACGGGGATCTAAGGGTTTCATAAGGTTTCGTCTTAACAGGGCCTGATAAACTTTGGAGAGGGGAGCATGGAGCTCGGTGTATTACTTTCGGACTGGTATATGGCGTCTTTCTAGTGCCCATGAGGAGGTTAGTTGAGAGATGTTGTTGATGGTTGAGACTGCAGCACAGACAGGCTTATCATATTTTCTAGGGGTGAACTGTCCAGACACTTTCTTTGGTTCAACCTCTATTTTAGCAAGACCTTCCTCGATTTCTACTCCTGCTTCTCTGAGAGCTCAAAAGTGGGGATAGTATTATCCTCCTATTGTTTCTCAGACATGGGGCAGGAAGTTCTTCTTCACTATGTTGACTTGTTCTTCCTCGGATGGCCGATTGGTCATTGTGGCTGCTTTTTACCTCCATTGGGCCATGAAGTTACTGACGGATTCCACAAAGTTCTGTTTGAGCATCTCCAAATCACGGCGTGTGACCTCAAGCTCTTCGTTACATTTATACTGAGATATGAATTCTAGGGCTACATCCTCCCAGCTGCGGATTATGGAATCCTCGAGAGACAAAAACCATAGGAGGGTGTTATCCTTCAAAGTTTGCTTAAATAATTTGCCCGTAACTTCTTCAGAAGACCCTAGGAGAGTCACAGACTGGTGATAATTTCAAAGATCAACAATTAGGGGTATACTTCCTCCAAATTTCTCAATATTTGGCATCTTGAACTTCTCGGGTAACCTTACCTTAGGATAAGTAGACATGTGGGTGTAGTCCATGTAATTCCCAGAGATTCTGACTTGGTATAACTTCTTAGTTAGCATCTAGAGATATGTGTTTACCTTGTTCAACTCTTCCTCTTTTGGATCAATGATCATAGGTAAGTTAGCCCCAGGCTGGGCAAGTTTCGGCATAGGAAGCTGGGCAGGTGGAGGCCCATTAGAAAGAGGGGCACGTGGAGCATGATGATACTCTTCGGGAACCCAAATAGGCTCGGGTGGACCCATAGCATGTGGGAATAGGGACTCAGGATCTTAAGGAACAAGAACCTCATTTTATTGCAGATCTCGAACCTCAATCCGAAGGTTGTCAATCTTGGACACGAGCTGGGCTAAGACTGCCATCGGATCTGGATGCACAACTGGTACTTGATCTATGTTCTCCATAGAAAGTGGATGGATTGTGGACTCGAAATAATTAGTAGGGGAACGTACGGAACTCCGGGGTGATTGGGTTGAAGACTGAAGCCAATAAGGAGCTACGCTAAGGGTGTGTGATCAACATGAGAATGCGTAAAATGGGATTTATTTTTTACAAAAAGAATGAAAATATATTTATTTATTTTTACATTTTTTTCCTTGAGATTGAAAGAGAAAATATTTTTGGATTTTTGATAAAGAAAGGAGAAATATTTTTGGATTTTTTATAAAGAAATGAGAAATATTTTTGGGAGTCGGGTCTCAACATGATTATTATAATTATTATGTTCTCATTTGTATTAAATATTCTAAATGCAAAAATGAAATATCGAATGGGACCCAAGCCTGGAAAAGTTAGGTTTGTAATATATGAAAATCTATGGTTGGACTTGTAACCAGGCTCACGGGCGGGGTCCCATTTTAAAAATGTGCAGAAAATTTTGGGTGGCAGGCCGACCCGGAATTTCGGCAGAGTTTTGGGTGGAAATCGACAATCTAACATGTGTGTCCTAGGCTTGAAACCTATATGTGGGTTTGCAGTTGGTTGGGTGAATCGGAAAGGGTTCCCTCTTTGGCGCGACTTACAAGATATACGTCTTGCTTTTGAGGGAAATCGGTACATGTGCACAAGCCATTTGATATACCTGAGTGTATGTGAATTGCCTCACTATATACCTCTTAGAGACGGTATGTGTGAGAGAGAATTAGATATACTCGGCGTATGTAAACGAGTTCCCTGAGATATACCTCCCATTATGACTTCGTTCAAGCGGTATGATGGAATTGAGAGTCATATCGCTTAGGCTAACTGCGCCCTGCCAGATCAGCGCCCATCACGAAGTGACCCTCTAGTTACTGGATAAAATTTGGTCAATAACAATGCTCTTTGGTGATGTCATGTGAATCATGCATGATTATCTTATTAGTATCTTATGATGAGAGTATCTTTCTTGATCATGCCCAACAGGGATCAAAGTACAAGTACCAAAGGTATGCCAAGTATGGATGGGTGATGCGTGCAACATGTGGACATATGTGATCCTAGGTGCACATGGTGTGAGAAAAGTGTGAGAATTCTCGTGTGGAATTTATGAGCAAACCCTCTTTTTCTTTTTCTTTTTGGATTTTATTTATATGAAAATAAGGGATGTACAATAATACTAAATAAAAAGTTTATTAGGATATGTGAGATGGAGAGAATAAAAGTGCTAAGTAACAAAACAAGTTAATGCGAATCTAGGAGAATTTGAAGAGAGAGTTGAGAAAGTTGTACCTTCTTGAAGATCTTGAGCTTGATCTTGGATGTTGGAGAGAACCCCTTGCACTTGGATGATGATGGAGGATAGTCAATTCACCAAGTTTGATGGAAAAAATAATGAAAGGTGAAGGTTGGAAAGGTATTTGCATGTAGAAATCACGTTTACTTCGAAGGAGGTTTTCTGAGTTCGCTGAGAGTCATGGATTTCAGATCTTGTTACTCCTTGAAATAAGGTTAGGAACTCCTTTTTATAGGCTCAGGGCATTGCCAATCGGCGTAGTCCTAGTCCTGCCATTCGGAAGATGTTTTTAGGCACACTGCCGATAGGCATGGTTCTCTTTCAGGTTCCTTCGAAAAAATAAATGTAGAGCGTGAACCGTTGATTCGAATCACGCACGGTGTGAACCATTGGAAAGGTACTTTAGAAACCATCGAAAGTATTTTGGATTGCTCCCGGGTCGGGGAGTTGACTTTGGGTCAAATGTGGCTCAAAGCGTTCATCGGTCCTTTAGACGGGAATTATCGGATGCAAACAGATCGTTCGTCCACATGGTAAGTTAGAATCGCGCACGGGGTGGACTCTTAGAAAGGTTAGGAGATGTACTTCGACATTCCAAAGAGTTTGACATGTTTTGGGAAATTCAATTTGGTCAACTAGGGTCTGGAAGCATTCGGTGACCTTTCGGAGTAAAACGGACCGTTTGTCCGTACCGTAAGTCGGAATTGGGCCCGGAATGGATTGATGGAAAGGGGCTTCAGTGACCTTTGAATATTCATTCACCTCGATCAAGTTGAAGATTTGACTTTGGTAAAACGGAGCCTGGGAGCATCCGATGACCTCCTGATCAGGTTACGAGGTAAAATAGGTCATTAGTCCGCACCGTAAGTCAGAATCGTGCACGGGATGGACCGTTGGAAAGGGGAATCAGTTCCCTTTGAAGATTCATTCAGCCTCACTCGATCTAAAGAGTTTTAATTTTGGTCAAATGGAGTTTGGGTGTTCCCGGTGGCCTTTAGGTAAGTATTCGGAGCATGACCTAGGTTTGTAGTGATAAAGGGACGTACTAAGAACCTAAGGAGAGTTTAGGGGGTACTAGAATGGGGTGTCTATACCCATCAAGCCCAAAAAATGATTCCACACTTGTTTAGCAATGATATCATAACCAAATAGGTGATCATAATCTTCTTTTGTAGGGTTGATGTAGCATCGACACTTTGAAGCCAAGAAGATATGCGTTCTTTTTAATCTCGAGTCTATGGGTAGAGCTTGTTGAAGAAGACGCCACATAAAGAATGAAACCTTTGGAAGAATTCTTGGATTCCAAATGATTGAAAATGAGAAAAGGATGCAATCTCTGTGACGAACCACGTCTCATGCTAATTTTAATAAGAAATTGCCATCTGAGTTAGGTTTCCAAATAGTTGGGTTAATGTCGTCAGCATTATCATGATAAGTCCCTGATTTTTTGCATTCTACGACAAGTTAAACTTTAATAAGTAGGAGTGCCATAGAAGTTGGAATTTGCAAGGAACCTATATCTCTTATGCATGTCATTTGCCTATATGCCTTCACCTTTGTAAAATAAGTACCACAATCTACATGAGTAGGCACTTATAATGTCATCAAGGATTTTGAGACCAACTCCACCTTCTGCATAAGGGAGGCATAAAACATTCCATGGAACCCATTTGTTCTTTGATTTCTCTTCAGACATACCCCAAATGAAAGTAGCAAACATCCATTCAAGTCGATGGACAAAAGCGACAGGTGGGTCAAGCACACAAAATATATGGAAAGTCATTGATTGCTAAACTGATCGTAGCAGAACGAAACGTCCACTATGAGAAATGAGTTTGCCATACCAACCTTTAATCTTCTGCGTAATAGATTCTTATACAACTGCGAAGAGAGTAAACTTTTTCCAACCCATAAACAATGGGACACCAAGGTACTTGATGGGTAGCTTTATTTCGATAAAATATGTTGTTGATTTGACAATTTGGCAGCGCGCTTTGGACGTCGTCACTGGATAGGAAAACGAAGATTTTAAGTTATTGATTAACTGCCCAGTTGTCTCTTCATAATTGCGTACGAATTTTTTAAAACAACATAGACTTCTTTTCTCACCCGTAGTAAAATCTAGACAATCATTTGCAAATGAAAGTGAAGAAATGAGCTCGCAACCTGTTGGAGTGGAAATTTTGTAGCCCTTACTTATTGCATTAGTTGATGAAGACCCCTTCCTTGTTGCATTCTTGGTCGTGGGGGCAGCATTATAACCTTACAGATTGTAAAATGTTGCTTCCTAATTTCCATACTTGGTTCATGGTTCCTCCTCTATATGCTTCCATTACTCACCTCTATTTGGTTTTGTCTCGGAATATATATATTTTATAGAATAACAAAGAAAAAATGGAGGGAAGCTTTGGAACAAATTCAGAATATAATGAAGAAATTTTTCAGTTGTACAACCACCTCAACCATTTGTACGAAATTTATGCCTCACTTCAGACTCGGGTCGACTTTTTGACTCAAAGGGTTCTTATGTTGGAAGCTTCAACACTAAAGGTCGCAGTCCATACAGTCATGGCTACTACTTTAGAAATAGCAATCTCAGAGTCCGCAGATAAGAACCATAAGAGGAATATGGAGAAATAGAAGCCCGAAAAAGTCTACGAGGACTACACTCTTTTGATCTATAGCCTGAACGACATTCTCGAGCTCACTAAGGAAGAAAAAATGCTCAGGTGGCTTGAGAAGCTGAAAACCCAGCCCCACAAAAGGGACCGAGCCAAATGGTACGAATTTCGTAAGGATCGTGGTCACGTTACAAATAGCTGCCACACCCTAAAGAATGAGATTGAAAGGATGGTCAAGTAGGAATCCTTCAGCGGTTCACAAAGAAGGCATGACAGATGCAGTTGTTGATTGAAAACTAGCATGCTTTGTTTCTTTCTTAGTTTTCACTTTATGTTTACAATTATGTTTTAATGAAGCTCTACATGGATCTTAACCTTGAAATTTTTATTTCTCAAGCAAAGTCATGATTATATACATATATTAATATATGAGTAGCAAATGTTGTCATGACAAATTGATAAGGAACATATACCAAGGACAAATGTCTTTGGTAACGAAAGGTATTTCCCAATCTCCTAGTACAAAAGTCGCTGCTATTCCCTCTCAGAAAACCTGGAGAAGATAACAAGGAGGGTATTGCAGTAAAAATATATGCAGGGTCCAAGGACTTAACCGTCTGTGGACAATCCTATATTTCTGTAGTATCATTCCTACAAGGGGCCAAGGACTTAACCGTACGCGGACAATCCTACATTTTCATAATGATATTCATCAAAGGGCCCAAGTGCATAACAGTCCGTGGATAATCCTACATATATTTTCCAACATTTACCAGTACAAACATTTAGCCGCGACCAAATATATAGGCGCATCCAAATTTGAAGACCATAAGCAAGTAATCAATGCAAGTGCAAAGAGCTAAAGGTTGCAGCCAATTTCCACGTCGCGGATAATTTTCAAGAAAGTATAATAGAGAGTGAAAATGTGTAAAGATGAAGCAAAGAAAAGGAGTTTGTAGTCAAAAGGTCAAATATTCAAGTCAATGTTCATTAGGGTCGCAGCCCTGTACAAAATATCCAAGGAATTGCATAAAAGCTAAATATTCCACAATTGACAAGACGATCGTAGCCCAAAATAATTACAAAGTATATTAAGAGGAAGCATCGTCCTCATCTTCACCATCTTCTTCACCATCTGTGACAGTCTCTGTATCTTCATTATCAGTAGTCGCAGCCTCTTCCAATCTCTTTCTTGGCCTTTCCTATATCGCACCCTTGATTTCTTCCACGCATTCATTATACTCAGCATCACCTAAGTTACATTACATTCTTGCTCCTTAGCCTCGGGTAAGTTTTTCACCACCCTTTGCCTAAGTTCCCGATATCCCTGGCGGTAGGCTTTATTATTTGTGAGGAAGAAGTCCTTTTACATTTTGTACGCTGCAACAGCACCTTTTGCAGCCTCCTTTAGTGTTGCAGTCTGTCATCATCTTTTTGCTTTAGGGATGCAGCAGGATCCAAGTCTTTTGTTGGAGGAAAGAGTTAGTCCTTCTCTCCATCTCTTCATACTTTTTCTGGAGGACATTAAGTTTATGCTAAAAAGCGGTGACTTATCGGCCAACTTCTCCATCCTTGGCTTTGTCACCCTAAGAGAGTCTGTGGACTTGGATAAATTTTTTTCAGTCTTATTTTTTTCCTTGATGGTATTCTCCAAATTCATCTTTGCTAATTCAAGTGTTGTGGTAGATGATTGTTTGCCTTCCTCAAAAGAGGAAGTCCTGGCAGCCTCCATGTCAGTCTTGTGAGAAGACTCCGCGGCCCTATAGAGCTTGAACAGCCCATCATATTTCATTCTTTGGGACAAGACAACGTCCGCGACCTGAAATAATTAATTTGAGCACAAACAAAATCATATCTACACTGCAAATAAAACATTGAAATACTTACTCGTAGCAAGCTATGGAGGGCATATTCCTCCAAATCCTCGTGGTCTTCCTCCACTAGGCAATTCAACTCAATAATATCTAGAACTTTTCTCATTCTTCTGATCGACCTAAAAGTTGTATCCCATGAGGAGATATGATTAGACTCCCTTAATTAAGGCCATAAACGGCCATTAGGACCCATTCTCAGCTTACTTTGTGGCATCAGTAGATTGGCGTTAATTACCATCACAGTCCGCAGAGGGGACCCAGTGGTAGAAACATGGATTGGGCTTAAACCACCCTGAATGCCCTTAGGAGATATAACACATGTCGTTGTCAACTCGTCTCCTACGTCATCATCAATAAAAGCTTGATTCTCCCCTGTCATGATATTATCATCAATTCCATGCCCATCGGCAGCCGTAGTAGTATCAGCGGGGGGCATAGGCCTATCATTAGAAGGGTTGGCAGTATCAAACCCATCAATAACTGTGGGCTCAGATGTAGGGGCTTTCACTTTGGGCTCCCTTTTTCTCTTATTCCCCTTCTTGGGGGGTTAGTTAAGGACAACCTCATCCTCATACATTTCAGCAAGCTGAGCAGCCAAAAGACCGCGATAAATCTCCTCCCCTGAAGAAATAAAAAAGTTTAGAAAGAAAATTGAAGAAATATATTACCCTGCCAATATTACTCTGCCGCAAACAATTAAAGTTATAATATCAAGGAACAATTCACTACCTTTAGTGGCCCTTTTCATCATCATGTGCTTGTTGGGAAAGTACCCTTATTTAAAAAGATTCGCAGAAGTGTCCAACACACTAAACTGCTTGGACTTTTCGCTAAAGTCGACCGCGTCCTCAACTCTCTTCGCAGCTTTGATATTAAGTTACAGATTATTAAAAGTTGCGCACAAATGCTAATATCAGTTCAAGATGCATTAGAAAAATATATAAATGCATGAATGAAAGTCCGTGACATAAATAACATGTTACCTATTTTGGAAGGACGCCCCGAGGACCATGGCACTTATAGGTTTCTTCTCTCTTACTCTCCTCGGGATGAATTTCCCAAACATCCCCAAAGATGAAGAAAAATTTGCCTTTCCAGTTTTTTACACTGAAGGACCTCTCAGTATACAATTTTTATTATTTCGCGGTGTGAAATAATAATACCATAGAAGATCTATGGAGTTCTCCTTGGGCCTGTAAAAGTGAAAGAACTTTGCGAGAGTAATATCCCTCTTAACTTTCTTCTTCCAAACCATCATGGACCCAAGAATGTACCTCCAGCCATTTGGATCTAACTGAGTTAAGGCCAAATTCATTTGACTGAAAATTCTCCTAACTGGGCTAGGGACTGGTAATCGCAGCCTATGGAGGAATGCATGAAGAGGAAAACAAATCACCTGATCTGGGGCCGTGGAACATGACCTCTGTTCCGTAGATGAAAGTGTACAGACAACAAATGGTGGTAATTCAAATGATGCATCCACCTAGGAAATCCACTCTTCGTTCATAATGAATTTGTACTTTAGAGCTGCGGGAGATTTTTCCTTGGCTTGACCAAAAGATTCCCCAGGAGTGTTCCTAATCTCAACTGGGACAGCCGAAGTCCCAGTATCTTCTATAGCAACCCTTTCGGTAAGAGGATTGTTGCTAGAATTTGTATCCTCCTCCATAGCATCCATAGCCCCACTTGTGTTCGTACAATTCAAGAAGTCCGTGGAGTCCTCATCAAGGATGATGTAATTAGGGCAGTCTTTAAGCAGATAAGGCCCAAGAGCCTTCAATGGCTTTATCAAGGGAATTTCAGGAGGACGAATGACAAAATTCTTTCTCCATAACTCGTC
This sequence comes from Sambucus nigra, assembly GCA_949130495.1. Classification (NCBI taxonomy): domain Eukaryota; kingdom Viridiplantae; phylum Streptophyta; class Magnoliopsida; order Dipsacales; family Adoxaceae; genus Sambucus; species Sambucus nigra. The sequence continues at coordinate 168,610,012 of OX422223.1, forward strand.
CAAAAACTCTGAAGGATTCTAACTCATAGAGTCATGACTATACCTAAAAAGCATAAGGGCCTCGTAGTTAGGCACCGCACCCACTATGGTGAGAGAAACCTCTTAGAGGCCGATTAAAGAAATATATAGAAGTACATAATTAAAAGTTAGATATATGACCGTTTAACCCTGAAGGCTACATCTAAATTCACATCCTAGAGGCCGCAGTAATTACTTTAAAGTTCCAAGCTACAGATTGCATCAAATAGGAGTGATAGGCATAAGGAATGAGAAGTGTGCTACTTGCCGCGATGAAATGTACAAACGGGAAAGTTAAATAACCTAGCCTAAAATAAATTCCTACAGGCCGCAGCTAGTTAATTCAAGAATTAAAGGATGCATCAAATTAGTTCAGAACCAAAAACTGCATCCAAGGGAATTATAATTACAAGTATTGACATATAGCCACAACAGGATATCGAAAGTCAAACAGGTAAATATTTGAATCTACCAAGCTCTAGGATTGAAAATAAAAAAATTATAGGGTTTGTCTAAGAACATCAAGGACATGTTCTTGGAGTTCTTAGCAAAAAATAAATTTTGAAATGGGGGAAAGGTGTGAATTAATCCCAAAAATTTCAAATTTTAGAGAACTACCCAAGAATCCAACACAGTTTCTAACACGTTAACATTAAAATCAGTCCAATATCTACCCAAATATCCAGAAATGGAACCTAAAAGAAATTAAGTCCTACCATCAAACCTTAGTTTCTACAAATTCAGAGATCATAACCAAGTAAAAGGGTTGTCAATGTAAAATCATCAATACAAATTCAAATGATATACAGAAACAATAGTGTTCTTACAAAACTAGGTTAGAATGGAAGATTATAGAAAGATAAAGTGTTAATATGAAAGGTTACCTAGAAATCGATGGAAAGTGGAGAGCCATTGGTTGCCCAACCTCAATCCGCCTCAAACAACCACCAGAAAGTCGCCAGAAAAATCAAAAGTTTGAAATAACAAACTATCATTCTTAATTTTCTCTCAAGGTTTTAAAAACGTAATGAAGGCCATGGCCAAGTCCTGTTTATTTAAGAGGCTACAGGAAGTTGAAGCGTCGTATTACATAGGCCAGAGAAAACATTTGTAATTCAGCCACAGCCCCAACTCGCCACCTCTTGGCACTACGATTTGGGGGCTTATTGATGTACCCGAAGTGGACACTATAACCATGGATGTATTAATAAAAGTACATAGCCTCGTATCATTATTATGCCTTGTACCCCTTGGATAATAATGTCCACTGCCTGGGATCAAAATGGCCGCAGCACCCTCTTCAGTATTTACCACATCCTAAACACAACATGTTGTGGAGCCTTCTTCCATCGCTACCACTGCCTGGACACAGAAAGTCCATGACCCTTACTTCACGGCTACTGAAGCACCTTATACCTTTGACTTACTTAAGTCTATATTGTATAAGTGTTCATCTAATTTGGAAATAGTGACAAAATTTGTTGTCAAACCTAGAATCCAAAGAACCTCAAAACTATTCACTCTCTAATCCTCTTCTATGATCCAAACAAGGTATAAATTGAATCACACTACACACATTAGAAGTGCATACATGTGTATATATTTCTCATAATCGATTGTGTGTTAAATTCCCCTTAAAAATGTTATTTTAATAATTTTTGGGAATTTTTACACATTTTTAAAATAATGTTTTCTTTAATAAAAGTGTGTTTATAAACTTTGTGGGATTAAAATGCTATTATGAAAAATTAGTTTTTCATTAGAATGTTTGATTGGGTAGAATATCAATGCGCCCGAGACTTCAGGGTGTTTCCTGTAATTATTTTAGGACGCACGTTTTCCAGCCAATGGAATGCCAACACTTGTCATGTTCCTGTTATCTCATTTTGTGTTTGTTTTGTGAGAGAACTGCCTGGTGTATTGTGGATCGTTAGATCAAACGTTATCTATGGCCTGTATGTGTTTATAGTATATCCATGTGCTATCACTTTGGTCCAATCACCTTCATTTTAACCACCTCTGTTTTACCACCCTTGGATCAAGTCAATATAAGGAAGACTGAATCTCAACCGTTGATTTCGATCAGCAATCCAGAACCTTCCTTGGCTCATATATAAACCCTCTTATTCTCAACCTTTCAAAACTTTTGGCAGTAGTCCAAATTGAGAGGAAAAAAAGAGAGAAGAGAGAAGTGAGAGAGAAGAGAGAAAAGAAAAGAGAGAAGAGAGAGAAAGGGAAATTGTGTTAGAGAAACCCTAACCCTAACCCTAAACAACTTCAAACCGTCTTCAAACCTTCGTATATTCTAAACCCCAAACACAGCCTTGAGTGTTTGAGAGAGATTGGTGTTACTGGTTTGATCGTTTGTAGCTGTAACATCTTGATCTGTCTTGTTACCAACTTAGACATTTTTGGTGAGATCTGTATTTCTTTATCATAGAAATATTAGATCTACATTTTGCATGTCACATATCACTAGATCTGCATATTTGTTTCTCGTTCTAAGAAAATCTTTGTTGATTTAGATCTATAAATGTTTTATATTTTATGTTCTTACAAAACTAAACCTTGACCTAGTTGGATTCTCACTTGGAGATTTTTTATCTCGAAAATATTTTTAAAAACTGAGATTGATTAAGATCTTGACTGATTTTGAAGCAAGATATCCGTGGAATCTGGGAAAGATTAAAAGGTCAAAAAGGTTTTAAATTCTGTAAGAAAGAAAGAAAAGGAAATCACAGCATATAGTCTTTATATGTAATTTTCTAGGACTGTCTGTAAAAACTAAGTGTGTGTGAGTTCATGCATGTGAATAGAAATCACATCACAAACACTTGACACACTACCACACTGAAAGTGTTGGGTATAAGATCAAATATTATTGAGTCGACGCAAAGAAAGATAAAGCAAAGGAAGTTATCAAACTGGAAGAACATCATCAACAATCAGATCTACAAGAAGTTACAAGGACACCAAGTGGGGTATATTCCTAAACTTAGAATAGGCTGAGTTGTGTGAATGTATGTTGTATTGTTTGTAACTGTTATTTGTTTTTAGTGGATTTTTACTTTCGTGACTTAGAAGTCACCGTGGATGTTTCCTCTATTGGCAGAAGTTTTACCACGTTAAAAATAGTGTGTTCTGATTATCTTCATCTCCTCATCTCATTCTATAGCGTGCTGATTTTTTGAAACTATCTTAGTTTTAAAAAACTGATTACAAAGTCTTGGTTATTCTCGTACATAAGTTTTTTTTGTAAACACATCTTGTTGATTATCATTTTTATTTTCAAAAGAAAAGGGTTTCTTCAACAAACATCTCTGAGTTGCTTATACATTTTAATCATTGTATTAAACGGCATTAGTAATGTTTTTCAATTGGTATCAGAGCCTTGTAAACTTTTATTTCAAAAAGGATCTTGTGTTTCTGAAATCGTTTTCTGAAAATCCTAACTATGGACGAGAAGAATGAAAGGTTTGGTAATCTGTCCAGACCTCCACTCTTTGATGGAAACAACTTTGCTTACTGGAAAGTAAGAATGGTTGCCTTCATCCAAGGGACTTTAGGAGATGATGTCTGGGACATTATTGAAAATGGATATACTTATCCTACTAAACCAGCCACTGAAGGAAGTGATGAGAGGGTAAAGAAAATCTTAAGTGAGTTTACCCAAGAAGAGAAAACAATTTCTCGCAATAAAAATAAAGGCAAGAATGCCATCTTTATGTCTATTAATGAGTATGAGTTCAAGAGAATCTCATCTGGTGCCACTTCCAAGGAAGCTTGGGACACATTAATCACTGCCCATGAAGGAGACTCCAGAGTTAAAGTTGCTAAAACTCAAATGCTTACCCTGCAGTACAACTCTTTAATTATGTCTGACTCTGAGTCTTTTGACGACTTTTACATGAACCTAACTGATATAGTTACTAAGTTGCATGCTAATGGTATAACATATGATAGGAATGAGATTGTTTCCAAAATCCTAAGATCATTACCACAAAAGTTTGACAGCAAGAGGTATGCTATTGAGGAGATGAGTGATCAAAACCTCACCCCTGAGTTACTTAGTAGCAAACTTAGGACCGTGGAAATGGAATTAGACTTTAAGAAACAATTAAATCAGTCTCAAAGAAAACAGCCCAACTCTAACTTGAGTTTTTCCTCTAAGATATTTAAACATGAGACTAATTTGACAAACTGTGACTCTGATGAGGAGTGTGATATAGACAAACTCGATAATCAGATTGCCTTAATGTCCAAACAATTTAAGAAAATTGTTAAATTTAGAAACAAACAGGCATCTAAACAAGGCAAGCCTAATTATCTAACTGTGTCTAATCTCAAACCTCATGAGAGAGGTCTTGACAAACATCCTAAGGACAACAACTTCAGATCTAACAGAGATCTTAAAAAGATTTAATGTTTTAGATGTGGGAAACTAGGTCACATTGCTCACGATTGCAGAGTTAATCTGAATAAAACCAACACACACAATAGAGCCAATGTCTGTAAAACTTGGGATGATTCAAGTGACTCTGATGAAGAGGAACTTGAGTCATCAAATGTACTTGACCCTTGCATGTCCTTTTTTGCTAAGATCATTTACAATAATGATATGCCTATGTGTGATAATGATACCTCTACTCCTGCTTTTGTGAATACTGCTTTGACTGGCCTAGATGCCTTGTTATCTGAAAATGTTGCTAGCTCTAGTTCCGTGTGTGTGAGTCAAAGAGATCTCGATAACGACGATGTAAATGGGTGTGTGAGTACTAAAACTGAATCGTTAGGGGTCACTACACACACTTCACTTAGCGACTCAGACACAGATGACCTCCCAGATATTCATACTTTGTATGCTAAAACTCTTAAAAAAGGCACTAGACTGGAGAAGACTGTTAGAGACCTGACTAAGAAATTAGATGATCTAAGTCTTATTGTGAAGCTGAATGCCGAAGAGTACACTAACCAGTGTCTGACACATCAATCTGAAATTGAAACTTTTGATCAAAAATTAAAAGAGTTGACTAAAACTAATGAAACCCTGGAAATGAAATACAAGGGAACAGTATTAGAACTGGAAGAAGCAAAAACAAAGACAGCCACTATTTTCAAAAAAATATCTAAGTTTGAAAACAATTCAAATTGTTTCACTGACTTTGTTGTTGACTCCAAGACCAATTCTGATGATAGAACCGGTATTGGATTCTGCCCTAAGAATAAACCACAAACTAAAAATCTTGAACCTATTAAGTTTGTGTCTGGAGGCAAAAGACCAATCGAAACATGTCCAGATTTTTATTTTATTAAAAAGGAATATGATCAAAAGCAACAATAGAAAGACATCGGAGAGTCTAGTAACTCTAAGGCTGACAATACACTTGAGACTAAATACGTCTGTCCTTTGATCAGAAAGGTTGAATCTACCTTTAAAACCATACCTCCTAGGAATAAGACTTCTGAACAGAATCCTGTTTAACCCATCTTTAGAAGTTTCCCTAAGGAAGTACATCCCTCAAGCAATCAATATTGCTCCTACTGTGACGTTTATGGTCATTCTTTTGAAGGTTGTTATGCTAGGCGTCTAAACACCCTTGTGTACAACACCCCTGTTTACAAGAACTTTAACTATTCTAGGAAAAATCGTAACCATTATGTCCTTCCAAGACAACCATACAAGAACTCTAACTGCAGGAATAGAAAGACCAAAACTAAGAGTTCATTTAAGAGAAAGGCTCCCAGAAACTTTCCTAAACCAAAAGCTCAACTTTTCCACAAAAATCAATTTGTTGCTCCAAATGTTTTTCGACAAAAAGATGCTTCTCGAAAATTTTATCAAATGAGAGCAAACTTGCGCAAAATTAAAAATAGAGCTATTTGGGTTAGAAAAGATGATCTTGTACCCCAAATGAAGTGTAACATTGTTATCACTACCTTAAAGGCTGAACACACTTCATCTGGTTGGTACTTAGATTCAGGATGCTCCAAACATACGACAGAAGATGAAACCAAACTCTTAAACAAAACCAGATTTGCTGGAGGTAAAGTAGTTTTTGGTGACGGAGTTTCATCCCAGATCATAGGTAAAGGAATCCTAAAAGAAGAGGGAATGCCTATTTTAGAAAATGTACTTTTAGTTAAAGGCCTTAAAGCCAACCTCCTAAGTATATCATAATTTTGTGACTCAGACCATACAGTTACCTTTTCAAAGAACAATTGCAAAATTCTAAATGATAAAGGTGAATGCATCATTACCGGATTTAGAACACCTGACAATTGCTATACTGTCAAGACTAGTTCTAAAACTTATAACATTGTCAGAATGGATGACAATGAAATCTGGCATAATCGTATGGGTCACCTAAGTTATGATATCCTTGGTAGATTGTCTAGTCAAGAGATTGTTAGAGGAATTCCTAAAATTAAACCTATTTCCAGTGTTGTTTGTGGTCATTGCCAGGAAGGAAAAATAGTTAAGACTTCGCATAAAAAAGTTAAAGACATTCTCACATCTAGACCTTTAGATCTCATCCATATGGACCTTATTGGTCCCTCTAGAACTGTTAGTCTTTGTGGACACAGTTATATCCTAGTCATGGTTGATGATTTTACACGATTCACTTGGGTTGCCTTCTTGAAACATAAATCTGACACGTTTCAGAAATTTTTGAAAATTTTACTAAGAATTGAAAATGAGAAGGACACACAAGTCAATCGCATTCGTAGCGATAGAGGGGGAGAGTTCATAGACACGGGAATAGTTGAATATTGTGACTACAACGGTTACAAACACGAATTTAGTGCCCCTAAGACACCTCAGCAGAACAGTGTTGCCGAAACGAAAAACCGAACTCTTCAAGAGATGGCACGCGTCATGTTGCATGCCAAATCTCTACCTAAGTACTTCTGGGTAGAATCTATTAGAACTGAATGTCATATCATTAATCGGGTTTACCTTAGGAAAAACACTAAACAAACCTCTTATGAGTTGTGGTACGGTAAGAAGCCTAATGTAGAAGGGTGCTATCAATAGGAAAAAGCAAACAAAATAAAAAATACTTTCTATTAATAATGACACCCGATAGGTTCCCGCGAGGGTCACCAAGAAGCCCAAAAGCCATGGCAAAGTATCAGTGCCACTTCGAGCGTCGGCGTCTCGACAAGGGTCAGCGCCGCTTCAAGCGTCGGTGCCTCTTCAAGCGTCGGCGCCGCGACAAGGGTCGGCGCCACCTCAGGTATCAGCGACCACTTTAAGTGTCAACGCCACTTCAAGCGTCAGCGTAACCTTAAGTATCAGCGCCACTTCAAGTATCAACGCCGCTTCAAGCGTAAGCGCCGTTTCAAGTATCAGCGCCACTTCAAGCGCCAGCGCCGCTTCAAGTGTCGGCGCCGTGACAAGGGTCGGCACCGCCTCAAGCGTCAGCGCTACCTTAAGTATCAGCGCCACTTCAAGCGTCAGCGCCGCTTCGAGCGTCGGCACCGCTTCGAGCGTCGGCGCCCCCTCAAGCGTCAGCGCCGCTTCAAATATCAACGCCACTTCAAGCGTCAACACCACTTCAAGTGTCGACGCCGTTGCAAGCGTCAGCACCATCTTAAGTATCAGCGCCGCTTCAAGCATCAACGCCACTTCAAGTGTCGACGCCGTTGCAAGCGTCAGCGCCACTTCAAGTATCAGCGTCGCTTCAAGCGTAAGCGCCGCTTCAAGTATCAGCGCCACTTCAAGATCCAGCGCCGCTTCAAGTGTCGGCGCCACTTCAAGTGTCGGCGCCGCGACCAGGGTCGGCGCCTCCTCAAGTATCAGCGCCGCTACAAGTGTCCGCGCTGTCGCAAGGGTCAGCGCCATTTCAAGTGCCAGCGCCGTCTCTCATGTCAGCGCCGCCGCGAGTGTCAGCAACGCCGTAAGTGTTGGCGCCACTTCAAGGGCCAGCGCCGCTTCCAGTGTTAGCATCGTTGCAAGCATCTACGCCACTGCAAAGGTCATCCTCGCTTCAAGTACCAGCGCCACTGCAAATGCCAGCGCCGCTGCAATCGTCAGCGCCGCCGCAAGCGTCAGCGCCGCCGCAAGTGTCAGCGCCGCTGCAAGTGTCGGTGCCGCTTCAAGTACCGGCGCCGCTTCAAGTGTCAGCACCGCTACCAGTATCGGCGCCACTGCAAGGCTAAGCGTCGCTACAAGGGTCACTGCAGTAATGACAGTCGAGAGAGTCGGCGTCACTGCAAGGCTCAGCGCCACTGCAAGGGTCACTGCAGAAATGTTATTCGAGAAGTGCTGCTACAGGGGTTTTGACAGAAACTCATATTGAGGGAGTAGCTATCGCGAACAACTCCCCACCATGAAACATCAGTCTCTAAATGAACAACAGCACTAACAGTTTACTTTCTTGTACAGGTTGCCTAGTCGAGCAAGCAGGGCTCGAACAGGCGCGTTGGGACCTCCTGGGAGTTTTGGCTTGGCGACTGAAGGACAAGGTATGTTGAGCAAGCTCAACCACTTAGCACTATAGGATTGAGAGAATACTAGTAGGAAGACCCAGAAGTCACTCGAGACTACGCACACTGCACACTTGGTCACAAGTGAAGTGAGCAGCCAAAGAGCTGGCTACTCACAAGAAATAAACTCTTTACAAGAAAATGACTTTTCCAGAAGAGGGGGTCCTCGAGGTCCCTCTCAAGAAAAATAACACTTTTTAGAGGAGATGAGTCCTTAAGGTCTCCTCTCTCAAGATTTGCAAAATTTCACCACAAGTTACCGTTTCAATAGATAACTACCAAATCTGATATTTTGTCTCCATTAGGGGACATATGTGCTTTTTGAGTTTTGGTCGGCGCCAGGTGGCGCCTGCAGAGGGGACAGGCAGGCTGCCTACAGGTAGGGACAAATGGTACACTTCAGACATTGTTCCCCACCAACTCTCTCAATTTTGGCGCCCAAAAATACCAGCTCACCCCTAACGCCCATGTATAAATAGACCTTTGGGCAAGGTCAATGGATAGGACATAGAAATTGCACTGTTACTCTGCTAAAATATCACCAGACCTACCTAGTATTCTCTCCCTGCTCATTCTCATAGTGCTGAGTGCCTTGTTCCTTCACTCCCCACTGACAGCCATCACTCTCAGGTGTTTCCCTTAAGAAAATTACTATTTTTGCTGTGAAGTTCATCTTCTTGCAGGGAGTGAGTTGAATCTTGAGTTCCATTGTTACCATAAGGAGAAGTTTTCTTCAGAAGTTACACCAGGAGACCTTGAAGACCTTGCAGACAGCGTCCATAGGAGTGGGTCACGCCTCACCCTTTCCAGTTATTCATAGACCCCAGTCTCATTACCCTCCTACATTTGGCGACTCTACTGGGGAGGTATCCTCATTTCCATGGACAAAGAAGGTTTCAATGTCTCTAAGCAGTTGGTTTTTGAGGACATTCCGTCTGGTAATGGAGCTCACAGTGACCAGACTACTCAGGAAGAAGTGGTGGTGATCGGAGCCAAGGCGCCAGCGCCTCAAGGAGGTCAGACCAGTTCGCCTACAGTGGCTCTAATGGAAGGTATGAACCTTATGGAAATGTTTTTTGACTTTTTAAAGCAAAACAATGTGGATCTATCAAACTTGGGTCAAGGTTGTGTGACACCTGCTGCTACCCCTTCCGAAGGGGTAGCCATTCCTATTACGATTCCGGCAGAGACGTTTTCGTCTCGGAAGGCGGCGCCGGAGCAGGTCCTGGCGCCAACAGGTTCTCCAGCTCCTAAAAGCACATGTTTGGAGGAGTCACCCTCTAAGACTGTTACTATGGAAGAAGTGAGGAAGCTCCTCTCCTCTTCTCAAAAAGAGGGTTCCCACCTATACGAGGAGTTACAAGACCCCTATCCACAGGAAGTAAGCGAGAAGCCATACCCTGAGGGGTATATTCCACCAAAATTTATCAAGTTTGGCGGTAGGGGGAGAACCCTAGAGAACACGTGAAGAGGTTCGTCGAGTACCTGGGAGTACACGCTGGCGACAAGAACCTGAGGTTGAGGGAGTTCTCTAAAACTCTCACTGGGAAGGCTTATACATGGTATTCCCACTTGGCGCCTAACAGCGTCCCTACTTGGGAAGAGATGCACAAGCAATTCCTCCAGAAGTTTTTTGTAGCGGAGGATGAATTTACACTAAGGCACCTGGCTCAAGAGGTCCAGAAGCCAGGAGAAGAGTTGATGCACTACATCAAGCGATTTCGCGAGAGGGCCTTAGATGTTCACGAGGACGTGGCGGAGGTCAGGTTGCTACAGATATGTGTGGAAGGACTCTTGGAAGAGTACAAGCTGCACTTGATCAACGAAACTAGAGATGGAACTTTCAGAGAATTCACCAGGGCCTCCAGCAACATAGCTATGATAATCAAACCGAGAGCCCCGGGTTGGAGGACACAAGTTCCACTGACTCCCGGGAGGTTTCAAGTTGCGAGGAGGCAAGCGGTTAACTATGTGGACGAGAGTAACAAAGGGAAGAAGGGAGGCTCTGGGGCAAAGACTGACAGTCCCGGCAACAAGAGAAAATTTGTGGAGGATGCCCCGCCGCCACTACCGTGCAGCGTAGCGGAGGCTATGTATTGTTACCGCACCTTAGTGCGAGAAGGCGTAGCAGGACCTTCCCACCTAAAAGGAGAAACCCCCACTGCAGCTGACAAAGCCAACCCAAAGTAGTGTGAATTGCACCAACGAGTGCAGCACTCTACCAAGGATTGTTACTACTTGAGAAGGATCATTGGTGAGCAGATGGCCAGCGGTACCTTGCAAATACCCCCTGTGGACGTTAATGAGAAGCCACTTCCTGCGCATCATTTTGGCACCGCCAACATGGTAGTTGCCTACGACGAAGAAGCTACAGGAAATCTTGTGAAGCGGGAGAGTGACGAGCAGTTATGCGAGGAGTTAGAAAATCTATCACTGAGCAGACTTGAGCTAGAAAGAAAGCAAGAGGAGTGTTTATTCACTTCGGAACATGAAAATGGATGTGGGGAAGTTGAGGAAGTCGCTCTCTCAGAAGGTGAGGTAGACGTCATCCTCGCTCTAGACGAGGGAGGGACCTCTAAAGCGGAGTACATTTGCAGTGCCCTAACGTACGAGGTAGACTTAGATTCTGAATGTGAGGCCATAGAGAGGATCCCCAAGTTCAAGTGGTTTTTCGACCAGATAGGGGTGAAGTACGACACGAGGGTGTCCATCACGAAGTAAGTCTTGGAGGCAGTGCAGCAGCAGGGAGACCCTTCGCTAAATTGGCAGGGGCCAATCGAAAGGATGATTAAGAAGTATACCTCTGAAGTGGTGTTTTCAGAAGCAGATAGGGTGGTGCCCTACTTCCACAACTGCCCGTTGTACGTCACAGCCATAATTAATGGAGTCTCATTTCCCAGGGCATTGATGGATGGAGGAGCATCCATTAACATCATGACCATCAGTACATTATATGAAACAGGAATTGACCAGGAGAAGGTGGTTCCGGTACCGCTAGTAATTTCCGGATTCGACAACGCCGGAATGCAGTCTATTGGATACGTGAATGTGGGAATTAAGTTGGGAAACTTCACCTCCCACATCAAATTTCATGTTATTAACGCTAACACCAGATACCAATTACTCATTGGAAGGGTATGGATGCACACTCATGGCATAGTGCCTTCCACCTACCATCAATGCGCGAAGGCAAACATTAGAGGTACAGAGATATTAATCAAGGCCATGCAGAGACCCTTCACCATTGAGGAGGCCCACCTGGTAGATGCTGCCTTTTACACTGAATTAGATGAGGAAAGAAAGGTCTCTACAAGAAAACTAGCATGAATCAAGGTAGATGAGGGAAGGGTCCCGCCGAAAAAATCCGTTCATGATCGTCTAGGGGAGAGGATAATCCCCCATATGGCAAAAGGCAAGAGGAAAGTAGAGGAGGTAGCTAAACCCCCTCGAACTTGTAAGAAAGTGGTCTTGCCCAATGGAAAATTCATCTACCGTTTATAACGGTCTGCGCGGGCGGTGTTCTGGGACGAGAGCATCGACCCGACGCCCGAGTGTTTTATTGTTGATGAATCCCATATTGTTGAGCATGTTGAAGAACCAGAAGAAGCGCCAGAGTGCATGCAAGACGGACCCAAAGAGCAGCTGCAGGAATTAGAGGAAATCAAGTTGGGGTTAGAAGAGGGAGAGAGTAGACCCATTCTAATTTCCAACTTCTCTACCTCAGCCTTTATTGTTGAAGGAAGAGCTCATTGAGCTACTTAAGGAGTTCACTGATGTATTTGCTTGGAAGTACACAGAGATGCCAGGAATAGACGCAGAAGTGAGCTCTCATAGATTGAACATCCTTCCCAATGCCCTTCCGATAAGGCAAGCCACACGCACATATAAAGCAGACCTTGATTTGAAAATAAAGGCTGAGGTAGAGAAGTTGTTAGCGGCAGGGTTCATCAAGCCTATTCAGGACCCCATATGGCTGTCCAGCATAGTGCCAGTGGCAAAGAAAGACAAGACCCAAATCAAAATCTGTGTAGATTTTCGCAACTTGAACAGGGCGTGTCCTAAGGATGAATTCCCACTACCCAGCATAGACAACTTAGTGGATTCCACCACGGGACATGAGATGTATAGCTTCATGGACGGGTATGTTGGCTATAACCAGATTAAAATGGACCCCATCGACACAGAGAAGACTGCCTTCCGCACACCGTTAGGAAACTTTCACTATACAGTCATGCCCTTCGGATTGAAGAACACTGGAGCCACATACCAGCGGACCATGATGTCAATTTTTCATGACTTATTTCATGATATACTAGAATTATATGTGGATGATTTGGTGGTGAAGTCTAGGAAAGAAAACAAGCACATTCAGGATCTCAGGAGAGTATTCGAGAGGTGTCGTCGGTATAAGATGAGAATGAACCCCTCAAAGTGTGCCTTTGGGATTACTGTAGGGAAATTCTTAGGTTTTGTGGTAAATAGGCAAGGGGTGAAAGTGGATGCAGAGAAGATGAAAGCCATTGTGATGATGCCACCGCCCAAGATTCAGAGACAACTTAAGAGCTTCCTGGGAAAGGTATCCTACCTGCGTTGGCAGAAGTAACTCATCCGTTCGCACCTCTACTAAAAGACAAAGCCAAGTGGGTTTGGGGAGAGAGACAAGAGAGTGCGTTTGAGAAGATTAAAGAAATCCTAGCCTCTCCGTCCACGATGATTCCCCCCGAAGCCGGAGCGCCGCTGCTGCTCTACCTCACTTCTACAGAGAGGTCGATAGGGGCCCTCTTAGCGCAAGAGAAGGAAGGAGTGGAAAAGCCAGTCTACTACCTGTCAAGAGTAATATCCGGAACAGAATCGAGATACACCAGCGTTGAGAGGCACTGCCTGGCGCTGGTATTTGTAGCCCAGAAGTTAAGACACTATCTTCTAGCATTCACCGTTCACATAGTCACCAAGTGTGATCCCATCAAGTACCTCCTCGCGCGGACTATACTCGTGGGATGAGCAGAAAGGTGGTTTTTGATCTTGTCAGAATACGATCTAAAATGCGTAGTGCCTAAAGCCATTAAGAGCTAGGCAGTAGCAGATCTGCTGGCCCACTTCCCGAGTGGGGTTTTCGAACCGCCTAGTGAAGAGCTACCCGGAGAAAGTTTCCAAGCATGCATGGTAGAGGAGGTGAAGAAGTGGTTTATGGAGTTTGATGGTTCCAGTGCTCAAGGAACAGGTGGGGCCGGCGTCATACTGTTAGATGGGAAGGAGAAGATTACCCTCTCTTTCAAGTTAGATTTTAAATGCTCAAATAATGAAGCTGAGTATGAAGCCCTCATTCTAGGGATATTGGAAGCACTCAGAAGAGGGATCAAGGTACTGTGTATACGAGGGGACTCCAATCTGGTAGTAAAGCAGGTCAATGGAGAGTTTTCCCTTAAACATGCCAACTTAGTGCCATACAGACACATCATCCAACGACTGCTGGGACAGTTCTTGGAAGTAACTGTGGAGAGGCAGGCGCGAACGATGAATAGGCACCCTGATGCGCTCACCACCATAGCACAAAAGTTGGACATGGAAGAGTCAGAAGCAACCATCACAGTGAGGCGGAGAACGGCACCTACTACCGTAAAGTCCTTATTCCCAAGTAACGAGCCGGAAGATTGGAGGCGCCTGGTAGAGAAGCAACTTGAAACCAGGGAAGGGACAATGAAAATATTAGATTTAGCCAACTATCATGTGCTGTAGGGAACTCTCTAATTCAAGAGTCCTGGAGGGTTTCTGGCAAGGTGTGCAGGGGAGCAAGAAGCCAAGGAGAGATTAATAGAAATGCACCAGAAGCACTGTGGAGATACGGATATCCCTCTTTACAGACGACTGCAGCGAAGCGGGTATTTTTGGCCCGCCATGAGCGTAGAAGCGGCCCGCTTGCAACAAAGTTATTTAAAGTGCCAAGCTAATTTTGACCAGCCGACGGAGGCTAACTTCGTAGAAGCCTTCGAAGATTGGAGACAGCCGTACCTAGCATATCTAAAAGATGGGGAGATGCCCGCCGAGAGAGCGGATGAAATTTACCTTAGAAAAAGGATAGCACGTTTCTACTTGGTCAAAGGAGAGTTATATAGGAAAGGGTACAATGAGAAGGCGCTAAGGTGCGTAGCCAAAGAGGAAGTGGAAATGGTGCTGAAAGAAGCTCATGAGCCCTCCCACATGGGAGGCGCCAAGCTGTATGATCAACTAATGACGCTGGGATACTACTGGCCGACCATAGAGGCTGACTCAATTGGATATGTGAAAAAGTGTAGAGTATGCCAGGTGCATGGAAACATGGTGCACGCTCCCTCCGTCAGTCTACAGAGCTTGGCAGCCCCCTATCCCTTCCACACATGGGCGTTCGACCTGGTGGGTAAGATCGCCCCAGCATCTCACGGCAAGGCTTTTATCATCGTGGCTATAGAATTGTACACCAAATGGGCGAAGGCCATTCCTTTAAGGAGAGTCACCGCCCAAGTGGTAACCCAGTTTATAAAGGAGTATATCATATGTAGGTTCGGTATACCCAAAGTGATCCTAACGGATAATGGGAAGCAATTTGTATGCAAAGAGATGGCCCTTCTCATGGACAAGTATAAGATTGTGCATAATAGCTCAACCATATCCTACCCCAAGGGTAATGGCCAAGCAGAAGCTACTAAAAAGAACCTGATAAATATCTTGAAGAAAATGCTAGAAGACATGCGGGGAGCATGGGATGAGAAGTTGCCTATGGTGTTATGGGCCTATCGTACTTCAAAAAGAAAGCCAACAGGGTTCAATCCCTTCTCTCTAGTATATGGGACCGAAGATGTCCTACCAGTGGAACTGGCGGTACCTTCAGCCTGAATTTCTCTTAGCAATGGGCTCATCCCAGACCCAAGGCATGTGCAACTGGAGGCGTTGGACGAGCACAGAGACAAGGCAAGAGAGAATTTCAAAGTCTACACTCAGCAACTGTCCAGGGCCTACAAAAACTTGGTTAAGCCTAGGGAATTCCAGGTGGGAAATCTAGTCCTGCGAGCATCAGCTCACCATCTCCGTAGCATGTCGGCATCAAAATTCAAACCTAAGTGGGAAGGCCCTTTTGTTGTCAGAGGAGTGGGGAAGTCAGGCTACTGCCAAATATCAGAACCAGAGAGTGATTGCCTCCAGTCCATCAACTGCAAGTGGCTGAAGAGGTACTATGCTTAGTAATAGCTAACAAGTTTTGTTTGTGTTTTGCATGTCTGTAATGGATTTCGAGGATTGCTCATATACCAGAAAAGTTTTTGTAAATTTGTTTTAAGAGCAATACTACACTATAAACAGCACACAATAGTAAAGAAATGAAATAACAACATTTTTTATCATTGTTGACATTTTCTTTGCTTGCTCGTTTATACATACATATACACTCCCTATTAAGTTAGAAGAGAGTACAAAAAAAAAGATCAGGAACTTTGCTCACTACACTTGGGAGGTAAGTCCATCCTAAGAGAAAGTATACTGAGCAAAGTCCCTCGGACATAAATTGATACAGTTTTTTATAATAAAATTAGGCTTACGGAAAAGGGTAGGGGTCACCCTCCCCTCCAACCTAGCCTCTACGACTATAAAAAGTAATGTGCAGGAATTACCCCACAGACAGGAGGGGCAACCCAAGGAAGTCACATTCCAACACCTCACAGCTACAAGAGGTGCATTTTCGAAAAATATATACAATATGATAATACATAACTTTTCATATCAACGCAAATACCCTGCAGTATATAGGGTAGCCACCAGTAGACTAAATGCTCACAGAAATTAGAGCAAGTCACATAAAAAGAACACCCACAGCATAAAGGGAGAACAAAAGAAAAAGAAAGTGCAGAAGAAACAAAGTGTCTCATACAAGAATGATAAGTGATGTACACATAGAATTCTGAGCACTACAAAGCAAGAAGTAGCCTATCTGCTAGACATCACAAAAAATAAATCATCACGCGCGATGGCGCCATCATATGACGGACCAGCCTCCCGCAGAAACTCTTCCTCCAACCTGACGAATCTAGTCTCATCCTCCTCGTCGCCAGACTCGAGTCTGGCAAGCTTCACCTGCAGTAGGGTGATCTGATTCCGGATCCTCGTAGCCTCAGCGTGCCGTTGCTCAACCCTAGACTGCCGGGAAGTGTGAAACCTCACTATCTTTCGAAAAGGAACACTCAGAAAGGGGCGAATCCCTGCGTCAAGCCAATCCAAACAAAACTGATAGAACTGCTATAAGTCGCGGAGGGCATCCAAGAATAGCAAAATAGAAGAGCTAGTCAGCTTAGCAGGGGAGGTAGCCAAGAACTCATGAACATGGCTGGCAAGAGCCCTTAGGTTGAAGGCCGTAAGACTATCAACCTGAAGTATACTCTGAGAAGTGAACGTCTCGGGATGGTGCTCCAAGATAAGATCCAAGAGCTGACGCTCATGTACCCTGAATCGTCCTCGTAACTCCTCACGCCATAGCCTACTAGAAATAGTCGCAGCATCCTCTGTTTCATCATCGCCATCAGAGTGGCGAGACTCCGCCTCAAAAGGAAGAAAAGAAGACTCCCCACCAGAATCAGCATCACAGACCAAAGGAGTGAACTCAGAACTATGATCTCCCTCCACAGTTGCCCCACTACCAGTCTCCACAGTCATTGGAGTACCCTCATGCACCTGGAAATAATGAGACAATTGCAAAATGAGAATGCTTGCACAGTATACGCAAGAAGAAAATAGGGGAATAGTAAAAGGAGGGGGTATGCCAGTCTAATACCTCTCTCACAGTCGCCCCACTGCCAGACTCCACAGTCACCGGAGTACTCTCATGCACCTGGAAACAATGAGACAAGGGTGAAATGGGAATGCTTGTACAGTATACACAAGAAGAAAATAGGGGAATAGTAAAAAGAGGGGGTATGCCAATCTAATACCTCTCTCGCAGTCGCCCCACTGCCAGACTCCACAGTCACCGGAGTACTCTCATGCACCTGGAAACAATGAGA